>JAODAL010000275.1:0-349959 GCA_025379985.1 Phyllomedusa bahiana | reverse complement strand
CCTGCAGGCACCATCATGGAAACCCACGGGGAAATAGCCGCAGTGACACGTCTTAAAAAATTTTCCTAAATTATCATATAGCGCATAAAACTTAAAAAATGAATTCATCTCTGTTATATATACAAAAATTATATCAATCCACCCTCTTCTGGTTAGATTAAAAGGGTAGGTGCAACACATAACAAAAATGACGATAAAAGCGTATATTGAAAATATGTAGAATTGATTTTACAGTTATTTAAATGATATGGAACTAGTATCACGTAATACGGGAACAAAAAAGAAATTACAAATGTTACATAACCAATAACTCTCTGTCTACATCTTCATTGTTTAATCATCAGATTGGACTCATTCAACCCCGACTTCCTTATCAAACACCATTTTTTCCCGTCCATATCAGCACTAAATATTTTTGATTTTGATAAACTGCCAAACGACTACACGTTATTACACAACTGCCTCCATTTTGATCGAACAAATAAAATACCTTAACAAAGAAAATCCCAAAAATACCTAATTTTTCATTTTTCAAGGTCTGAAATTACACACTAGGGACCCAACATGTAAAATCCCAGTACACCGCTATGGACACCCCTTTAAATACCCATGACATGTCTAGGGAAACCACAGTTAATATGCCCGCAGTGACACCGCAAAGGACACCACAGGTAATATGCTGCTACACCGCTATGACACCACTGTAATAGCTGCATGACACCATCTATGGACAACACATGAATATGCCGCATGACACCATCTAGGGACCCCCAACAGTTAATATGCCGCATGACACACTAGGACACCACAGGTAATATCTGCATGACCCCGCTATGACCCCACAGTGTAATATGCTGCAGTGACACCGTCTAGGGACCCCCACAGTGTAAATGCCGCATGACCCCGCTAGGGACCCCCAATGTAAAGCCGCATACACCGCTAGGGACACCACAGGTAAAATGCGCATAAAACACCATCTATGGACACCACAGTGAATATCCGAGTGCCACCTCTAGGGACACCACAGTGTAATAGCGCATGACACGTCTAGGACACCACATGAAAATATGCTCATGCCCGTCTAGGGACACCCCATAATATGCCGCAGTGACCCCCGTCTATGACACTGAACGGACCAGTAGTGGATCCATTTGCCACCCCAAGGGGTTAAAAACCACCCCCGGGGAGCGGAGTCTAATACCCCCCGGGTTTTTCACTAGACCCGCCGCAAAGGGGAGGGACTTGCTGGGCGGATTCCACCGGGCGCACCCCCTGATCGACATGCTTGCGGGGCAGCCGAGGGCCAAGTACCAAATCGACAGGCAAACTCGTATCGGGACGGGCCAAGGGGGCAGGCAGGCAGCAAGGTTCGTGGGGGGAGACTAACCCGAAAGGAACGGGTCCCCCCCATCGGCAACCCAACTTAACCCAGCTTCCTCGATACACAGGCACTAGGATTCGGCAGAGCCAGAAGATGAGCCTTAAATAGAGTCACGAGGGGCAATCCCAATTTCCGGGCACTGTCCCTTTAAAAACCCTAAAGAGCCTAAAGGGGACGCCCATGGGGCCGGGCAGACAGAGAAACACGGGGCGTGTCATGAGTTCATGCACCCGGGGAGCGACACCCCCTGCCCCCGTGGCGAAACGCTTCCCGGGCGCAGCAGGAGGGGCGGGAACGAGTGCGCCCGCACCTAAACCCCCGGGGCTCGGGCCACTGGGACAGACACCACAGTTTCTATCTGCAGCCAGTCAAATAGTCCCAAAAAAAATGGAATCTCACAAGAGAACAAAGATACTTCTGACACTATATTTACTATTTTTTGCCTAGTCAAACTTAAACTCTATAAGTTCTCTATCTATAAAACACTAAAACGTAACTTTTATTATGTATAACTCTTAACCTCTATACAACACAATTTAAAAAGCTGATTTCTGATACCTCATCATTTAACCTTTTTTTCTACTTCTGAAAAAGGAATAGCTCATTTTCCATTATCAAGTCTGGGTGGAGTCACCACCATTAACAGGAAAGCCTTATATTACGAGTCAATATACTACTCTACCTCAGAAAGGATTCCATCCTCCTACTTGGGCAATAGATTTCCCTAATATAATGGAACAAATACAATAAGCCCCCTTGTGACACCCTCTGCACTGGTGACACTTCTAGACAGAGGGTGAGATTCAAAATTTAAAACGTCATGACTGACCTCCCCCAACATTTTCACCAGCTAACCTGGCTTCACATCAGGGTTTGAGGTACGTCCCATGTACTCTAAGACTCATTTCTCTTTTATATCATGTTAGGTACACACCCTATTCAGGTGCACACCAATTAGCCATCAGAGAATCCACAAACCCACTCCCCCTTCCACTCTCCTGCAACACACACTCAAAATATGTTCGCTACTGCTGCCTACCATGCTACCATAGACAAACGATAGAGTTTAAGCTTCGCCTAATGGTCAAAAAGTAAATATAATGCGCAAAGACAGTGGACACCATCTATGGGCAACCACAGTGTAATGATGCCGCATGACAACCGTCTCTGGACACCTACAGTGTAATATGCCGCATGACACCGTCTAATGGACAACCACAGTGAATATCTGCATGTGAGCACCATCTATGGACACCGACAGTGTAAATGCCGCAGTACGACCGTCTAGTGGACACCAACAGTGTAATATGCCGCAGTGACCACCGCTAATGGACACCACAGTTTATATCCAGCAGTGACTCCATTCTATGACACTCCAGTGTAAAATGCCGCAGTGACACAGTCTATGGACACCATAGTGATAATAAGGCCGTATGACAAACCGGTCTATGGACACCACATTGTAATATGCCGCAGTGACACCTTCTATGGACACCACAGTGTAATATGCCGCAGTGACACCGTCTATGAACCACATGTAATATGCCTTCAGTGAACACACCGTCTATGGCCACCAGTGTAATAGGCGCAGTGACACCGTCTATGGACACCACAGTGTAATATGCCGCAGTGACACCGTCTATGGACACCACAGTGTAATATGCCGCAGTGACACCGTCTATGGACACCACAGTGTAATATGCCGCAGTGACACCATCTATGGACACCACAGTGTAATATGCCGCAGTGACACCGTCTATGGACACCACAGTGTAATATGCCGCAGTGACACCGTCTATGGACACCACAGTGTAATATGCCGCAGTGACACCGTCTATGGACACCACAGTGTAATATGCCGCAGTGACACCGTCTATGGGACACCACAGTGTAATATGCTGCAGTGACACCATCTATGGACAACACAGTGTAATATGCCGCAGTGACACTAATATGGGACACCACAGTGTAATATCCCCCGCATTGACCCCGTCAATTGACACCAATATGTGTAATATGCCGCAGTGAAACTAAATTATGGACACCAAAGTGTAATATGTGCGCATGACACCGTCTATGACACCATAGTTGTATTATGGCCGCAGTGACAGCTTCAATGTTGACACCACACCAGTGTAAATGCCGCAGTGACACACCGTTCTATGAGGACACTACAACAAAGTTAATATTGCCAATGACACTAAAGTTGAACATCACATGTAATACTGCCGCAGTGACACCCGTCTAAGGACACACATTGTAAATATGCCGCATTTGACACCAGGTCCTAAGGACATACCACAGTGTAATATTGCGCATATGACACCGTCTATGGACCCCACAGTTAATATCCCGCAGTGCCCCCTTTTAGGGACACCACAGTGTAATATGCCGCAGTGACACCGTCAGGAAAACCACAGTGTAAACCCCGCATGCCCCCTTTATGGAAAACACCCAGTGTAAATGCCCCAGTAACCCTCTGGGGAACCACAGTGTAATATGCCGAAAATTGCACCGCTATGGAACCACGGTAATACCCGCAGCAGTTTGGGACCCGGTTTGGGGGCCCCTTTTTTAAAACAGGTAAAGCGCATTGACACCTCTATGGACCCCACATGTAATATGCCGCAGGACCCGCTAGGACACCAAAGGTTAAATATCCCAGGCACCGTTAAAGGGACACCACAGTGAATTTTCCCGCAGTGACACCGTCTTGGACACCAATGTAAATGCCCCGTGACACCTCTAGGACCCAAAGTTTTTTAAAATTTTCCGCAGTGGACCCCGCAAATGGAAACCCCATTTTAATACCCAAAGTGACCCGTCTTTAAAACCCCACGTGTAATATGCCGCGTGACCCCGTTATGGACACCCACAGTGAATTTTTCGGTGAAAAACCCATCTAGGGGGCCCACAGTGTAAAATATGCCGCATGAACCTCTAGGGACCCACATGAATATCCGCATGAAACGTCTAGGGACACCCAGTGTATATGCCCAGTACACCGTCTAGGAACCACAGGTAATATGCCCAGTGAAGTTTTTAAACACCAACAGGTTTTTGGCGGGCAGTAAACCCCCTCTATGGAACCTAGGGTAATACCCATGCAATTTAGGACCCCCACATGTAATATCCCGCATAAAACCCCAAATGGGAAACCCAGGTAATATCCGCAGTGACCCGTCTATGGACAAAAAGGTAATGTCCCGCATGAACATTTTGGGACACCACAGTTTAAAATCCCCGCAGTGAAAAACCATCTATGGAACCCACAGTGTAATTTCCGCAGACAATCTAGGACACTGAAAATTTCCAGAATTTGAAAATTTGCCCAAAAAACATCTATGGCCCCCAACGTGAAAAGGGCCCAGACCCCCCTCTAGGCCCCCACCGTTTAAAATATCCCCCATTGAACTTCTATGGCACCCCAGTGTAATATCATTTGACACCCCTCTGGGGACCCACAGGTTAGCCACATGCCTTTTAGGAAAACCAACAGTGTTTTCCGCATTGCCCCAAATTTGACAAACCCCCTTTTAAATCCCGCAGTGCACCGTCTATGGACCAACCAGTGTAATTGCCGCAGGAAACCGTCTTGGAAAAACCCCAGTGTTATCGAGTGACCCCCTAAAGACACCACGTGTAAAAGCGCGGTAAACCCCCGCTAAACAACAGTGTAATATCCGCATGACACCATCTATGGACACCCATTGTAATACCCGCATTGACACCGTCTAGGGGAACCCCCCACAGTGTATAGCCGCAGGCACCGTAAAAGGGACACCACAGTGTAAATGGCCCAGTGATCTTCTATGGGAACACCAAGGTTAGGCGCAGTGAACCTCTTTGGAAAACCCAAAATTTAAAAAATGAAAAGTGAACCCCATTTTTGACCCCCCTTTGTAAATCCCGTGACCCCCTTGGACACCACAGGTAATATCCCCAAAGGACACCGTTATGGACACCACAGTACCCCCCGAGTGACCCCTTAGGGACACCAAGTAATATGCCGCAGTGACACAACTTGGAACCACAGTGAATTGCCGCAAAACACCTCTAGGGACCCCACAGTGTAATATGCCGCAGTGACACCTTCAAGGGGACCCACGTTATTGCGCATGAAAACCTCTAGGGACCCCACAGTTAATAACCCGGTGACACCGCGGGGGCCCCACAGTTAATACGCAGTGAACCTTTAGGGACCCACGGGGTGTAATAATGAAACATAAAAGGAAAAGGGGGTAGGAGATTTTGGAAAAGGAAAATGAGGAAAATTATGGAACAAGGTTTAAAAAAAGGAAAGTTTGGAAAATTTTAAGCCCCGTGCCCCCTTGGGGCCCCACAGTGAATTCGCTACCCCAGGACAAAAAGGCTAAATTATGCACCCATACAACCCCTTTATGACCCCAAGAAAAGGCCGCTACCCCTCTAGGGGCACCACAGTGTAATATGGGGAAAGGGGTTATAAAAGGGGAAAGGGGCCCCACCCCCGTTATGGACACCACAGTGTAATTACCCCGCGGGGACCCCCTAATGGCCCCAACTGAAATTGCCGCAGGGGAAAACCTTCGGGACACAAGGTAATTTCCGCAGGCCACCTTAGGGGACACCACAGTGTAATATCCCGCATTTGACCCCTTTTATGGACACCCGGGAATATGCCCATGACACCGTCTATGGACACCAAAGTGTATAGCCGCAGTGCAAACCCCCATGGACCCACAGTGAATATGCCGCAGTGAAAAGCCCTAGGAACCACATGAGAAATTTTGCCGCATCCCCTTATGACCCACATTTTAAAATTAGTGACACCTTATGACCCCACATGTAATAAATTTTGGCAGTAAAACAACCTCTATGGAAAACCACAGTGTAATATCCCCGCATGCACCCTAGGGAAACACCCGTGTAAAATCCCGCAGTGAAAAATATATACCCACATTGTTTCCGTTAAAATTTTGGCCCAGGAAAATACCCGATGACACCTCTATGGAACCACAGGTTTTAAAAACCCGGGTTACCTTATGGCCCCCCCGTGTAAATCCCTGCACCCATGGACACCACAGTGAAAATATGGCGTGAACCAAAACTAGGGACCCCGGGAAAACCGCATGAAAAGTTAGGCACCACAGTTTATGGCCGGACCCCCAAAATGGACACCACAGGTAAATCCCTGCAGTACACGCTAGGGCACAAACAGTGAAAAGCGAGTGACCCCATTTTGGCACCCCCGTGTATATGCCGCAGGAAAACCGTCAGGGCCCACCACAGTGTAATATGCCCCCAGTAAAAACCGTCTAGGACCAAAAGTGTAATATGCCGCAGTGCCCTCTTTGAACACCAAAAATGGGAAAAACCATTAAAAACCGGTCTAGGGCCCCACCCACATTGTAATATCCCGCGTGACCCATCAAGGACCCCAAAGGTAAAAATCCGCAGGCACCTCTTGGAAACCAATTAATAGCGCAGTGACACCGTTTTGGGAACACCCGTGAAATTTTTTCCGAAGTGACCCCATCTATGGAACCCAGTGTAAAAATCCCGCAGTGACACCGTCTATGGACACCACAGTTAAATGCCAGTGACCCTCTATGACACCAATGTAATATCCCGAATGACCCTCTATGACACACAGTGAATATCCGCGTGACCCCTTCATGACACCCATGTAATATCCCCCAGTGAACCCCAAAGGACACCCATTGAAATATCCCCCGGAAAACCCCGCTATGGACACCCAGTGTAATATGCCGCGTGACACCGCCATGGACACCACAGTGTAATATCCAGGTGACCCCTCTATGGACACCCGGGGTAAAGCCGCAGTGACACATCTATGGAACCACTTTGTAATTGCCCATGAAAACCTCTATGGACACCACAGTGAAATTTAATGCCCCGGGAAAAAAACCCCCCACCCGTCTATGACCCACGTATATGCCGCATGACCCGTCTAGGGACACCACAGTGTAATATCGGCGGACACCTCTATGGACACCCACAGTGTATAGCGGTTTTCACTCTATGGACACCACAGTGTAATATGCCGCAGTGACACCGTCTATGGACACCACAGTGTAATATGCCGCAGTGACACGTTAGGGACACCACATGTATGTGGCCCTGAACCTCTATGGAAAAACCACTTTGGTAATATCCCGCAGTGACACCGCTATACCCCAAAATGTAAATGCCCAGTGAAACGTCTATGGACAACACAGTGTAATATGCTGCAGTGACACCATCTATGGAACCACAGTGTACTTTTTTTTTTAAAAATTTTTTGGGCCCATTTAAACAGTCTATGGACCCACAGTGTAAAAATCCCGCAGTGCACAGTCTATGGCCCCACGAAAAAAAAAAAATGTAATATCCGCAGTAAACAACCGCTATGGAAAACACAGTTAAATGCGCAGTGCACCGCTATGGCACCACAGTGTATTGGCCCGTGACCATCAGGGGACCCACAGTGTAAATCCCGCGGGACACCTCAAAGGACACCCAGTGTAATATGCCCATGACACCGTCATGGACCCCACATTTAAAAATGCCCATGACCCCGTCTAGGGACACCACAGTGAATATGCCCAGTAAACCCATCTATGGACACCAATTAATATCCCCGCAGGAAAACCGCTTGGACCCCAAAGTGAAATATCCCCGCAGTGCCCCCTCTATGGACAACCACAGTGAAATATGCCAAAAGTGCACCCATGGAACCACGTGAAATTTTGCCGCAGTGACACCTTATGGACACCAAGTGTAATATCCGCGTGAACCTCTTTTGGGAAACCCGTGAAATAATGCCCCAGTGGAACCGTCTATGGAACCCATGTAATATCCGCATGACTTTTTAGGGGACACCACAGTGTAAAACCGCAGTGACACCGTCATGGACACCACAGTGTAATAAAGCGCAGTACACCCTAGGGCAACACATGAAATTTCCCGCAGTGACACTTCTATGGACACCACATGTAAATATGCCGTGACACCGCTTGGACCCCAAGTGTATATGCCGCAGTGACCCTTTAAAAGGACACCACATGTATATGCCGCATGACCCCGTCTAGGACCCACATTGTAATAGCCGCAGTGACACCTCTAGGGACACCCATTGTATTAGGGCCGATGACACCGTCTAGGGAACCACAGGTAAATCCCGCAGTACCCCGCCCTATGGACACCACAGTGTAATATCCCCATGACCCTCTATAAACCCACGTGTAAAGCCGCAGTGACCCCTCATACCCCCACAGTGTAATATCCCGCATGACCCGTCATGGACACCCAGTGTAATATGGCATGACCCCCTCTATGACACCACATTTAATATCCCCATTTGAAAAAACCCGCCAGGGACACCACAGTGTAATAGCCGCAGTGACACCTTATGGACCCTTTTGAATTCCCGCAGTGACCCGTTATGGACCCCAAGTGTAATATGCTGCAGTGACCCCCGTTATGGACCACATGTAATATCCGCAGTGACAATCTAGGAAACCACATGAAATTGCTGCGTGACACCTTTTGGGGAACCACAGTGTATATGCCGCAGTACCCGCCCGGGGCACCACGTGAAATATCCGCGTGCACCTCTATGGACACCACATTTAAATATGCGCGTGCCCCCAAAGGGACACCACATGTAATATGCCGCGTGACACCGGTAAAAGGAACCACAGTGTAATGCCGCAGTGCACCATCTATGGGACCCCAAAGTAAAATATGCCGCAAAAAACACCGCTATGGACACCACAGTGTAATATGCCGCAGTGACACCGTCTATGGACACCACAGTGTAATATGCCCCAGGACAACCCCTTATGGACAACCCCATAAGTGTAATAGCCGCATGACACCCTAGGACACCATAGTGTAATATCCCGCTACCCGTCTATGGACCCCACAGGTAATATCCGCAGTGACACCTTCTATGGGACACCACAGTGAATATCCCGTGCCCTCAGGACACCAAGGAAATATGCGCAGTGACAATTAGGAAACCCACAGTGAAATATGCGGCAGTGACACCATTAGGACACCACAGTTTAATTCCCCGAAATTTGACACCTCTTATACACCACAGTGTATGCCGCAGGGGACCCCGTCTATGGACCCACAGTGTAATTGCGCAGTCCCCATCTATGAAACCACAGTGAATACCCCGCAGTGACCCCGCTATGGACACCACGGTAATACCCCAAGTGACCCCTTATGGACCCACATGAATATGCCCAGTGACCCCTTATGGACCCCAAAGTGTAATATCCGCAGTGACACCGTCAGGACACACGTGTAATATCCCCAGTGAACCGTCTATGAAAAACCCAAATGTAATATGCCGCAGTGACCCTCTAGGGACCCCAAAGTGTAAATCTGCAGTGACACCGTCTATGGACACCACAGGTAATACCGCATGACACCTCTAGGGACCCCCGGGTAATATCGCAGCCCACCTTTTAGACCCCCAATTTAAATTTTGGCAGGACAGCTTGGACACCATGTAATATCCCAGTGAAACCTCTAGGGAAAACCCCAGTGTAATATCGCATGAAAACCATGGAACCCCAAACAGTGAATATCCGCATTGACACTTATGGACACCACAGGTAATACGCAGTGACACCCTATGGCACCACAGTGAATATGCCGCAGTGAAAAAACTAGGGACACCACGGTAATAGCCGCAGTGACACCGTCTTGACACCAAGTGAAATTGCCGCGTGATCCCATCTAGGACACCACAGGGTAATATCGCAGTGACATTAGGGACACCAATGTATAGCCAGGACACCTCATGGACACCACAGGAAATCCCGCAGTGCACCTCTAGGGCCCCACAGTGTAAATCCGCAGTGACCCTCATGGAACCACAGTGTAATATGCCGCAGTGACACCTCTATGGCACCAAGGTAAATGCCGCGTGACACCGTCTTGGCACCAATGTAATAGCCGCGTGACACCGCGGCCCCAAGTGTAATATGCTGCAGTGACACCGTCCTTTATACATCACGCTTGGGCCTCGTCCACACAGCAGTATTCTACCCGGTATATACGTCATACTTTTTAAGCTGACACGGGCATTGCAGGAGAGGAGAAACCCCCCGTCCCTCCCCCGTCCTGGGTCACCCGGTTTGGTTTTAAAACACCGGATAAAAACATTGGGGTGAAACTACGAACCAAAGCCACTTTATTCACCAGCCACAAAACCAACGCGACAGAGACTAACAAATGGGAACCATAAGTCACTGCCCGGGCGCGTCACACGCAACCCTCTAAACCCCGCCTGTCAGTGACTCTGGCGTCCAATGAGAGCCGGCCTTCCGGGACACGACCCCAACGTCTCTGCGTTGCAGGTTGGACGCTAGAGGGCGCCATGAACAGGATTGCAGAGGGTGAAGCCGGCGCTCTGATGACGGCAGCGGAGGTGCAGTGAGAGAGGCGCATGCGCAGTGTCGGGAGTGTGGCTACCTCACTGGCTGGCTTGTGCGCTGTGCTGCGTTTTCCTCAGTAGTCCTCCTACTTCCCAGCAGCACCTGAACCTGGAGTAGACGGAGTGCTGTCACCGCGCCGGACCTGCTTCTCTAGGGCTCCAGACAGGGAAGGCCCATGGTGTGCTGACCCTACCCGCTGTGCGGGCTCTATGCGGCCGCTGGACCATGAATCTGCACCAGGTGCTGACCGGAGCCGTCAACCCGGGGGATAACTGCTTCTCGGTGGGGAGTCTGCAGGAGCAGCCCGTAACGGTGAGAACCATGTCTGTGCCCCCTGTTGTGATGTGTGCACTAGTGGATGTATATTAATACATGACTCCTGTGCCCCCTGTGTGTGGCACAATGTGGAGATATTACTACATGACTCCTGTGCCCCCTGTGTGTGGTACAATGTGGAGATATTACTACATGACTCCTGTGCCCCCTGTGTGTGGTGCACTGTGGAGATATTACTACATGACTCCTGTGCCCCTGTGTGTGGTACAATGTGGAGATATTACTACATGACTCCTGTGCCCCTGTGTGTGGTACACTGTGGAGATATTACTACATGACTCCTGTGCCCCCTGTGTGTGGTACACTGTGGAGATATTACTACATGACTCCTGTGCCCCCTGTGTGTGGTACAATGTGGAGATATTACTACATGACTCCTGTGCCCCCTGTGTGTGGTACAATGTGGAGATATTACTACATGACTCCTGTGCCCCCTGTGTGTGGTACCTGTGCCCCCTGTGTGTGGTACACTGTGGAGATATTACTACATGACTCCTGTGCCCCCTGTGTGTGGTACCTGTGCCCCCTGTGTGTGGTACACTGTGGAGATATTACTACATGACTCCTGTGCCCCCTGTGTGTGGTACACTGTGGAGATATTACTACATGACTCCTGTGCCCCCTGTGTGTGGTACCTGTGCCCCCTGTGTGTGGCACATGGGGAGAAATTACTACATGCCTCCTGTGCCCCCGTGTGGGGGTTACATTTGGGGAGATATTACTACATGATTTCCTTGCCCCTGTGTGGGGTTACACTGTGGAATATCACTACATGACCCCTGTGCCCCCTGAGGGTTTCACGGGTTGGAATATTCTAAAAGACTCCGTGCCCCCGTGTGTGGTACAATGTGGGGGATTTTAAATACTTTACTCCGGGTCCCCCCCTGTGTGGGGTCCCTTGGGCCCCCCCTGTGTGGGGTAAAAACTGTGCCCCCTGTGTGGGGTTACACTGTGGGAAATTACTACATGACTCCTGTGCCCCCGGGTGTGTGGTACCTTTTGCCCCCGGTGTGGGGTACCCTGTGGAGAATTCTAAAAGACCCCTTTTTTCCCCCCCCTGTGTGGGGTTCCCTTTGGGGCCCCCTGTGTTGGTCAAATGGGGAAAGATTTTTACTACATAAATCCTGTCCCCCCCCTTGTGGGGCCCACAATGGGGAAAATTTTTACTACAGATTTCCGTGCCCCTTTTTGGGTGGTAAAACTGTGGAGATATTACTACATGACTCCTGTCCCCCCTGTTTTGGGTAAAAATGTGGAGATTTTACAAAAAAGACTTCCTGTCCCCCCTGTGTGTGGTCCCTGCCCCCCCTGTGTGTGGTACAATTGGAGAAAATTACTACATGACCCCGTCCCCCCTGGTTTTGGTACCTGTGCCCCCTGTGTGGGGTTACACTGGGGAAATTTTTTTATAAAATGACCCCCGGGCCCCCTGTGGGTTTCCCTTGGGGGCCCCTTGTTTGGGGTACCTGTGCCCCCTGTTTTGTAAACCTTTTGTGCCCCCTGTGTTTTGGCACAATGGGGAGATAATACTACATGACTCCTGTGCCCCCTTGTTTTTGGTGCAATGTGGAGATTTACAACATGACTCCGGGTCCCCCCTGTTTTTGGTACAATGTGGAGATATTACTAAATTACTCCTTTTCCCCCCTGTTTTTGGGGTCCCTTTGTGCCCCCTTTTGTTGGTAAAATTTGGGGGAGATATTACTACTTGACTCCGTCCCCCGTGTTTTGGAAACCTGTGCCCCCTGTGGGGTACACTGGGGAGATTTTAAACTACAGACTCCTGTGCCCCCTGTGTTGGAAACCTGTGCCCCCTGGGGTGGGGTACACTGTGGAGATATTATACAAAAATTTTCCTGTGCCCCCGGTGTGTACCTGTCCCCCCTGTGTGCCCCCAAACTGTGGAAAATTTAACTACATGACTCCGGTCCCCCCCTGGTGTGGTACCTGTGCCCCCTGTGTGTGGTACACGTGGAATATTCTAACTATTTCCTTTGTCCCCCCCTGTGTTTTGGTACCTGGCCCCCTTTTGTGTGGAAAACAATGGGGGAATATTACAACATGACCCCTTGGGGGGGGGGGGGGGGCCCCCGGGTGGGGTCCCCTTGGTTCCCCCCTTTTTTTGTGGTAAAAAATGTGAATTTTACTACATAAACCCTTCCCCCCTTTGTGTGGTACCTTCCCCCTGTGTGTGGTCCCACTGGGGGAGATATTACAAACATACTCCTGTCCCCCGGGATTTGGAACACAGGAGAAAATTACAAACATAAATTCCTGGGGGGCCCCCTGGTTTTGGTACCCCTGTGGAGATATTCCACATGATTTCCTGTGCCCCCTTGTGTGGTCCCTGTGCCCCCTGTGTGGGGGGTAAAAACTGTGGAATATTACAACATGCCCGGCCTGTGCCCCCTGTGTGTGGTACACTGTGGAGATACACACATAAACCCTTCCCCTGACCAGAGTACTCTGTTGGTATTACTATATGGTCGCCTGTGTGCAGAGTACACTGCAGGTATATCTAGATAATGGCCTGTGCCCCTGCCTGGGTTAGTGGCACACTGTGGGTATTAATATATAAATTGCTGTGGTGAATGCTTTAGAAGTTTCCCCCCTTTACACAAGTGAATGGGTAAGAACTAGATTGTTTTGCCCCCATGTTTGCCCAATATTGAAATCCTGTATAGTTTTTCTTTTTATATGACTCCAAATTTTACAAAAGTTAAAGGGAACCCTCATTGTGATTTTAAATTGATAAAAACTTCCGCGGGCCTTTGGGATGTCCCCGGTTAAAAGGGGGTTGCTCACTACAAGGATTTTTTTTTCATGTCAAAGATCTGCAAAAAAAAGCCCACTTTGCAATATGTGTCCATTAACAGTTTCCCAACCAAATTCCGAAATATCCCCCCCTTGAAAGACTGCATCAGCTCCTCAGGTCGTTTAAACCCTACAGACCTGTTAAAATCTCCCCAAAATTTTAGGCTCTCAGCACTGGTTTTTATAGCTACAGACCTGGCTTCTACTGCACCCAGTAAACCATAAAACCCCCTGAATTCAAAATGAAACCAAAAAAACAGGAGAGGGAGATGAACTATATAACAACCCCTTTAAGTCTTTCTATAGAAACCCTACAGGTCTGCCATTAGTTGCGTCAGTCCGTTATCATTGATGTGTTGTGTTGTGGCACAACTGTACTGCTGTTTCATTGAGGTCCGGACATATCTGTCTGTGCATATATAAAACTGCCTTGTGTAAATAATGTGTTTAAATATCTTGTGCTGATTATACAGAAGTCCCTGGAGCCACAGATGATGCTTATCTGTCACTTCTCCTGTGCTGATCACCCCCCCCCCCCACCTCCCTGTGTAGTTCTCCTTCTCTATATGAATAAAGAGCTTCTTCAGCAGCTGTGTCCCTGATGCAGAACTATATGTTACGTGCCTTAGATGCTGCAAACTGGTCTCTGTAAAAGATGGGCCTTTCACATCAGCTGGTGACCAGATATTCAGAAGTAGCTGAAGTGGGGATTATAATGGCCCATGTGCTTCCTACCATATGTTATAAGGAAGACTTAGAAGTCCTCTTTAGCTGTTACCAGGGCTGTGGAGTCTGCAAGCCAAAGCCCCGACTCCAACTCTTCAATTTCCCAAACCTCCGACTCCTGACTCCCTCATACTCGGTGCATGTTTAAGTGATAACTTTACTGTAGCAAAATGGTAACATCAGGCTGTTTATAAACCTTATGATACAATAATCAACTATTTAGGTAGAACAGACACATGAAGCAAAAGGTAACAATGTTTTGATCTTTTGAACACTTGTGGGTAGAGTTGAAGAAAAATGCTGTATTTGTATCCAAGTCCAGTCTGCACCAACATTGGGAATGTGTAGAAGAGACCTGGGATCAGATTTTGGTAAAGACCTGCTTGAATCTGATCCAGAGCCCAGAAGGATTCAGGCAGTGCTGAAAACCAAAGGTGGATTTACCAAATACTAACTAAATAATAAAACATTTTGATTTTTAGGAGCAAAACAGTAACAATGCAGTTACAGGAAAGAAACTGCAGAACTAAGCAGATGCTAAATACTCGCAAGTCAAATGTATGTATAAGATAGGTAAATGATGTTAAAAAAAATTACAGTACCTCATGTACAAAGCTGTAGTGGATGGTGAGGTATGGAGCCTGAAAGTCACAAGTTCAAAACATTGTTACCATTTTGCTTGTCAGTGTAAAATATATTTATTGGATTGGACTTTAGAACACAAAAAAATTGTAAATATGCAGAACACTGCAGGAACATTTGTGGAGTCTCTGAATTTGTTCTGAGAAATAGTATTGCCTCCATCAGATCCTGCATACATGACAATGTCTGATTATTATTTCCAGGCTAGAGAACGGCCTCTCTACACTAAATTGGGTTGGGAGGAAAGCGTGACCACCCGGCAACATCTCTAACAATGTCAGGTATAAAAGAAAATTGTCTCAGCCGCAGTCAGTTTTGATGAATGGTTGAACTCTTCTACTTCTTTGAAAAGCAGGTGAAAAATTTTGCTGAAATCTGGGTTGCGTGGGAGCAGAATCTTTTCCCCTGGGCAGCGCTTTGCCTGCTCCATGTCATCAATTACCCTCCTCATGTGATAGGCTGAAGATATGGAGCATAGCACTGGCCGGACCCAATTCCTCTTGATCTTTGCATCGAACTATCTGGACCAACTTATTATATATTTTGGGAGTCGGTCCATTTTATGACGACTCCGACTCCTGCAAAATAGGCACCGACTCCACAGCCCTGGTTGTTACCTTTTTTGTTACTTATTCACTGCCCTATGGTTACAGGAACGAGTGGTCAGCGATGCATCCATTAAACAGATCCTGTCAGTGGTTATGTTGCCTTTTTACGAGCAGCGGGCGAGCAGCTAAGCTCTGTCTAGGTTTGTAGGATCTGGAGCAGAAGTTGTGCGTAAGGCTCGGTCTACACGGCATTAGACAAAAAAACGCCTGAAAACCAAATCCTAAAAATGTTCGTAAAACTGAGTTTTTTTGGCCACTGCCTGTCTAAAGCTGCTGAGAAAAAACCATCCGTTTTTTGTTGCATGTTTTCAGCGTGCTTTGGCGGCGTTTTTTGTGTGTTTTTGGCACATTCGTCTTCAGAGATGCACAGCAATAGACTTTCTATTTATTTCTGCAAAAAACGTGCCAAAAAAAGTCTGGTGCTTTACATAGACTCCAATAGTAAGTATTCTGCCCTGCTCAGTCGTTTTTTTTTTTTTTTTTTTTTTTACGATGTGTCTCAAAAAACGACCAGCAAATCGAGCACAAAAAAAGAGGTTCTGTGGAGACAACAGGAGGTTTTTACTATAGAAGTCTATGGGACATCTTTGCAGTCATTTACTTTCAGCGGTTTTAGAAAACGTAAAACGCTGAGAAAACGGATGTTATTCTTTAGAGTGGAGACATAGTCTAAGAAGCAGAGTGCTAGATTGTGTCCAGTCATAACTGGGGGGGGGGACGACGAGGAGAGTCCTGCTTACTACTCCCATACACAATGGTTGGCCGCTTTCACTGTCTGCCTGTGTGGGCATGATAAGGGTAGATTCACACATAATTGCATCAAAGTACGCCCCAAATACGGTACAATCCCAGCCCTCATTAAGTGTTAGTAAAACGCTCTGATTTCCTGGCACATACTGTTGCACCCGTATACAGAAGTGTTACTACTTTTTGGTGCTTGCGTGTGAGAAATACTACATTAATAGATGGCATGGCCATTGCGTTGTTGAAAATACACACTGGCCAGCACATACTTTTAAGAACAGGCGTATTGAGGCGCGTAGCTGTGCGTACAGCAGTACTCTGTGTGAACATACCCGAAGATGGACTCTCTCGTGTCCTTCAGGTTTTGATCCTGCTCAAAATCATGTACATTTGAGAGATCTTATTATAACCATCAACTAATATCCAGTAACCGCCTTAGGCCTCGTTCACACGGCTTATTTTGGGACTGATTGGAGCCGTACTGCGCGCCGTATTTGCGCTGCGGTACGGCTCCAATCCATCCCAGCCATTACGGTAATCCACTGCTCTCATAGAGAACTGTGGATTCCGTCTCTCCTCCCCGCTCGGCGAATCCGCCGCGGGGGGAGAAAGTGACCTGCACATTATTTACAGCGCGTACACACCGTGAATAATGCATTGTCTATGGGGTCGGCGGGCAGCTCCCCCGGCCCCGCCCCTTATTCAAGCAGTAACTGCGGGCGAAATCCGTCCCGCAATTACGGCTTGAATAAGCCATGTGAACACTGCCTTATACAGTATGGACAACAGCTAGATTAGGATGGGATGGTTGGGATGACTCAGTAAGGTCCTGGTAGGTTGTCACAGGTATCAGGCATCCCACAGCTGCTGGAGGGTGTGTGAGGGAGGATCCATAGAGCAGAGGTGGCTGGGGAAGTACTTCGTAGTCTTGGTCGTCGACTGCCAACCAGGACATTGCATTGTCTTACGGAAGATACCATTCTCTCCAGAGAGGGCAGTCTGCATGTATGGGTGCATGTGATTCTAACAGGGCTGTGAAGTCAGCAAGCTGAAGCCCCGACTCAGACTCCTCAATTTCCCAAACCTCCGACTCCCGACTCCCTCATACACGGCACATGTTTAAGTGATAACTTTACTGTAGTAAAATGGTTACATCAGGCTGTTTATCACCTTATGATTCAATTAACAAGCTATTTAGGTAGAACAGACACTGACAAGCAAAAGGGTAACAATGTTTTGATCTTTTGAACACTTGTGGGTAGAGTTGGATACAAATACAGCTTTTTCTTCAAGTCCAGTCTGCACCAACATTGGGAATGTGTAGAAGAGACCTGGGATCAGATTTTGGTCAAGATTCAGAGCCCAGAAGTATTCAGGCAGTATTGAAAACCAAAAGGTGGATTTCTCAAATACTAACAAAATAATAAAAATTAACATTTTGATTTTTAGGAGCAAAACAGTAGCAATGCAGTTACAGGAAAGAATCTGCAGAACAAAGCAGATGGTAAATACTTGCAAGTCAAATTTATGCATAAGATAGGTAATATGACTGTATATAAAATTACAGTAGCCTCATGTACAAAGCTGTAGTGGAGGGTGAGATATGGAGCCTGAAAGTCACAAGTTCAAACCATTGTTACCATTTCGCTTGTCAGTGTAAAATATATTTATTGGATATTTATCGCCTCCATTAGATCCTGCACACATGTCCTCACATTTGATCTAATTATTTCCAGGCTAGAGAACGGCCTCTCTACACTAACTTGGGTTGGGGGAAAAGCGGTGACCACAAGGGCAACATCTCAAACAATGTCAGGGTATAAAGGAATTGCCTCGGCCACAGTCAATTTTGATGAATGGTTGAACTCTTCTACTACTTTGAAAACAGGTGAAAAATTTTGCTGAAATCTGTTTGCTATGGGAGCAGAATCTTCTCCCCTGGGGCAGCGCTTTGCCTGCTCCATGTCATCAATTACACTCCTCATGTGATGAGGCTGAAGATATGGGAGCAGTAGCACTGGCCGGACCCAATTCCTCTTGCTCTTTGCATCGAACTAACTGGACCAACTTATTATATATTTTGGGAGTCTGAGTCGGTCCATTTTATGACTACTCTGACTCCTACAAAATAGCCTCCGACTCCACAGCCCTGGATTCTAAAGTTTGGATTCAAATTGGTTGAGCCTGCCTTCCACATGGATGATTGGGCCGGACCATAGCACTATTGCCACCAGCTTGTGTTCTTTCCGCAATGGTTTCAGGGTGTGTGTTTCTTGCTTAACACATTGGCATTCATCTATTCGATGAAGCGAAATCTTGGCTCATTGGAGAAGGTAACCCTTTCCCGATTATTGGAAGTTCTATTCCGATACTGCCGTGAGTAATTGAAGCCCTTTCCTACTTGGTTAGCAGAAGTGCAGTGACCACCCGTCTGTTTCAGAGCTCTATGCGCAATACAATCTGCTGGACTTTTATGTGAGATACATGCATGGTAGCCCCCTGGGTCATTTTGGTGGAGATCCACGATGGCGTCAGCCCATACATGGTTCTCCAGAGTTTTCTTGTCTCTTATTCACATTGGAGCCATTTGTCCACTCCATACACTTTCACCGCAGCAAACACGTGAGCTGTTCACAGACTGTGCAGTTTAAAACAAAATTGTCATCATTGGCCCAGGAGCCAATAACCATCCTTTTTTGCAAATATGATGTGATAAGTCCGCTCTTTTACCCATGCTGGCAATAAAATAATAATCTTTATTTCTATAGCGCCAACATATTCCGCAGCACTTTACAAATTCAAGGGTAAACGTACAGACATTACACATTAAAAGTACTTACAAATGAGACACAAGGTGTGAGGGCCCTGCTCGTGAGAGCTTACAATCTATTAGGGTGTATGGGTGAAACATACGTAAGAAAGTGCCAAGTTTACAATGGTCCAGGCCATGTTTCATAAATAGGGGGTGGTTTTACATGAAAAAATGGATGAACCTGCCACCCTGACTGTACAATCTATATACAGATAAGTGCCTGTGATTGCCCAAGTGCAGGGAGTGACAGATGTGTGTGATAGCAGTTAGGGATCTTGGTGGGCCAGACCGAGAAGATGTATTTTCAGGGCCCTCTTAAAACTGTGAGGGTTGTGAATGTGCCTGATCGCCCGCGGTAGCATATTCCAGAGAATTGGTGCCGCACGTGTGAAATCTTGTAGGCGGGCATGGGAGGTTCGGATGATTGATGAGTGTAACCTGATATCAGCAGCAGAGTGGAGTGAGCAGGTCGGTGGTAGACAGAGATGAGGGAGATGATGTAGGGGGTGCAGCATTATGGAGAGCTTTATGGGTGAGAGTGATGAGTTTATACTGTACGAAAGATGTGCAGACAGCTTATTACACACATTCTTACCTATCAAGCCAGCTCACTACACGTGACTTCTTTACTGAGCTATGTGCTACCAATGTCGAAAGTTTGAAGTGGTCATAATAATGTGACTCTACTTTATATGAATCTATATATCACAGGGCTTAACTTCTCTCACTCTATCATATCCTGCTCTCAGATAGGGCCGCAAAACTGCCCAGACAGATTAACTTTAAAGGGGTATGTCCGGAGTGACGGAATGGTGCAATGAAAAGCTGAATTATTGATAAGAAACTCCAATCATTTTCCATCATAGAGAACTATTGAGTTTTTTTTTGTATGCGGATCCTCACCAAAATCCACTTTCTGGCCATTTTTCATGCCATCCCATTGACTTCAGTAGTAACATTTTTTGCTGCTTTTAGAGCGATTCTGACAGAAGAATGTTCCCAGTTTTTGGGAAATCTGACCTCAGCACATCCGAGTCGTATGGATAAAGCTTGGGTTTTCTATTGAGGTTTATTGGAATGGTTTTACTGTTTGGTTTTTGATGGTTGTGAAAATTTAAATTCACATCAAAAACAGACTGGAAATCCTTGCCGTGGTAATGGGCCCTGACGTTCTGTACACACACGTGATTTCTGGCGCGGATTCAGCACTAAATCTGTCTCGGAATCGGCATCCAGTCTGCCTGTCAGCTGCCTTACCTTCTTTCACATGTACAATCCACATCTTTGTTCACATGATGCGGAGTTTCCTTGGCGTTGATTTCTTTTCGAGGTTGAAGGCTGAAAACTAGCATCAACTGCTCCTCTGAAATCCGCGCTTACAGGTGCACATTTTGGATCAGGATTCACTGCTGAATTGGTGCTTACAATTAGCCATGTAAACATTCCCACAGTGTTTCCCAATGCTGTAGTCTTAAATTCTGTCTAAGTAGTCCCATGTACACTCATTTAATCCAGTTGACTGCTTGGTGTCGACAGCCAGATTATCTGATAATATGAAACCTTTTAATGTTTGTTTCTCAGGCTCACATAATAAAGTGCAAGCATACTTTACTATCACTTATGCAATTTTTATGCCACTGACATATTTTATTGCCTTTTAGGCTATGTCTACACAGCACACAAACACGATTGTATTTTCGTCGATTTTAGGATACTAAAACCACTGCAGCCTGCCCATAGACTAATAGAAAAAAAACGACCTGTAGTCTGGCGGTGGCGTCTACAATAAATAATATGGGTCGGCCGCAAAAAAAAGTTAACCGAATACAGTGAGAAAAACCTCAGTCATGCATCAGACAAAAACTGGTCACCTTTCCGACAGTTTTTGTCCGATGCCGCATGGATATAAAACCACGTAGAATATGGTCCCAGAAGGAATACTATATAGATTAATAATTCATAAGTTTATGGATAAATATGAAAATCATACATATACAATTTTAATAGGCAAATGTAGACAATGATGAATTAACAGCACTCATAAGGGAATAATCAACTGTAATAAATACCATAATCCGAGAAAGGTAAAGTGCATCTATATACACTAAATATCTAAACCTAAAAAGAATCATACAGTGCAAAGTGCATATATTTAGCATAAATATAATTAAGTGATTCGCCAATATTCTAAACTGCATATAGGTAGTGAGTATATTCAGCATGATCCTCTAGGTGTAATTCGCGCCGCGAATAAGTGACATGTCCCTTATCTCCCCGCGCATACAATACGATCGTATTGTACGCCCGGGGAGAGGAGGCGTTCTCTATGAGAACTATGGATTACCTTTTTATAGATCGTATTTTAGAGATCACGCTAACCATACTAGTGCGGACCAAACTTAAATGATTACCAAGAACTTTTGTGTTTGAAGTAACTATGGATTACCGTAATTTCAGCACGCATCTCGCTTGTATTAGAGCACAAATACGATGCGAAATTTGCCCGTGTGAACATACCCTTAAAGTATCCGAAGCGTCAAACTCCTATAATCCCAAGGCTAAAAAGTACCCCTACCTGTGTAGCCATCCGAAAGCCTGATTGTAGTTTCAGGTTTTCATGAGTTGTCAACTCCTTCATGTAAATTATAACTCGGAAATGCTCCCATAGGTAACTCTTTAGCCTTTCATTTTGTTATGCCAGTTTTGGACAAGAATGTATATAGTTACCATTCAGGTAATAGAAATTGTATCTCCTCTGTCAGAGAAACAAAATATTTAGAGTGAAAGGTGTTTTCGGGTGTTTGAATGCAAGGTTAGGCAAAGCCCTCCCTTTCTCTGTTTGCTGTCAGTGAATAGACCTACTAGTTTTATGTGTTTTGAGTTACTGCAAGTATATACACTGCTCAAAAAATAAAGGGAACACTAAAATACCACATCCTAGATCTTAATTCAATTTTCCAGTGGCAATTCTTTATTCATTATATAGTGGAATATGTTGCGAACAATAAAACCTAAAAATGATTCATGAAAATCAAAATGAATATCCCATGGAGGTCTGGATTTGGAATGATACTGAAAATCCAAGTGGCAAATCAAGTTTAAGGCTGATCCACATTCAGTGGAATTGCCTCAAGACAAGGAAATGAGGCTCAGTAGTGCCTGTTTGGCCTCCCTACAACGCCTGGGCATGCTCATGATGAGGTGCTGGATGTTACGCTGAGGGATCTGCCTCCTGAACAGTCTGTGGGGCAATGTGGTGGAGGAACGAGACATGATGTCCCAGATGTGCTTGATTGGATTCAGGTCTGGGGAACAAACCAGTCCATGGCATCAATGCCTTCATCATGCAGGAACTGCTGACACATTTCACATGAGGCCTAGCATTGTCATGCATCAGAAGGAACCCAGAGACCACTGCACCTGCATATGGCTTCATAATGGTCTGAGGATCTCATCCCGGTACCTAATGGCAGTCAGGGTACTTCTGGCTAGCATGTGGAGGGCTGTGCACCCCTCCAAAGAAATGTCTCCCCACACCATTACTGACCACTGCCAAACCGGTCAGGCTGGAGGACGCTGCAGGCAGCAGAACATTCTCCACAGCATCTCCAGACTGTCACATGTACTCAGTGTGAACCTGCTCTCATCCGTGAAGAGCACAGGGCGCCAATGTCAAATTTGCCAATCTTGGTGTCCTCTTACAAATTCCCGTCACCCTGCATGGTGTTAAGCTGCAAACTCAATACCGACTTATGGATTTCGGGCCTTTATGCCACCCTCATGGAGTCTGTTTCTGACAGTTTGAGCAGACACATGGATATTAGTGGCCTGCTGGAGGTTATTTTGCAGGGCTCTGGCACTAATCCTCCTTGCAGAAAGAAGGAGGTGGCAGATCTCCACATCTGCTGCAAAGACATAGCTTCAGGGGATGCAGCGGTAGCAGTTGCTACCGGGCCCTGCAGCCTGAGCGGGCCCAAAAGCCCTTCTGCCACATAAGACACCAGTATTGTAAAGGGTGCATGGTAACTGTGGGGCCCCATTTCACTATTAGTCACTAAGGCCCAAGAGCTTGAAGTTATCTCTGGTCTCCTGCTGTACTGGCCTGTCTCTTGGTATCTGCTCCATGCTCTGGACACTGTGCTGACACACACAGCTAACCTTCCTGTGACCACTCGCTTTGATTTGCCATCCCGGATTAGCTGCACTATCTGAGCAACTTCTGTGGGTTGTAGACACCGCCTCATGCTACCTCTGGGGGTGAGAGCAATGACAAAAGTGACCAAAACAGCCAAAAAAAGATGAAAACAGAAATGTGCTGTGGTCACCACCTGCAGAACCACTTCTTCATAGGGGTTGTCTTGCTAATTGCCTATCATTTCTACCTGTTGTCAGTTCCATTTGCACAGCAGCTGGAAAAATTTATTCACAATCGGTGTTTATTCATGACTGGACAGGTTGATTTCACAGAAGTTTGACTGACTTGGATTTACAGTGTCTAAGGGTATGTTCACACGGTGTACTGCGGGGCATACTGTACGCCCGCAGTATGGCGGGTGTTTTAGAAGTATGTGCTGTTCAGCGCGTACTCCCAAGCATGGGGGGGCTGGCCCAATTCACTTTCGCTATCAGCCGTGTGTAAACGCCACGAAAGAAGTGACCTACAATACGAGCACATCGTACGTTGGGGGAGACGGACGTAATTCATGGCTCTCTACGCCGCAAATACGCTGCAAAATGCGCCCCTCAATTACGCCGTGTGAACATACCCTAAGTGTTCCCTTTCTTTTTTTGAGCAGTGTACACTCAAGGCATTTTTTTTTTATAAATATATCAATTGCACAAACCTCCTTTCTGCAAATTTGTTGCAGAATGTCATTGTTGCTAAAATGGATCAACCTGGATTCCGTGCTACATTTATGGCAAGCTCTTTGCTGTGAGAAGGTTAAGCTCTTCTTTGGTTTTCAGCTTCTGAATCTAAACACAAATAGAAGAGAGACTTACTATAATAAAGAATTAAAGGGGTTTCCCACCTCCCCTTTTTTTTTTTTTTTTTTTTTTTTAAACCTGTAGTTTGGTGCTGAAGTGGGAGGGGGTAAAATTGTGGAAAAAAAACCATTTGTTCTGAACCCAAGTTCTTTTCATGGATGTGCCTTCTGGTACTTTGCATTAGTCTTCTCTGGTTGAATGGAACTTCATCACTGTTTGCACATACATTTATGTTTATTCTAGAACAGAATCCTACGGTATTTTACAGTTGGTTTTCCTTTTTTGTCACACTTTTTGGGTGGGTTTTGCGGTTGGATTTCGGATTCGACCGGCCCGTTGACATCAAACAGTACATTTTTCTGTCGGAAATCTGACGGAAGAATGTGCATGTTCCACGTTTTGTGCAAAGTCTTCTATTTTGAAATCCGACCTTGAGGTCTATGGGGATGGTTTACAGCCGGTTTTAAAACTGCTTCCAAATCCTAAAACGGTCATAAAAGCAGTCCTCTAAATCTTTGTTGTACAGACGGGCCTTTATTGTGTATGTTCTGTTTGTACGTTTCCAAACTCCTTGTAGATGTTGTACTTGGTCATATCCACACTTAAGGGCCGTTCACACGGCTTATTGCAGGGAGGGATTGCAGCCGTATTGCATGCTGTACTGCGCTGCAATATGGCTGGAATCCGTCCCATCCATTACGGTAATCCACAGTTCTCATAGAGAACAGTGGATTCCGTTGCTCCTAACCGCTCGGCGAATCCGCCGGGCAGGGAGAAAGTGACATGCACATTATCCTGCCGGGATAGGCGCCGTGGATAATGCATGTCTATGCGGCCGGCGGGCAGCGGCCCCGCCCCTTACTCAAGCCGTAATTGTGAGCGAAATCCGTCCCGCAATTATGGCTTGAATAAGCCGTGTGAACCAGGGCTGTGGAGTCGGCAAGCCGAAGCCCCGGCTCCGACTCCTCAATTTCCCAAACCTCCGACTCCCGACTCCCTCATACATGGCGCATGTTTAAGTGATAACTTTACTGTAGTAAAAGGGTACAGCAACTGTTTATCACCTTATGATACAATAATCAAGCAAATTAGGTAGAACGGGACACTGACAAGCAAAAGGGTAACAATGTTTTGATCTTTTGAACACTTGTGGGTAGAGATGAAGAAAAATCTGTATTTGTATCCAAGTCCAATCTGCACCAACATTGGGAATGTGTAGAAGAGACCTGGGATCAGATTTTGGTCAAGACCTGCTTGAATCTGATTCAGATCCCAGAAGATTCGGGCAGTGTTGAAAGCCAAAGGTGGATTTCCCAAATACTAACAAAATAATAAAAATTAACACTCAGATTTTTAGGAGCAAAACTGTAACTAAGCAGATGCTAAATACTTGCAAGTCAAATTTATGTATAAATCGGTAAGATGACTGTATAATAAAATTACAGTAGCCTCAAAGCTGTAGTGGAGGGTGAGATATGGAGTCTGAAAGTCAAAAGTTCAAAACATTGTTTCCCCCTTTTGCTTGTCAGTGTAAAATATTTTATTTTTTTATTTTTAAATTGGACATGACTTTAGGACACAAAAAAATTTGTAAATATGCAAAACACACGCGGGAACATTTTGTGGAGTCTCTGAATTGTTCTGAGAAATAGTATTGCCCCCATTAGATCCTGCAAAACATGACCTCACATCTGATCTCATATTTCCAGGTAGAGAACGACCTCTCTACACTAACTTGGGTTGAGGCAAAGCGGTGACCACAGGGGGAACATCTCTAACAATGTCAGGGTATAAAGGATTTCCTCACCCACAGTCAGTTTTGAGGAAGGGTTTTTAAACCCCTTCTACTTCTTTAAAAAAGGGTGAAAAATTTTCGGGGAAATTGTTTGTGTGGAGCAAAAATCTTTACCCGGGGGCCGCGTTTTGCCAGGGCTCCATGTCATAATTACCCCCCTTCTGTAAATGAAGCTAAAAGATATCGGAGAAGTAGACTGGCCGGCCAAAAATTCCCCCTTGTTTCTTTGCTTGCATAAAACTAACTGGACCCAAATTTTATTATTTTATTTGGGAGTCGGAGTCGGCCCATTTTTGATGACCCCGACCCCCTGCCAAAAATAGCCACCGACTCCCGACTTACAGTTGGACTGTGAAGGGCCCCTTGGGGTTTTCAGTCCCTGTGAGAAAAACCAAATTGTTTACTTTCCAGGGCGGGCTTGTTGCTGGTTTTTTTGGGTTTCATTTTTTTCAGATGTGTTTTTCCCATCACAGATATTTTATGCATTGTGTTTTAAATTTCCTTTGAAATGTGGAATTAGCACAAAAAAGGATCAGAATATGCAGCAACAAGTTAATTACCTGCATCCCCAAACATGAGAAATCCGCCCCAAACGTTTTTGTGGATTTGAAAAAAAAAACTTGCCACTGACCAAAAGAAACAACTAAAGGTTTAAAAAGGAAGGAAGTATAGGGTTTCCCTTTTTTCCTACCCCCCCTGTTAACTTTAAAAAAACATTGGCCACTTTGCATTTTTTTGCTCAAAAAACCCTTTAAAAAAACATCCCCTTTAAAAGGGAGTTTTCCCATAGACTTAATCCCCGGGCCAATGATCACTGGGGTCCCACCGCTGGAACCTTCACTGATTGCTATAACAGGGGGCCGGATTATTTTGTCCTTTTGCACAGCAAGGAGGTCTGTGAATGCAGCGGTGGCTGAACATGCGAAATGTGCTGAAAATAAATGTCTGAGGGCCACTTTTAGGTAGCCGTCCCATAGACTTTGAATGTAGCAGTAGTGTGAATGTCTGACCACTGCTACATTCAAAGACTTCCTCGAAAGTGCCGGGTCATTTGGGAAAAGTAAGGGAATGCGAGGGGCCCCCCAGTTACCCGGGTAGCCTGGGATAGGTAAATAGATGCCCAAGTCGTATCCCCAACATTTTTAAACCCCTCATGACCCCAACTTTAGACCCTCAGTGCAGTACTTGGGGCATCACAGCGGGTATGCTATTTTGGGATCGGAAGCCTATTGGGTTGAGTGTCTAAAGTAATTTCCGACCTGAAAAGGGCTTTGATAGCCCTGGGAGTAAATTGGGTGCAGTCGTTATAAAATGGAGCAGCTCCAAAAATCTCTAATTTAGTACAGTTCAATGCAGTATGGAGTATTTCTTCATAAGGATTTGGGAAATTTTAAAAATCCCCTATAAATTTTCCGTTTAGCCCTATATAAGGGCTGTTCAAAACGGCCTTATTGCAGGGTCGGATTTAACCCATATTGCGCGCCTTTACGGGCTCTGCAATCGGCTGGAATTACTTCCACCCATTATGGTAAACCCTTTAGGTCTCATAGAAAACTGTGGCTTCGGGTCTCTCAAAAAAAAAAAAAAAAGAGGGGCCCTCCCCCGGGTTAAATGGGCTAAAGTCACTAGGGTAGGGGGGACCGTTCGTTGTTTTAGTTTCCCGGGGGCGTCCCCCCCGGGCCAAAAAGGGGTTTAAAAAATTTCACAGCACAATTTTTTGAAGTCCCGGTTTGCAGCTTCGTGGAACGGGTTACCCCGAAATAACTTTTTCCCCCCTTTTTGATAAAAAAAAGTAAAAATTTTAAATTAAGCCAAATAAAAGCGCTATATAAAACATGCGCTAGGTGCGATGAAATCAAACGGGAGGGCGTTTTAAAGCGCGGGGGGCTCTTGTTCATGTTAAAAAATTTTCGCGGGGGAAGCCCCCATTATTTTAAAAAAAAAACCCCACCCAATCGGGTTGACTAGATGCATAGCACTTTACAATGAAAAAAAATTATGGACAAAAAAAAAAAAGGGGAAATATGCTAGGTTTTGGAAGATTATTCAAACAATAAAGGGTTTTATAAGGGGCAAAAAAAAAAAAGAATCCCCTTTCCAAAACCCAATTATAGAAAAAAAATGGAGGAGAAACTACAAGAAAATCTTTTTCTTTTTCTCTGATGTAGAAAACCCCATTACAGCTGCAACACAGTTCTAAACCACAGGAAGCGGGGCCCCACCCACAACAAAGACCCTTTTTTCCAAAACAGAAAAATTCAGCCAAAAAACGGGAGAAAAAGGAAGAAAACCCCAGAAGATACGGCAACAAGGACTTATGCCCAGAAAAAAAAGGCTTTACAGAATTTGAATGGGGACGTTAAAGGGGTATTTTAAACACCCAGCGGTGAAAATAACACCCCCATTGTTTGGAAAGTTTTAAAAAAAGGGATTTAAATTTTTTTCCCCCACAAGCAATTTTGTTTTATTCAATCAATTATGGAGTTATAAGTTTGCCAAAATTCCTAGCGTAAAAAAAAATTTTTTTTTCGGGGAAAAAATGATAAATTTCCACCCACATCGGGTTTTTACCAAATTGTTTAAAATTTAATGAGTACAGTAATTTAAAATTTTGATAAAACAGGTAGCTTTATAAATTTTTTGCAAAAATTTAAAAAAATAAAAATGAGGGTCAATAAATTAAACATGACAGGAAAATAGCGATTTTTCCAAAAAAGGGGCAACAAACCCCAAAACTTTTCCCCCTAAAAAGCAAGATTTTAACCCGGCACTTGATGCCTTCCAAAATAAAATGGAAGGAGCCCTTTTAAAAAATTTTTCCCAAAAAAAACAACACGGGGAGATATAACAAAAATCAAAAAATTTTATCAGAAAAATTTTAAACCCTTTGGCCCCAAAATTTAAAGCAAAAAGAATTTTTGGGAAAAACAAAAATTGGGTTATAAAGAAAGCTGAAAAGGGGGGGGAAACGGTAGTGATGGCTTGGTTTTTCGCTACACGGTCCATAAGATACAAAAATTAAAATGTTAAAACATCCCGGGAAAGTAAAAGAAAAAATCCCCCAAACCCTTTTTCCCAACCCAAATTTAAAAAAAATTGTTAAATTTTAAGGGCCAGAAAGCCCGGGGGGTATTAAAAGATAAAAAAAAAAAAAATTTACTTTTAGGGAAAAAAGTGGGGGCCTGTAGTTCCAGTATTCTACGGACCCCCAAAAAGTTCCCCCAAAAAAATCCCTTCCCCCAGGCCCTTGGGGCCTCATCAAAATAAAAAAACTATTTGGGTGAGCGGTTTAAGTACATGGGTGGGTGGTTCCCTTTCCCAGCCGCTAGCCCAAAAATTTCCCAGGGTATATCAAAGAAACATTCGTCCTACAAATGTTCGGGAAAAAAACCCGGGCCCATAAAAACCCAAAACTTGGTTTTGTTGTGTTGTCATAAGTTTGAAAACCAGTATCCCCAAATAATTGGAAATAGTGGGCGGGGCTTTCTTCTTAAAGAAAAAACAGAAATTTATCCCCTAACCCCCCCCCCCCCCCCCCCAAAGGAATTTGTTATTTCAGTATTAAAATCCCTTTAGGAAATTTAATTATTTTAAATTTGACCACCCCCTTTTATTTACAACTGGGGGTTGGTGCCCCCAATGGGCGCAATTTTTCTAACCTACTTTTTGCAAAATTTTAAACCATGGCATGGTGGGAGCACCATGCCAT
Organism: Phyllomedusa bahiana; assembly: GCA_025379985.1. Classification (NCBI taxonomy): domain Eukaryota; kingdom Metazoa; phylum Chordata; class Amphibia; order Anura; family Hylidae; genus Phyllomedusa; species Phyllomedusa bahiana. The sequence continues at coordinate 319,969 of JAODAL010000275.1, read as the reverse complement.
TTTTAGATAAAAACCAAATCCTTTTTTGGAGGGTATACAGGGGTTTATGGGCGAAACATCGATGACCCCCTTTAATATGGGGCGCGTTTCTAGCGCTTTTAAACCCACTTTTCCCTTAAAAACACCCCAACAAAATCCTTTAATCCCCCGTTTCCCAAGGCCCCTGGAAAAAACCAAGAGAAAAGGTTTTGGATATTCTTTTAAAAAGGAGATTTGGAGCTGGGTTTAAAAATTTTCCACTTTATACCCAAAAACCTAAACACGGGAACTAAATTTTTTTAAGAGAAAATTTAGCGGGCCACTCTCCAAGTTTTGATAAAAGCCAACCTTATGGCAAATTGTTGACCCAAAAAAAATTTGTACTTTGGGACAGGGATTATGTTTTGGCTGAAAAAGCCATTGACCCGGGGGACAAAACCCCAAAGGGGATCCCAACAAAAAGGGACATGTTTTAGGGCCCAAAAAAAAGGGTTTAAAACTAAAAATTAATCCCTATTATTCCCAAGAAACTAATCGTAAAACAGAAAAAACCAAAACCCAAAAAAAAAAGTTTTTCCACCCAATAATTACAGTAAAAAATTTTAGAAAAATTCAGAAAAATCTTCTCCCGGGGAAAAATCAAAAATATTCTACGCCAGGATCAACACGGGCTAAAATCCTTGGAAAAGGGGTTTTTAAAATGTGTCCCCAAGGGAAGAACAAGACATAGGAGCATCATGTCTCCCAGCATTTTCACAAGTGATAAACATTCCCTCGAAAAAAACTTTTGGCTCTACAAAAAAGGGTTTTTTAAATTGGAGGGTTTCGATGCAATGTTTCCCAAAGTTCATTTTAAAAACAGATAAATTTAATGACCCGTTTAAAACCCAGTAGTTATAAGTTTCCCCAAATTTTTTTAAACCCCTTGCGACAGTTTTCATGTGTTTTTAATTCAATGATCCCCTGCGATAAGTATACGTGGGCAGTACAATCCAAAAAATTTAAAAAAACACGTATAGGGGAACCTATTTAAAATTTGTGAATAAAAACGGGGGCCAAATGTGGGGGGCTGCTGGGGGATTTTGTCGAGCACCCCCCAAGGTGATTCCCCACAGTTTCAGTTTCTTGGCTTTGACAAAAAAACCAAAAACCTATAGGGGGGGCAATTGGTTTAAAAAAAACGAGAAAAAGGGACCCCTTTTGGGGTTATTAAAGTAGGCACACGTGCCCCCAAGGGGTTTAACTACCGAAAAAGACAAAAATTTTTTTAAAATTATAATTTTTTCTAAACCCCCGGGGTTTTTTCGTGTTTTGGGGCAATTTGTTTTTACTCACCTTATTTTTTCCAATTTAAATTGCATATGTTAGCTTGTTTTTTTCTTTGCTCTCGGGCCTCCCTTTGTATGTGCTATGAATCTTTTTCCCCTGAGGGGGAAAGTTTTGTTTTAAATAATGGCGGCTTCCTGCAGATGATTTAAACCCAGTGAACAAGAGCCCTGCACTAAAAAAGCGTCTGTTTTTTTGGCATGCCCTGGGAAATGTTCATTTTAGGTGTTTTTTAAAATTGGTTTAAATTTAAAGTTTTTATTTTTTTATGTTAAAGGGCGGAAAAAAAAAAAAAAAAGGGTTTTTTTCCCCATTTAAAAACCCTGCCCCACGAAGCTGCCCCGGTACTTCAAAAATATTGTCCCTGGATTCTGTCTCTCCTAACCCGTTTCGGCGGGAGGAAAAAGTAAACCTGTTCTTTTTCAGGGGGGGTTTTTACACGCCGGGGTTTTAATGCAAAGTCTAGGGCCCCCGGCTGGCAGCGCCCCCCCCCTTTTTATTAAAGCCAAAATTTGCGAGGGGGGAAAACCCCTTTTCCCGCAAATTACGGCTTGAATAAGCCTTTGGGGAAACCCGGGCCTAAGGCCCCTAGGTTTTGGGTTGGAATGAATGTTTTGCTGAAACTTTATGTCCCACCCCCTTCAGTAGTGAAGTTCCTCCACTAAAGACCAGAGGAAAAGGAACGGAATAAAGGGCCCTGCACCCCACCTCAAAAACCGGGGGCTGTTGGGTTGGGGAAATTGAGGATTTGGAGGTTTGGCTTACTGACTCCACAGCCCTGGTTAGTGCAGTGGCATCCCGCAGGTACCTCCACAGTCCTGTTCTGCTGATGGCTTTAAAAGGGTTTTGGGGCCCCCTTCCCCACCCTTGTTTTGAAACCTTTTTGGCTGCGGGTTGGGGGGGGAAAACTTTTAAAAGGCCCCAAAAGGGAAAAGGGCCCTAAAGGTTTATAACCATTGAAAAGCACCATCACGGGGCCGTAACAGTTTACTGATCTAAAGAAGGGACCCTTCCCCCCCACAATGCACGGGGTTTTTTTTAAGGAATTGAAGATAAAAGTACAGTACTTTCCGGGTGTTCCCTGTTTTGTCCTGTGAGCTTAAATTAAAGCCCTTTCCCAAAGGGTTGTTTTTTTGGGTGGGTTGTTTTTTAACTTGTTTTATTTAAGTTTACTCTTGGAGTTCAGCATGCTCGTCCATCTCCCTAGCTGATTGTTTGATGATTTTAAAAAGGGAAAAACCTTTTGGCCAGAGGCAGGATACATATACCTCCACGTTGTTCATGTTTTATGGCAACTGAGAAAGAGTTTCCACAGGAGGAAAATAAAATTTGGGCCAAAATGGCCAAGGGAAATTTACATTAGGGCATATATATTTCTTGGGTGAAATCTTTGGTGAATTTACAAGTAAAAAGCCAAGATTTTAAAACCAAGGTCCAATTGTGGCGTTTGGGGTGAATCCATACGCAAATTCACACATTAAAAAGTGGATTTTAAAACCCTATTCACATGTGCCCAAAAGATTTCACACAGCAACTGGAGCATGTTCATTATTGTGCAAGAAAGCAGCAGTGTGCCATTTGGTTGTCATGGCGGCTGGGGGTCTAATGAGGGCCCCCAGTCCTGGCATCTTTCTGCTCCACACGGGTTTAATGGGAGAGGGGTATTGTACATACACTGCATTATAGTTACACAATTCCCCACTAGTAACTTACCTAGGAATAAAAAATTGGTTTAAAAAGAAAAGATAGATGATGGCACCCTTTTAAACAATTGCCCAAAAATCTACAAAAATTTAAAAGGGAATCGTCTTTTAAATGAAGGTTTGCCCCCTGTGGGTCTCAACTATTTTAACCCCGCGTCCCAGTTGTGTCCCTTTTTCTGAAGAGCTGGAGTTTTGAGAATTTTTGCTAAAATCTGCATTTTTTAGCAAAAAAATAAAAAATGAAGAGTCAGTTTTTTTATATTTAATTAATTTTATATTTTCATTAAAAAAAATAAAATTCATGGGGGGGGTTAAATTTTTTTAAAATCTATAAAAATAAAATTTAAGGGTAAATTAAAATCTTAAATTTAAATTTTCCAAAATTTTAAAAATTTTATAAATTTAAAATTTTTAGAGAACTATGGGTTAGGGCTCCTCCCCCCCCCGGCAATCCCCGCGGGGGAAAAAAGTGAATGGAAATTTCCCGCGATACGCCGCATAAGCAATTATATGGGCCGGCGAAGTGCCCCCCCCCCTCCCCCCCCCCCGGCCACACACCAATTACGCACCGCATTAACCCTTTGGGCCAAGCCAAAACTGCTGCATCTCAAATAAGGGACACAGCGCGGAACACATTCGCCACTAGCTTTTGCTCCCCTCAGCAAGGGGGGGCATAACCTATGTACGGGTTCCCTTTAAAGTATTTCATGTATTAACTTCCTATTAGTCTGTAAATGCATTATCTGGTAAATTCTCTGAACCAAGAGCCCCGGGGCTTACAGGGCAAAGGGAGGAAACCTCTGCTGCCAGATAGCATTTAACACCCCTTTTGGTCATTTCTATTTGTCTGGAGGCAGCAGCTTTACCTTTCAGACGTTGAATGGATTGCTGGATTTTGTTTGACATTTGCTTTGCACAATTGCAATAATGAAATTACTTCCCCCGTTTCCAGGGGTGACTAGAAAAAAAATGTTCATAATTTTATTAATGCGCTTATTGAAAGCGGAATCTAATATGCCTATTACAGCGCATTATTGCTCACTTTTTGCCAGTGAAGGAATAATGAAAACTATAATTAAAAAAACAATTAAAATAAATTCATCCAAGCAACATTTTGGAATGTGTAAGGTCTTTCCTCTAGCTAAATATATACATATATATTATATCTTGAAGTTTTTTTGTTTTACCTTTGACTAATGCTTACCTGGTATGTAGTTGGTGCTGTCTGTATTTTATCTTACACTACCTTATGTATTTTCTGATAAATGTGCTTTTACTTTAAAGGGATTTTCTCACTATGCAGTTTCACAGACCTTGCTCTTCACAGCCAGCTTCAGGCTCCCACTTCCTGTTCTGGCTGTGAGTGGGTCTACCTCAGTGATTGGCTTATCAGCCTGTTTAAGTGACATTGGTGATGAAAGGGTTGTAACAGTAGGGCAGAGCTAAGGGTCCAGCCACGTGACAAGCATTTCAAGTTAGAATCCATGTGGATTTTGATTTGGAATACTCCTCTTAAACCAAATGTAAAATCTTTCCCCATTGACCTCACTTGAAAATAACATGTTGTAGTCCATACAGCGCGTATTTTCTTAGTTTTTTAGAGTAAAAAAGACCTTTTTCACTGGATTTCAGGTCAAAAAACGCGTCCAAAACCCTTTAGAGATGAACGCGACTCGTTTTCTGTAAGTTCGCCGGAAAAAAATGAACTAAAATCCTCATGAAATACTTGATGTGGTTTTCAATGGTAGAATCTGATGAGTAATTTGTACTCATCATGTGGACGCACCCTAAGGCTATGTTTAGACGGCTGATTCACGCCGTAGTTGCGGGATGGATATCGCCGGCAATTACGGCGTGTGAATGGGGACGGAGGGGCCGGCAGCTCGCCGACCCCATAGACTTTCATTATCCACGGCGTGTATCCTGCCGGGATAATGTGCATGTCACTTTCTCTCTGCTCACCGTATTTCGCGAGCGGGGAGAGGAGACGGAATCCATAGTTTTCTATGAGAACTGTGGATAACCGTAATGACTGGGACGGATTTCGGCCATATTTGCACGCAGTACGGCACGCAATACGGACTGAAATCCATCCCAAAATCAGCCGTGTGAACATTGCCTAAAGGGTTAAAGCTTGTTTTACATAAACAAGCTCCTATGCTGCTGATAAGACACAACAGAGATTGATGTCACCATCAGGCTGCTGCTGCCAGAGAGGTGGTCAGTAGCCTTCGATATGTAAACAAGCAAAGGATAAGAACTTCTGTAACTCGTGTTCTGTGTGTTTTTTAGGCTAGGGGCATGTTTGTGGTGGACGCCGGGAAAGCTTGTGATGTACATGGGAAATGTGTCCATAGGATTGAACCAATGTAGGCCACATTGTGTTCTTTTGGACTGTTTGGTCAGTATACTTTTGTAGACCGCAAAAAAAATGGACTATTGCAGCAGCCTACACTATTCTATACAGTGCCATTAACTGAAAAAGATATCCATTACATGTAGACACTTTTTGCAGTGGGACCTTATGGGCGACGGATGCCATTATTTTGCATCCATCAGAGACATCTGTTTACTGTTCACGTCCTGGAGTGTGTGTTCATACCAGAGCTGTGGAGTCGGCAAGCCAAAGTCCCGACTCAGACTCCTCAATTTCCCAAACCTCCGACTCCTGACTCCCTCATACATGGCGCATGTTTAAGTGATAATTTTACTGTAGTAAAATTGTCCCATCAGGCTTTTTATCACCTTATGATACAATAATCAAGCTATTTAGGTAGAACAGACACTGACAAGCAAAAGAGTAACAATGTTTTGATCTTTTGAACACTTGTGGGTAGAGTTAAAGAAAAAGCTGTATTTGTATCCAAGTCCAGTCTGCAGTCACCAACATTGGGAATGTGTGTAGAAGAGACCTGGGATCAATTTGGAAGATATGCCTGAATCTGATCCAGAGCCCAGAAGGATTCAGTCAGTATTGAAAACCAAAAGGTGGATTTACCAAATATTAACAAAATAATCAAAATTAACATTTTGATTTTTAGGCGCAAAACAGTAACAATGCAGTTACAGGAAAGAATCTGCAGAACTAAGCAGATGCTAAATACTTGCAAGTCAAATTTATGTATAAGATAGGCAAGATGACTGTATATGAAATTACAGTAGCCTCATGTACAAAGCTGTGATGGATGGTGAGATATGGAACCTGAAAGTCTCAAAAGTTTAAACCATTGTTACCATTTTGCTTGTCAGTGTAAAATATATATTTATTGGATGTGACTTTAGAACACAAAAAATTGTAAATATGCAAAACACTGCAGGAACATTTGTGAAGTCTCTGAATTTGTTCTGAGAAATAGTATTGCCTCCATCAGATCCTGCATACATGAACCTCACATCTGATCTCATTATTTCCAGACTAGAGAACAGCCTCTCTACACTAATTTGGGATGGGGGCAAAGCAGTGACCACAGGGGCAACATCTCTAATCAATGTCCGGGTATAAAGGAATTGCCTCAGCCACAGTCAGTTTTGATGAATGGTTGATCTTCTACTTCTTTGAAAGCAGATGAAACATTTTCCTTAAATGTTTGCCCGGGAGCAGAATCTTTCCCCCTGGGGCAGCGCTTTGCCTGCTCCATGTCATCAATTACACTCCTCATGTGATGAGGCTGAAGATATGGAAGCAGTAGCACTGGCCGGATCCAATTCCTCTTGCTCTTTGCATCGAACTAACTGGACCAACTTATTATATATTTTGGGAGTCGGAGTCGGTCCCTTTTATGACGACTCCGACTCCTGCAAAATAGGGACCGACTCCAACTCCACGACTCCAACTCCACAGCCCTGTCCGGAGGCCAAAAATGTGATGGGTTGCTAGGCTTTGACTTATACCTTCCACACAGAGTATTGCAGCTGTAACACTAAAACTCAGACAGGTAAAGTGAATAGCATTAAAGGGGTTGTCTCACTACAAAGATTAGCTTTCAACATGTTGGGATCACTAAATGAAGACGTTTTCCAAATATATTTCATTGTTCGTTTTTTTTTTTTGTTAAGGAGCTACAAGTGATTTTATCACCTGTGCTCTCTCTGGTTCCCCAAATGACCGACCTGTGTACATCTCCCCCCCCCCCCCCCACCCTGCTGTTTGTTCTATCTGATAGCAGCGAGTGATGTCATCACACAGGTCAGCACAGAATTCTGGACAGTGAGAGCTTGTTTATCTGATCTTTCAGACAAAAGACCGTAATTACTGCTGTTTACTTTACCTCAGAAGCTTCCCTGGTCCTGACAACATGAGATGTAGCTCATTAGCAGAAGTCTGAATACACGGAGCTCATATGCTAATTACCGACAGCTTGACCAGGAAGTGACAGAGCAAAGCAGCATTATTTCATTCATGCATCCTATGAAACTTTGAGATGAGACAACTCCTTTAATTATGGCATCTGTGAAGGGGTGCTATATGTTAGGCAGCTAGTAAGCCGTCCGTTCCTGAAGTTGATGTGTTGGGGTATGTTCACACGGTGTCTTGGGTCCGTGTGAACATACGCTTTTGTGATGCGTGTCTAGGTCCGTCTGAACTGCCCCAGACACGTTTAACAGTGAGCAGTGTGTGTAACAATGCCGGCAATGTGGAACATCTATCGGCGTTCACACGAGTAATCGCCGATAGCGGCTGTCCGATCCGTCTTTTGGATACACTCCAAGAATTGACATGTCAGTGTGTGTTAAACGCACTGCTCATCGTTAGACAGACCCAGACATGCATCACAAAAGCGTATGCTTGCACAGACTCAAGACGCAGTGTGAACATACCCTCAGAAGCAAGAAAAATGTGTAAGGATCTGGGCAACTTTGTAATATCCTGATGACTGAGCTTCTCCAGAACTGCAGGTCATAGGCAATGTCTACACAGCCCTGGATTCTTGTTGGATGTTCAGCAGATTCCCGTGCAGCCAATGTATTGAGCCGCCGGGAAATCCAAGCACGTTTTATGGCAGTGCAGCGAAGTCGAAATGCCATTGGATTTGTGCAGCAGGCCAGCGCTTCTATAGTGATGCTGCTCACCACCATCCCCCATCAAAATGTCACACTATATTGTGACACGGCATTTGGTGAGGGAGGCTGGTGGTCATACTCTAGAAACGCCGGCCACCTAACTAGCGCGCGCACCCAGCAAATAGTTGTCTACTGGGCAGGGCGGCCGGCGCTTCTATAGTGCATGTAAAGCTGGACCTCCTCACATAAAGCAATAACCATTAGACCACATAATATAAAATTCAAGTTGAAATAAAGTGTAGTAATATTGGTTTTCACAGATCCCTGTATTCTCATATGTTGGTTTCAAGTAGAATATTGAAGCCTTTGTCGGCTGTTTATGTAAGAGAGGTGTTATAAAGTGTCGCTGTAGTAGCACTTAAATTAATGGAGCAGTAAGAGCATGATTAAGGCTCTAGGGCTGAACCGTGTTTGCACTGTGTAACACTTGTGTGGATTATGTTAAGCTAGGGCTACTCTGCATCGTACAAAAAATGGCTGAACTCGTCCCTTTTTTTTTTTTTTAAATCTCCTTTTTTCTCTGATGCATAACCGCGTTTTTTTTGTTTTTTTTTTACGCCGCCCATACAATTGATTTTACGGGTAAATGACGAGAAAACTAAAAGCTCCGGGGTATTATACAACATGTTGTATAACGTGCCTAAAGATTGTCGTAGAAAAAACGACCTGTGCAGACTACATCTCGTCTTTTCTAGTCCATGGAGCTCCCTGAACGATCATATTTTCGGCGCATTTTAAAAGCACCAAAAATATGATTGTATTGCTGCTCAGTGTAGACATAGCCTTAATCTTGGCTTCCTGACAGGGACTTTGGGTGAGTGGAAGGGGCAGTTGTTGCTTTTTATCTCCTCTTGATATGTCATCAGGCAGCTTATACACACAGCAGATTGAGCTGTTGAAACAAGACCTGAGGTAGCTTTTTTTATACACTCTGAGGTCACTGCACTCTTCCAATTTTTTGTAACGTTTCAAGTGAAATGTTGGATTATTTCGGGTAAAAAATAAGTGTGGGTAGATGTGGAATGTTAGAGCTGGTAGGATCATTACAGCCTCTAAACTATTGTTTCTATTTAGATTTTTCATTCCTCAACAACAAATTAATGAACTTCCATGTAGAATCCATAGAAGTGCTGTAGATAGAAATGGGTCCATCCTGCTCAGCTTGAAGCGCACCTGACCACTGATTTAGGTTGTCTTTTACCCTCCCAAAAATTTTAAATAGCGTCTATCTGAATAAAAGAAAAGTACTCGCCTCAGTCAACCACTGCTGAGCTCTGGAGATCTATCTGAGCTTTGTTCATAAGCAGTTGACCAATGGGTGGTTACTGTTGGCATCACAGTTCTCCAAACTGCTCAAATCTTTCAAGCCATCGCTCTCATAATTCCTGTTTGATTGTTTAGTCTGTATCCAGATTATAAATAATTTAACAGAAACTGCCTTTACAAATAAACTACTGAGAAATCTAAGAGTGCGTTCCCACGGCAGAGGACAAATACCGGTCGGTATGCACTGTTTTGCAGCCGTCCCCTCGGCTGCGGGGGGACGGCTTTTCTCCGCGATGAGGCTGAAAAAACGGCCGAAAACCCGTGCAGTGGGGACATGCCCTAAAGGCTGTTACTCCAAATCCTTCTTGACCAATCCTTGGTCATTAACACACCATGACTGTACTCCTTTTGATTCCCTCTTCACTAGATGTCCAAGGTCTGGCTCTCTTGGAAGTTTTATTTTTCAAAGTGTTTAGGAACTCCAACTTCATTGAGTGTCTTCTTTGTACCCACTTTCTTTGTTTACAACAGGACTTGGTACTGCATCCACTTGTCCACCTAAATCCATGGCCTGTCTCCTTTTAGCTTTCAATGCCATCTGTTCACAGGTGGCTTTCAAACCTTTCTGTTCTCAGTTGAGAACCTTGAAGGTGTTCAATGGTTTAGAAATCCTATTTTCATATACAATATTAGGGATTTCAAAGTTAGTAGAGGAGGGCTTTTTGTTCAGGATCCTCATCTTTTGGCCAAAAAAGATGGTGATTACGAAGAGTCTCTTGTCTTGGAGGACCTGTCCTGCATTTCATAGGCAACCCACTGATGTGAAAGTGCACAATGTAATACTTAATTTCCCCTGTGGTGGCACTGCAAGGAAACTGAATACTTTCTGCCAGGATTTACCAAAGATTATACCGGTCATAGTAGAGGAACACTTTGTCATCAGTTTATTATCGAGACCCTTCTAAGGGTCCATCTACACGGCAAGGACTTACACTCTGTCTTTTTACATAGATTCAGATTTTCAAAACCGTCAAAATCCAACTGTAAAAGCGTCCCAATAGATCTCAGTAATCTGAGTTGTCCACACGACTTGAATTTTCTGAGGTCTGATTTCAAAACCCCAGTTTTTTTTTGTTTTTTTTCCAAAAAACTTAGAATGTGTTAATTCTTCCATCAGGTTTCACTCTGAAAATGGCAGAAAACTTACTTTTAAAGTCAATGGGATTGCTTGAAAACGGACCAGAAAGCTTTGTGTGTGGATTTTGGGGTGGAAACCTTAAAGAGGTTTTGCCAAGAAGTGAGTTCCTTACCTAACAGGCTAATACTCCCCTCTCGAGGCTTGAAAAAAGGGGCGTTTCTGTGTTTAAATAAAAAAGTGCCACCTCTGTGAGGTCATCACTCCACCTCCCATACACGCTCCTGATACTCTGTCTCTTTAGTTGAGCAAACATAATTATGCTAAGCCACAGGGGAGAACTGTATTGTGCACAAGCTGTATGCATTTTATTTCTCCCTCTTATTTGCTCAGGAGAGATGAGCTCAGCAGGCAGCCTTCTTTCATTCCTTCACGAAGGGCTGCAGGGTGAAGGAGAGGGGGGCTGAGCAGAGAGTCAGGGAGTGTCTGCATGTTTACTCTGATAATTACATTACAACCAGTGTCTTCTGTATACAAAAGACAGGATCTTTCTCCCCAGTCCCTTCAAAGCTGGTTCATGTTCCCTGCCATCAGATAAGAAGTGCAAACAACGCAAGTGCGGCCAGATCAGCTTCTGGTCATGTCTAATGTAACTGTCAGGAAACCAAGGGCATGTAAGTCAGGCTGTAACTCTCAGAGGCTTCACTTTTTTTTGATGACCTATTTTTAAAAGTGATTAAATACCCATTTTGGAAGATCCCATGTCAACATTAGATCGTGGCAAAACCCCTTTAATTATGCTCTATGATGCAAAACTGAATCCTAAAACAGCAAAAAATGAAAACTGAGATCTTGTGTAAAATACTGTTCAAATACTTGTCGGACAGTGCGGTTTTAGGATTCAGAACCCAATGAGTAGGGATTGTCTAAAACGGAGAACCTCTTATAACTTGTTTTCCTGACTACCTGTTCTGTCCTTCTTTATGACTAGCTGCTTCCTGAAATTAAACATGGACAAGATTGGGCTTATTATCCTTCTCCTGCCACAATCTGCACACACCCCAAAATATCTTTTAACAACATCCCATTATCCTCACCACAAATGTTTCCTTAAGCCTTAATACAATGGTCTTTAGCATGTTGTAGGTATCCATCAGGTACCAGGATAAAAGGTACCCAGACAGATACTGCGATGTAGCCATTGTGGCCCTATAGAAGTAAATAAAGAAAAAAATAGTCTTATGTGGACCAGTCTTTATTTGCCAGATATAAATGTATTAAACAGATTCTTCGCATCAGACAATTCCTACTTGTTAGAAGGTTCTTTTAATAATAAGTTCATTAGTGACCCTCTCCTGTGATCCCTTATGGGGGTAAAGAGAAAAATAGTGTCCAGCAAATCAAAGTTCCAAAAAAAGAAAACATCTATTGCATTATATCCAAACAAAATGCCAAGGACAGCATCCCAGACAGAAGCGCCTACGTGTTTGTGGTGTTCTTACTCATAGCCCATCATAGTTATGTGCTACGAATAAGAACATCACTGTTCGAAACGCATAAACGCTTTCTTTAGTCTTTGTCTGGGGTGTTGTCCCTGTTTGTTTTTTTTTTTGTGGATGGAAGGCAATAAAGGATTACTTTTTCTTTATGGAATTTCTTCCAGCAGGATATCCTATATTTTTCTGGATACGTCACACTTCATTGAGAAAGTGTTCCGTGCTAGGTCCTTTGGCTGCTAATGACTGGTTGGGTAAGCTGGGTACTTGTATCACTGCGCAATCTTTGGTAAAACTTGACAAGGTGTTCAGGTTCCCTACTGCACCACCACAGAGGGAATAAGGTATTACGCTGTGCCTTTGTAGATCAGTTAGTTGTCTGTGTAATACAGGCATTGCTGTGGAGTCGGCAAGCCAAAGCCCCGACTCCTGCCTCCGACTCCTGATTCCCTCATACATGGTGCATGTTTAAGTGATAACTTTACTGTAGTAAAATGGTAACATCCGGCTGTTTATCACCTTATGATAAAAAAATCAACTATTTAGGTAAAAAGGACACTGACAAGCAAAAGGGTAACAATGTTATGAATGTGTAGAAGAGACCTGGGATCAGATTTTGGGCAAGATATGATTGAATCTGATTCAGAGCCCAGAAGGATTCAGGCAGAGCTGAAAACCAAAGGCAGATTTCCCAAATACTAACAAAATAATACAAATTAACATTTTGATTTTTAGCAGCAAAACCGTAACAATGCAGTTACAGGAAAGAATCTGCAGAACTAAGCAGATGCTAAATACTTGCAAGTCACATTTGTATATAAGATGAACTATATAAAAAATTGCTCTTTGCACTGCATCAAACTAACTGGACCAATTATTTATATTTTGGGAAAAAAAAAAAAAAAAAAAAAAAAAAAAAAAAAAAAAAAAAAAAAAAAAAAAAAAAAAAAAAAAAAAAAAAAAAAAAGTTCTCGGCCAAATTTTTTATTTGGACTGACTCTGCTAAAAATAGGCACCGAAATCCACAGCCCCGACAGGACAGGCACTTAAGAGGAAGACACTTTTGAATCTCCTTTTGATTTTACCAAGGATTCCCGGGGTACAAAATTACCTTAAACGGGGAGATCGAGAAATTGTTTTTTCTAAAATGGGTTAGTTTACCCTTTTAATTCCGATCCCTATGGTAACTGAGTGTTTAAACCAATTCCTAACCAAAAATGTTTTCCCTGCCCTTCCCCCCGGCAAGGGATCAGCACGTTTTAGTGTGAGCTCCCGAAAGAACGATGTTTCTGTACCACCGCAGTACATCGTGTGAACATACCCTTACTCTTTTTAAGGTGCAGTCGTTTCAGTGCATTTACTGCGTAAATCTGGCAGTTTGCAGCATGCTCAGCCAGAGGAGAGTCAGCCTAATTCATGAACAGGCATTGGCTCTTCCCACCCATGGCTAGCTCTGCCCGCTTTTGGATAGCACCAACCACTTACGGTTGGTTGAACATTTTAGAGGGGTTTTCTCCACACGCTGACAGGCAGTTTTGCACTCTGTCTCCTCAGGCTGTGGATGGGTCTCAAGCAGTGATTAGCAAATATTAACTTCAAGCTGTTACTCTGACAGTGCAGGAGATTGTTATCTCTAACACCATTACAGATAGAGCCATGCTGTTCAGTCCTCACAGCACATGTACATTTTGTTTAATGCAGCTAATCTTGCTAAATCTAATTACCGTAGTACACACAGAGTTCAGTCCGGTCAGTCCATTCCTGGGGTGGTCTATTGACTAATGCATTTAGAAAATGTATTCATATAACAGTTCATTTATGTTGAAAGCTAATCTTTGTAGTGTGAAAACCCCTTTAACGTTGAATAGGTAGAAACCTGTGAATAAATGTTGGGTGTGTGGGGCTAGAACCTGCTCATGGATTAAATGGACTCTTTGGCAGAACAGGCTGCAAACTGCCAGATTTTTGTAGTAAATTCTCTGAAAGGCCTGCATTTTACAGAATAAGGGACACAGCGCTGGAAACAGCCTGTCTGTCACTAGCTTGTTCTCAGCAAGGGAGGCATAACCTATGTGATGGGTTCCCTTTGAACAAAAAAGTGATCCTTCCCACCCCTCTCACCTCCGTTCCAGCGCGGCCTCCAGCCATCTGTTGTCTTCCCGCCTTTGTAGTGGTTTTTCCTTGCAGCTTTTACATGTCTTTTCCTGATTCCTTTGGAGGTGTTACATTGGTGGTGATGTCAGAAAAAGAAATGACTGCTGCGACCAGTGGTGTGCTACAGCATTGATGTTCCCACTGCCTGAACTGGGAAGACAAGAGAAGGAGCAGCGACAGCGCTGGGACTGAGGTGAGTGAAGAGGGAAGTATTGCTTTTTTATTTTTTAGCACTAGCGCAAATTGCTAAAAAAAAGTTTTTCGCCTGGACATACCCTTTAAATAGACAGCTCTTCTGCCTCCCTGATCAGCAATGATGTACAGTGCCTCATTCTCCATAAGGGGGTTGCAAGACTTTTGATGCACTGTAGGTATATTAGACCACATTTCCTTAGAATATGGATCTGCTAACCAGGGCTGTGGATTTGATAAGCCTAATCTCCAACACTCAATTTCTCTAACTTTGACCCCCGCATGTTTAAGTGATAACTTTGCTGTATCAAAATGGTAACATCAGGCCTTTTCTCACCCTTATGATACAACAATTAAACTATTTAGGTAGAACATAAAACATATTTATTGGATACAACTTTAGAACACAAACTTTGATAAAGTGTATGTATGCAAACGCTGCAGTAAGTGGGGATCAAAAGTTTTTATCAAAAACGTCCTGAATAACATTTGTGGCGTCTATGCTTTTTTCTGAGAAATAGTATGCCTCCATCAGATCCTGCATAAAATGACCTCAATTGATCTCATATTTTCCCGGCTAGAGAAGGGGCCTCTCTACAGTAACTTGGGGTTTGGGGGGAAAACGGTGACCCAGGGGAAAACATTCTAACAAAGCAGGTATAAAAAATTGCCTCGGACATCATCTGACTGTTCTTCTTTGGAATAATTGTCAATCTTTTTATGGGGGTGGAATCTTTCCCCTTTTGGCAATGCTTTTGCCTGCTCCAGTCATCCAAAAAATTTTTCAAAATTTGACTCCTCAAAAGAAGATAGGGGGAGTAGCAGGCAGATCCAATTCCTCTTTGGGTGTTTGGGGCTGATTAAACAATTTTACCAATGTATTTTTAATTTTTTGGGGGGTCAATTTTTTGAACTTGACTGCACCAAAAGGGGTAAAACTCCCCCGACCAGACTCCACACCCCGCTGGTAACCCCGCCTTGGGTGCATGGGGTGACGTAAGGGCCGTTCCACGGCAAAGGGCAAATCCCCGGCCGGGATTTGCCTGTTTTGCGGGCCCTCCCCAGGCCGGGGGGGGGGGGGGTTTTTTTTCCGCGAGAGCGGGGAAAAGCCTCCCCCCTCCCATTAGCCAAAATCTTCCGTCCGAAAACCGAACGGAAGATAGTGCATGTTTTGTTTTACCGCGGCGACAAAACCCCCGGGGAAAACCTCAGCGGGGGACTGCTGCAGGGGGTTTTTCCCTAGAGCACCATTGTGCATTTTCGGCCGGGTTTTTTCAGGGGGGTCTGAAAAAACCGAAAAACCGGGGGTGAAAAAACGTCCGAAAAAACCCCTGCCGTGGGGCCTAAGGGTTAGTTTACACGGTTGATTTTAATTGATTCTTATGTAAAATCGCGTTCCAGTTCTCACATGACGAGGTTTTTCCACATGTTTTGGAAGCTGAAAAGGGTGTTGTCCGTTCTGTAGTGTTTTCAACGCTGAAAATTCCTATAGGAATCAGTTGAGAGCTTCAAAACCTTGGCACGTTTTTTTCCACATTTTTCATCGCTTTTTTCCCTGGCTTTTAATTTATATTGGTTTTTCAGAAAAAGTATTGGAAAACCTTGTTGTAAACTTGATCAAAATGTTGGCTAAAACAGCGCTACAAAAACCTAGATGGAAACCACAAGGAAAAGACCTGATCAAATCCTTGTCTGAATGTGCTTCATTGAGGCGCTTTTCACATGGGGTTTTGACACTGAGAACTCAGCATCCACATCAGCCATGTGAACTTACCGTATGCCTTGTTTACCAGTTGCCCTTGTATTCTAAAATATAGTCAGTGCTTTTCAATACAGTTAAAAGAAAAAATGTGATTACTGTGTGAGATCTTCCAAATGGCCTTCTTGGGATGTGTCCGAAGCGTTCTAGGTCATACATATGTTCTGCATATATAGCTGGTACATTTCCCACTGTATACCCGGAGTGTGGCATGAATATATGTGAACCCAGAATGTGTATTTTATACCTACTCCATATAGCAGAATAGAGCCAGACACACAAGTGTTAATAAAGCCTCATGTTGTCTGCCTGAGAAGCTGCTCTTCATAGTAACGGCATGGACAATGTTGTAATTTCCAGCTACCACCCTCTATAATTAAACCATCAGCGCTCCTGAAAATCTCCTGTTAGCAGGTTTGCTACATCTAATTGTGCACTCGGGTGTTGCTGCAGAGATGAAGAACAATTCCTGGTAATATTTGACGTTTCCAATTTCCAGATATTTTCATTCTGTCAATTAGTTTTTGGATTTTGGTAACATGAAGTGGGTCTGTTGTAAAAGTGTGCTGTCCTAATAAAGAGCAACAGCCTAGAGCAGGGGTGTCAAACTGCGGCCTCCAGCTGTTGGGAAACTACAACTCCCATCATGCCCACTGTTAGAGTATATAAATGCATGATGGGAATTGTAGTCTCCCAACAGCTGGAGGGCCGCAGTTTGAGACTACTGGCCTAGAGTATGTTCACACGGTATAATTTACGCTTTGTTTTGGGGTGTATTTTGCGCTGAAATACACCCCCCCAAAAATGCTTCAGTGTCCTATGCAGCTCTTTTGGGCCTATTTTACTTGCTTAAAGGGGTTTTGCCACCATGTAATGTTGACATGGGAACCTCCAAAATGCGTATTTAATCACTTTTCTAAATATATGTGATTACAAAAAGTGAAAACTCTGAGAACTTACAGCATTTCTCAATCCCCTTATTTTACCTCAAAGCTTCCCCTAGACACGACCGAGGAGCTGACAGGCCGCGCTTGCGTGAAACACTTCTTATCTGATGACGGGCAAAAGGAATGAGCTTTTAAAGCACCGGGTAGACAGTGCAGTCTGGGGCTGTGTTTTACTGTTTTGAGAATCCACTCTTGTACTGTTATTATTTCACTTAAGTTTTGAGACGCTCCCTTGGATTCCTCACTCACCCCCTCCCTCTCTCTCCTGCAGCTTCATGACTCAGCATGATTTGTATATATCCTGCTCCCGTGCTGATAAGAGGTAGGTAACTGGCGTCTTGGCAAATCCCCTTTAAATTTGTTCCTTGTCAGTTTTGGAGGCGTATGATGGAGTGTATCTTCAGTGCACAAATACGCTCTGCACTTTCACTTCAAAATACATCTCTCATTAGGCATATTTTGAAGCTCATTTGTATTACTGCCTGTCTGTCAAGTTAGCAGTCTCCCCTGATGAGCTTAAAGGGTGAGCACAGGCTTGTGCCCCCTGAGCAGTGGTGCCAGTCTGAAGTAAGCTTAGGTTTTCACAAGCGGGTGGTCACCACTGCTCAGGGATCATTAACCCGAGTGTTCTGACCTGCAAATTGACTAACATATTAGCTATACTGCATGGAAAACTCTGCAAACCGTGCTGGAGTTGAGTTTCTTTATCCCTTAAAGGGGTTTTGCCACGAAGGCAGTTCCTTACCTCGTATCTGCTCAGGAGAAAATATAAACAAAGCATGCAGGGGTGAGCAGAGAGGAGAAAGCAGGGAACGTCTCTAAAGTTTACTCAAATAATTACATTACAACAAGTGGATTCTCAATTCAGCAGACAACCTCATTCACTGCACTTTCTCCCCAGCCCCTTGCAAGCTCCTTCATGTTACCTGTCATCAGATAGGGAGTGCAAACACGTAAGTGCGGCCAGATCAGCTCCTGGTTGTCTAATGTAAACTTTCAGGAAACGAAGGGGGACTGAGCAGTGCTGTAGCTCTCACAGGCTTCACTTTTTGTAATCACATATATTTAGAAAAGTGATTAAATACCCATTTTGGAGGATCCCACATCAACATTACATTGTGGCAAAACCCCTGTTCACATTTTATCATAACAGTTATATCAAAGCAAACGCTATTACATGAGCAGAAACATGGAAAAAAACGTATGGCTCTTGGAAGGTGGGCGTGAAAAACTAAAATATCATTGCTGTGTTAGGGCTTGTCCCCACGGCATGGGTTTGCAGCCGGTTTTTCAGCTGGCTTTGCAAACTGGTTGAAAAACTTTACAATGGACGGCTATAGAAAACCCACGCAGCGCGTCCGAAAAACATTGAACATATTCATTCTTCCGCCCGGTTTTCGGGCGGAATATGAACAGGTCTATGTGAATGGGGAGGGCTTTTCTCCGCTAATTGTGGAGAAAAGCCATCCTCCTGTGGCCGTGTGCATGGCACAAAAACCGGACAAATACCGGTCAGATAAACCGACCAGTATTTGTCCTGTGCCGTGGGGTTGAGACCTTAGGAAGAGGTTACATTGAGAAACCCCTTCCAGATTTTACCACATTAGAACCGATGAACTGAAAGTGAATCGATTTGTTTAAACCGAAAACAAGCTGAAAATAGATTGCTGAGCTGCAAATAACCTGCCCAGGACGTGAACAAGATCAGTTTCTTCCATCCGGCTGCATTGTGCACCTCTGCCCTGACTCGCTAAGGTCTCGCTGTACTAGAACAGGAAGTCCAGGTCCTGCTTGAGACGCTGGCTTTGTGTACTGTATACAGTACTTACTGACAGAAGCCTATTGTCAGAAAATAGCTGTGAGCAGCCGGACATCTTACTGCCTTGTTGCACAAATATGATAGACTTTCTACCACCTCCAGGTTAGTTAACCCCAAGCGTTCCATCTGTACAAGCCAGTTTGTCACAGATGTTGGTCTACAGCAAATTCTACTTTGTCTTTCTGGCATACGTCCATATGTAAAGATGAATTCAGGTGTGTATGTAGCGTGGTAAGTTAGGGCGTATTCACATGGTGTGGTCTTGTTGCAATAAAAAACGGCATCGGAACCCCCTGCGGCTTTAACGCAATTTGTCATAGTGATTGACTGGTGGAACCAATTTATTCTCCTTGTTTCACCCGTCAAAACTGCATAGCCAGTTACCACATTGCAGAAAATCTCGTTCAAAACTTGGATGTCCCCCTCCACCCCCACCCTCCAGATCTGGTGTGTTTCTCAAAATGCATCTAGAAAGTGTTTGGAAATACTGCATTGATGTGTTCAGATTGCAGCTGTTTTGCAAAGAGGTTATAGCCACTGTTTACCACAGGGTCATGTATTAAAACCACCCCACCAATAACCATATCACAAAGCCTTTGCAATTCACAGTTAGGGTGCGTCCCCAAGGCAAGGGACAAATACCAGTCGGTTTATCCGCGATGAGCGGGCGGAAAAAATGCCCGGCGGAAAACCAGTGCAGTGGTGACTGCTGCGTTTTCTGTAGCGCCCAATTGTACATATTATCTGGCCTGGGGGGGGGGGGGTTTTTTCTGAAACGGTCCCTGCAAAACGCAAACCGGACTGAAAACCCGTGCCGTGGTGACATGCCCTAAGGAAGTGTTCACCACGGCGTCTTGTGTCTGATGTGAACATCCATTTTTCTGATGCAATCAATTCCTTTTTGATCGCATGCCAAAAGACGGACTAACCATCTGACAGTTGCAATTCAAACACGCAGCGTGACACACCAATGACCATGCCGCATCATGTTTCTTCACATTTCCAGCAAGATAAACATCACTGCTAATTGTAGAATGCTTGTCTGGATCCGTTCAGAGGGACGGACACAGACACGCATCATAAAGCAGAAGTTCACATGGACACAAGACACACCTGTTGAACCAAACTCCTTAAGGGGTTTTCTCACTACCTTGATTCATCTCACCTAAGTCAGTTATTCCTTGGTTTCACTTTTGAATTCAGGGGGCGGGTATACTCTGGCATCTCTTGGCTGCAGTATAAGGACAGGTCTGTATCTATTGCAACCAGCGCTTGCAGATCTATTATGAGGAGCATGAACAGGTTGTAGCTATAGAGACCTGAGAGCTGATGCGGCACTTACAAGAGGGGAAATGCTAGGAATAGGAAGGAAACTGTTAATTGGGGACATAATATTGCAAAGTGACTTGTTTTTGCAAGATCTTTGTGAGACAACCCTTTTAAGTGATTGTACAGTTTAATAAAATGATAGTGAAATAGAACCAAAAAGGGTGGAATATAGAGAAATAATTAGTCCGCTGCTGTTCCAGAGCTCCCTGGTATCTGCTCTTCTTCACTTCCGGGTTTTAATCCTGACACAGAGAGGTTCATGCTCTATTCACTCGCTATGGACGCTGAGCCTCTCTGTTAGAGGTGAAGAAGAGCAGATACCAGTGGTGGGGGACACAGGAAGTAAGGATTGCTCTTTTCTTTCTATATCTCCCCACCCTGGCCCGATTTCATTCTAATCTTATGAATCTGGACAACTCCTCTTGAAGTACATGTACTATTTCACATGCGTGAGTGAGTTTCCAGCCGCCACAGAACTGCAGGTAAATCACAGAATAAAATGCATAATGTGAGAACATGGACTTATACAGACCAATATCCTAACTTGTACAATGATGGTCTTCTCAGTTTATAGAAATGGTTCACCAACCTAGGTTCATTTTATGGCTCGCAGAAAGAAGCGCAGCTACAAAGTCACTAATCCCATTCTAAATTTGGTTTGTGTTCTTGTTATAATTCTCTCCTAACACCTTTCCCTTCATGCACATGTATCTTCATTAACTTATTTAGACCCAAGCATTGTAATAGTCGTGTTCTACTGATCTGTCCGGCAGTAATTGCAGACTGCATGTGTGTTATGTTGCTTCTCCAGATCCTCCTGTTCTAACTCCATATTACGCTTTTCTTGAGATATATCCGCCATTTTGTTCTAACTCCACTGAGGCACCAGGTAAAATAACACGTGGTCGTATGTCTTATCTTTAATACACAGTGATTCCCTTAAACAACTGTTACTGTGGAAAAAGTATCCAGACCACAAACCTTCAAAGCCCTGTACTGAGTTACAACAGCAGCGATGTGGTGATGATACAGTGGGGGATATTAGGGCCCTTTCATGGTGAGGTCCCATCAGACCAGTGCTGCATGGGCAGAAGTGTCTCCAGTTAAATCCTTGCAGGAGCGCTCCTGACTGGTTCTGGCTCCTCTCCTGTGGGTGCACACATACACAAGTTCTGTTTAGGCAACATTTCATCAGCACAGTAGGAAATGTTGTTTATTTGCACATGTAGCAGAAGCTTCTGGTTCCAGTGAAACGTTCTCATATACTACCGTATGTGTTTATGCTGTGCATATCTATTTTACATTATATACACGCTTTACTGTTCAGCTCTACGGTCTCGGGTCTAGTAGATTTGCATGCCTGCTGGGGTATGTTCCCACAGAGGAATTCAATGTGGATTCCATATTAAAATCCTCATGTAAACCACCTGCCATTGAATGGAAAAGGCAGTCCGCGCTGTAGTTCATAGTACAAATACCTGATGCAGTTAAGAAAAGAAGTACAAAAGTAAAGAATGGACATGTATATTCTTTGAAACGGATCCTTGTTCAGCTTCGGCTCTGGGAGGAGTGACACGGGCTAGCCCCATTGTAATGGAGCCACGTCACATCCAAATCAGAGGGAAGGCAGAAATCCATGCTCTCACCTTAGAATTTTGCCACTGATTACATCGTTTTTTTTTCCCGATTGGAGAAGTCCGATGTGTGAACATACAGTAGATCATAATGTTACTGTTTGTAACATTATGACTGGTAGAAAAAAGGAATAGTAGGGCGCTCTCACATGGTGCGTTTCTTGATGCATTTTTTTTTTTTAAGAAATGCACAGACTTAGTTATGTGCATTTCTGCAAAAAAAAAAAAAAAAAAGGATAAAAAAAACACACACCATGTGAAAGCGCCCTACTATTGCTTTTCTACATAGCATCAGGAACTTGTAAAACCTGAAGGCGCTTCCTTATTACAAGGTTTGAGTCAGGTTTTGTTCTAATTATTACAGATGGCTGTGTCAAGGGATATAGTGTATTTACAAAGTATAAAGTCAAAGGGTCACACCCTGATGAACTAGGGTTAGTTTATGGACTGAAGAACTAGGGAAGGAAAACCACTTGCACAACTGGTTTACATAACCATATTAGGTGAAGCTTTTCTAAAAATAAAAATCTCTTTATATTTGGGTGGGCGAGGGGTGGGGGACATGGTTTCCTGTTCTAGAGCTATGATTGTACAATCTTGGTAGATATACAATGGGGCAGTTAATGCAATAGCTGCAGGATTCTGTCACCTATCTGTGCCAAAATACTGGTGTTCATCATATTTATTATGTGAAATAGGATTGGCTCAGATCGTCTTAACATTGGTCCTTTTTTCAACACTGGTAAATCTGGCACTTTTTTTTAATGTTTACACTGTCGAACCATTGGACAGTATTGATCTGCTCCATTATCTTAAAATTCTACTGCTAGTATTTGTACCCTGTTTCCTCCTCCCGAAAAATAATACAAGCGTCTAATAATTAATTTTTGTTTCCTAAAGAAGCACTATGACTTATTTTCAAAGGGGAATTGGGTTCTTATTTTTCCACAAAGAAATTATAGTATGCTATACTTATGTGTATGTGTGTGTGTATATAGATATATAGATATATAGATAGATATATAGATAATATATATATAGAGAGAGAGAAAAATCAGCAGCACTATCACTAAAAAAATCAAAATCAAAAATAGCGGGGTGCCAGCAAAAGCCAACTCCAGCTAAAAGACTCCACAATAGATAAATCACTAAAAAATCTTGCAGCACTCATAAGGTAACAGTGAAAAAACTCGAGTTAAATCCCACAAGCTTACAGATGACGTTTCGGCTCTCACAAAGCCGTGATATAAAAGTGCACAAATAACCATATAAATAGTGTTACAAATTACAAATTACAATCAATAAACAATATTTTGTCAAATTCATAGAAAAAACACATTAATATACATATCAAAACCAAAGTGGGTACAAATAGTGAGAATTAATAGGCAATATTATACCATCATAACATTAACCAATAAATACAATAATCACGTGAATAAAAAAATATAGCGTTAATGAGGAGGTGAGTGACTTAAAACGCTTACGCTAATATCCTTATAATTGGCTGTATAAAACAGCAAGAGTAAATTACATTCGGCGTTCTCATAAATCAATTGCGCATGTCCTGAAGTAAGAAGAACTACAAAAACCAATCATGGACAATAAACGCCCAATTGCGCAATTCAGTAAGTAAGCTTTTTTTTGCGTCTCAAGATAGACCTACACGTTTCATATCGCATACTGGAAATTGTCTAAGCTCCCTAACAACAACACAGTGTCAATAGCAACCACACAACTTAAATACACTGCAGCGAACCTACAGCTCAGCGCATTCAGCAGAATATACACAAAAACCACCGCAAGGCAGTACAAACCCCCGAACCTACTAACGGCCCAGCGCATAACTCCTATAATCGGTTTTAAATTATATACAATACAGACATATTTCCGCAATAACTTGGTGGAGCACAGGCCCAAACACTTTCACATAACATAATGAAAAAGATATAGACCATTAAACGCAGAATGTATACTCAACCTATACAAGGAAGCACATACATCTGGCTAAGCTCCATCCTACCACATCCTAGCCCAAACTGGTGGACTCCCACATCCCTTTATCAAATTGTAAATATAGCTAATAAAAATAAAAAATAATAAAAATTAAATAAATAATAAATTCAAAAGATATATAATAAAAAAATAAAATAAACCAAAAACTAACGGACATTCACAATACTGGCAAAACAAAAAAAGAATTTTTTAATAATTTTTTTATATTATTTTTCTTGAAAAAAAATTCAGATGATAAAGAAGAGCGCCATGACTCCCATTCTCCATAAAAAGCGTTCAACACCCAATCAATAAAATGTTTTATCTGAAAAAGAAACATACAAAATTAATAATCATATTTACGAGGGAAAATAGAAAGCACATGATATGAATTCATTTAAACATGCCGTGTAGAGATTTTATAATCGACAATTTAAAACCTTAGGTTTCAGAGCTCAGTTTTTAAAAAATCCAACCTCCCCCCCCTAGTTTCTTTTCTTTTTAATAAAGTTAACCGATCCCCCCACATAGAGGACATGGAACATGGTCAACAATCATACATTAATGCCATTACTTTGTCCACCTCAACACAATGTTGGAGACAGGTAAACAGTCTCCTTTTACGAGGTAATACCTATGATTGTCAGTCTGGTTTTCAGGTCACGTGGTCCTCTCGCCTGACATAAAATCAAATTGCAGGGACACAACAGTATTCTTTTACCCAGTCAGATAATACAGGACAAATGTAACTCTAATCCCTAAAATTTTTTCTTAATAACTGGATGTATAATAGAATCACCCTTCACTATCATTCAACAGTGACACAGTTTTTAAACAAGGAATATTAATCCTATTCTCACTGACCCAGATTATAACTGACGGGATTAATAAACAGGATTAATGGTTTTTCACAATTTGAACCATTTAAATATCTAAGATCTTTTTATAAAGACATTAATGGAAAGTTTGAAACTCCAAATATTTTAGAAAAACTATTCCGAACCACATACCAAAGCTTTTATTGATAATCTCGTGAAATAGCAGGACTTAAATCATTGAATGTGGACACAAACGCCAACCGGGATATATCAGAAGACTTGTTAACATATTTATGGGCTTCCTCACAGCTGACTCGATTAACCCTTTCAATATATTATGCTATCAATTTAGACGGATAACCTCGTTCAAGAAATTTCTTGGTCATTTCATCAACTGTTCGTCCCCATGACTCCTCAGAATCTACAATGCGACGGGCTCTTAAAAGTTGGCTATAGGGTAATGATTTGCGCATACTGAAAGGATGATGACTACGAAAATGTAAGAGTATTCCTATCGGTTTTCTTAACATGCAGATCATTTGTCACCAACAACAAAAACTCTAGTGTCCAAGAATGTAACTTCTTCATAAGAATAAACCAAAGTGAACTTGATGTCACTATCCACACTATTCAAGAAAAATTTAAAAACCTAACATTCACCCCAAAGTACCCAAACCAATAAAAAAACACATCGCTATGTATCTCCCCATCAAAATTTTTCAAAATGGGGAACACTTAGACAAGTTTTTCCCAAAATTGAATAAAAATGTTCGGTAAGTTGGAAACATTTGTCCCCAAGCGTCCTTTTAACTGAAAAAAAAATTTACCAAAAAAAAAATTTTTTTTTTACATGTAAGATAATGAGAGCAAACCTATAAAATTCTTTGGCTGCATCAGAAAAATCGGTCTGTAACAAAACCTGTCGAACAGCGAAGCCCTTTTTGAGATTACAAGACTATAAAGCTAACAACCCCAAAGGAACCCAAAGAGCACCTTGGAATGAAAAGAATGTAATTTCCCAAAAACCCACCAGTGTCTCATTAAAGGGAGTTTAACAACAAAATTTGTTTAAAACCCTATCCAGAAAAACAGAGACATGACTAGATAGGGAATTCCTTCCTGACACAATTTGCCTCCCAGGTGGATTAACCAATGACTTATGTATTTTAGGCAAAAAATACAATATAGGTGTTACAGGATACACAACATACAAGAACTCTTTCACCTTAGAATCAATAAGACCCTCACAAAAAGCTTCCTTTAATGATACTTAAAATTTTTATAAAATTCCAATTTAGATCACCCGGGAAGCTCATATACCTCCACATTGTAAGACGGTTGCTTCCGCTAAATATTGTGCCATGTCCTATATTACAATCCTCCACCCCTTTTTGCAGGGCTTTGAGAATTAGGGGTTTTGTTAATTCCCTTATAGTGAAAATTTTTAGATAAGTTAAATAGGGGGGGTTTAACATTAACATGTTACTAATTGTAATGTTCAAACAGTTTTAACCAAATTATATAGGGTTTCATAGGTGTGGACCCAAAGGAAGATGGAATTCACTAGGAAGAGAGACTAAAATCTCTCAAACCCAACCCACGACCCAGGGTCCAATCTCATCCAACCCAAAGCATTTTTCCTTTTGAATTTCAACCAAACTTTCAGTTTTAAATTACGAAAAAACTGTTGCAATTCCAGATCTAAATTAAACCAGTCCACTTTTTGATTAGGGCAAAAAGATAGTCCCTTAGACAATAAACAAACTTGAGTTTCAGATAAAGCAACAGATGAAATATTTACCACAGTGGATGAAGTTATTTTTTCTTGTTCCCTATGTTCTTGTTGTTAACAGCCCTAATATGCTTTTGTCTCCTGTTTTTTGCGGGATCGATGTCGTTTCTTCCAGCCTCTCCTTGTGGGTCGCCGTCTAATAGCTCTTCCTGTGGATTTACTAAAAAAGATCCTTCACTTTGTGTACGTTGTTTTTCAGTGTTGAAACCCTTAGACCACGTATTTTTCTTAATATAACTTTCATTTGACCATGAATAAACTTTCTCACTCATAGTGCTGTAAATCCCGGTGCCACTTACGTCGCTTAATATCCTCCAAGTCCTTTTTGAATTTACTCAAAAAAACATCTTGTTTCTCCTTAAATTTAGAAAAATAATCCTCAGATGACAAAGCACGCAACAATGTATCAACTTCCACCAACTTGACCTTCGTGTGTTTCAAGTCTCTTTGTAGAAACTCCAAATTAAGAAGAATGATATCCAGTGCATAACGATTAGATATTCAAAGCGTGCCCTAAAATCCATATCCTGAGAAAACTGTTTTTTCTATGAATTTGACAAAATATTGTTTGATTGTAATTTGTAACACTATTTATATGGTTATTTGTGCACTTTTATATCACTTGAAAACGGCTTTGTGAGAGCCGAAACGTCGTCTGTAAGCATGTGGGAATAAACACCAGTTTTTTTCCACTGTTACCTTATGAGTGCTGAAAGATTTTTTGATGATTATATATATGTTATAATGTGATGATGTATATATATATTATATATATGTTGTATATATATGTTAGTTATATATATATATATATATGTGTGTGTATATATATATATGTGTGTGTATATATTAAATTTAAAATATATATATATATATATTAAATAAATATAATTATATATTTATAAATAAATAGGGTTTAGATCACAAACCATAGGATATTATATTTTGTAAAGGACTTTTTTGGGCGCTGCAAAAATTTATCTCAAAGGATGGCAAATGTGACATGCTGGGACTTGTAGAACTAGAAGTTCCTGCATGCCCCATCAGCCATCCTATGAGATGTGTGTCAGTATCATTGCTCTAATCTCCCACTATCACTCACTTACTTGTACACTGTCTGCTGCCTTGGGATTTTCGAGACCTGTGGTGACATCAGTCACATGACCTCCCTGCACATGTCCTTCAAAACTCCTTCTACAACATTATGTCCCAGGGCCGTCTTTTGGGGTGAGCGGGGCTTGGGAACACCCCTCCCCTCCACCTTTCTCTCTGCCCACCCTTAGGGACGGCCCTGTGTATGGGGAGCTGCAGCAATGATTTCCACTATGTCTTATTTTTTTTAAATTTTATTATTTTTTTTTTTTTTGAGGGGGGGGTCTTATATTAGGGAATTCAACAAAATCTCTGTCTTACTTTCGGGGGTGTCTTATTTTTGGGAAAACACGGTACATGGAGCGGCTTGTGCTGTGAGACTGGGTACCTATTAAAGGGTATAGTTTTCAGGTACCCATCAAGTGTTGGTGATGCATAGTGCTGTCATAATCCACTGTATTAAAGGGGTTCTCTATTACCTTGGTTTGCTGAAAACGTTATAGCCTGACGTCACTGTGCGGAAGTGAAGCGCTCCGTGAAGGAGTGCGCTTGGTTATATTCAGAACTTCCATAGGAATGAATGGGGAGGACGACTGGCAACACCTCCCTTCCTATTCTCCTGGGCTGTGGAGTCGGAGTCGTGGAGTGGGAGTCGGTGGCTATTTTGCAGGAGTCGCAGTATATAAATGGACCGACACCCAAAATATATAATAAGTTGGTCCAGTTAGTTTGACCCAGTTCAAAGATCAAGAGGCATTTGGTCCGGCCAGTGCTACTGCTCCCATATCTTCAGCCTGATAACATGATCAGTGTATTTGATTACATTGAGCAGGCAAAGCGCTGCCCCAGGGGAAAAGATTCTGCTCCCAAGCAAACCATTCATCAAAACTGACTGTGGCTGAGGCAATTCCTTTATACCCTGACATTGTTAGAGATGTTGCCCCTGTGGTCACCGCTTTGCCACCAACCCAAGTTAGTGTAGAGAGGCCGTTCTCTAGCCTGGAAATAAGATCAGATGTGAGGTCATGTATGCAGAATCTGATGGAGGCAATACTATTTCTCAGAACAAATTCAGAGACTTCATAAATGTTCCTGCAGTGTTTTGCATATTTACAATTTTTTTTGTGTCCTAAAGTCGTATCCAATAAATATATTTTACACTGACAAGCAAAATGATAACAATGGTTTGAACTTGTGAATTTCAGGCTCCATATCTCACCCTCCACTACAGCTTTGTACATGAGGCTACTGTAATTTTATATATAGTCATCTGACCCATATTATACATAAATTTGACTTGCTAGTATTTAGCATCTGCTTAGTTACAGTTTTGCTCCTAAAAATCAAAGTGTTAATGTTTATTATTTTGTTAGTATTAGGGGAATCCACCTTTTGGTTTTCAATACTGCCTGAATCCTTCTGGGCTCTGAATCAGATTCAAGCACATCTTGACAAAATCTGCTCCCATGTCTCTTCTACACATTCACAAGGTTGGTGGAGACTGGACTTGGATACAAATTCAGCTTTGTCTTCAACTCGACCCACAAGTGTTCAAAAGATCAAAACATTGTTACCCTTTTGCTTGTCAGTGTCTGTTCTACCTAAATAGCTTGATTATTGTATCATAAGGTTATAATTGCCTTATGTTACCATTTTACTACAATCATGGCCAAAAGTTTTGAGAATGACACAAATATTATATTTTCACATGATCTGGTTTTTGTGTGTTTGTCAGATGTTTTTATCACATACAGAAATACAAGTGCAATCATATTATGATTCACAAAACAATGCATCCACAAAGGGAAACTCCAGCGGGTACGTAAAACTCTTCTTTATTCCAAATTGATCATCACAGGACAGTGCAAAGTACGGTTAAACGCCAACGCGTTTCTGGTCTCTCTGGACCCTTGATCACGGCATACAACGTATTAAAAACAGGTGCTCTTATATACACACATTAAAAACCACGTCATGGCTACACATAGGAAAGGGAGGAAAAGGATATGGCTTAACATTTAACTCTATCCTGCCCTATAAATAATGGGAATACATTTAATACTTTGATATATAATGGGTCACGATATAAATGTTAACCAAATTCAATGAACATTGTTAAACATAATCCTCAATAGATGTACATAAGGTCGTTACGTTTGTTCATGCCTTTTGGAAAGCGTGTATCACAAGACATAATCCAGAAGGCCTCACGTAATCTGGTTTTATGCTCCCAATCTCCACCACGTGGTGGTTTGGTGACTCTCTCAATGGCACCGCAACGCAAGGTAGCGATTTTACTTTCATGTCGTTCAACAAAATGTTTAACTGCACCTGAAATATGTGCTTGTTTATTTTTTATTCCTGTAAGGTGCTCCGCAATTCTTTGTTTTAATTTTCTAATCGTACTACCTATGTACATCATATTGCATTGGTTACATAGAATATAATAGATGATATGATCAGATTCACAGTTTACATAGTGTTTTATTTTAAACTGCTTAATTCTATCGCTATCCCAAAAGGTTTCTCCCTTAATCACTATTGGGCATAGGTTGCATCTATTTCTACCACATGGGAAAAATCCCACATCTTGCAACCACGTAGAGTTGATTTTACTCTGGAACAAATTGGGAGATAATTCATTACCCAATGTTTTGCCTCTTTTAGAGACGCACTTGACGCCCCTTTCAATATATTCTTTGAGGATTGTGTCCTGCCGCAAGATTTGACTGTTTTTAAAAAAGATTTTTTTCACTGAATCAAAATCATCACTATATTTTGTGGAGAAAACTACTTGCTGTGTGATGTTCTTGTCTTTCTTATTCATTACATTCAACATAGCTTTTTGTGTGTAGTTATTAATTTTATTAGCCGCCTCTTTTAAGATGTGGTCTGAATAGCCTCTTGCTTTAAGCCTACTATCTATTTTTCCTTTCTCTGTGAAAAAATCTGTGTCCAGCGTACATGCTCTTCTTGCTCTAGCATAATCCCCTCTTGGTATAGCTGCTATTGTGTGCATTGGATGACTACTGGTAGCTTGTAATATAGTGTTGCCACAATCGGGCTTCCTATATAATCTTGTATGGACTCTCCCCAATTCAGATGACCCCTCCAATTCCAAGTCCAAAAATTTAATTTTTACAGGATCGGAGGAAATCGTAAATCTAAGATTACATTCGTTATCATTCAAGTAATCCACAAATTTGGGTATGGACGTTACATCACGACCCCACACCATCAGGAGGTCGTCGATGTAACGCCCATACCATATGATACAATCACCATAAGGGTTGTTTAAACTGTATAATGCATATTGCTCCCACCACGCCATATACAAATTTGCTATGGTGGGCGAAGCTGATGCACCCATTGGAGCGCCTTCTGTTTGCAGAAAAAAGGTATTGTCAAATTTAAAGTAGTTGTATTTCAACAAAAAATTTATACTCTGAATAACAAAAATTCTTTCCTCCTCCTTAAAGTTCATTTCCTTAT
The DNA here is from genome assembly GCA_025379985.1 of Phyllomedusa bahiana. Taxonomy (NCBI): domain Eukaryota; kingdom Metazoa; phylum Chordata; class Amphibia; order Anura; family Hylidae; genus Phyllomedusa; species Phyllomedusa bahiana. The sequence continues at coordinate 288,983 of JAODAL010000275.1, read as the reverse complement.
TCAAAAAGTACTCTATAGCTACAATAGCTAGATGATGGGGAATGACCGAATATAAATTAACCACATCGCAGCTTAACCACACATAAGATTTCTGCCATGCAAAATCCTGAAAGGTTTTCAATACACTTGTACTGTCTTTAAGATACCCTGGTAGGGATCTTACTATGGGTTGAAGCATATTATCTACCCATCCGCTGAGTCTATCACTGAGGGAACCGATACTAGCTAGAATAGGGCGTATTGTGGGTGGAAATGCATTTTTATGGGTTTTTGGGATACCGTAAAAGATGGGCACTATAGGGTTCTTTACTTGTAAATAGATTTTCTGTTTTTCAGATAGTACTCCCATATGGTGACCTTCCTCTAATATTACGTTTGGATCTGTTTCTAACTTATGGTACGTGTCCTGCTTCTCCAAAATATCCATAACCAATTTTTTATACAACTCATTATCCATAATCACTATTTTTTCCCCCCTTTATCGGATTTCTTAATGATGAGATTTTTATTATTTTTTAGTATTTTAATTTCCTTTCTTTGAGAATATGTCAAATTATTTCTTTTTTTCTTTCTCATTTTTTTGATATTCATTTTATTTATCTCTGTTAAGTCCCTCTCCATAGCCATCTGGAAAGCATCCAGGGCCGGGACACGGGCTTGCAGGGGGTAAAATTGTGAATTAGATGTTTTGTATTGTCTGTCTGTACTCTCTGATTGTAAATCAAAATCACTTTCCTTCTCTAGTTCTTTTAATGTGAGTAGGGATCTTTGTTCCCTAAATTCCAAACCTTCATATTCATTTTCCTGTTTATTCTCTAGCTCTATTTTTTCTTGCAACTCCCTTGTTTCAAATTTGTGGATTACTTGAATGATAACGAATGTAATCTCAAATTTACTTTTTCCTCCGATCCCGTAAAAATTTCATTTTTGGACCTGGAATTGGAGGGGTCATCTGAATTGGGGAGAGTCCATACAAAATTATATAGGAAGCCCGACTGTGGCAACACTATTACAAGCTACCAGTAGTCACCCGATGCACACAATAGCAGCTATACCAAGAGGGGAATATGCTAGAGCAAGAAGAGCATGCACGCTGGACACAGATATTTTTTCACAGAGAAAGGAATAATAGATGGTAGGCTTAAAGCAAGAGGCTATTCAGACCACATCTTAAAAGAGGCGGCTAACAAAATTAATAACTACACACAAAAAGCTATGTTGAATATAACGAATAAGAAAGACAAGAACATCACACAGCAAGTAGTTTTTTTCCACAAAATATAGTGATGATTTTGATTCAGTGAAAAAAATCTTTTTAAAAAACATTCAAATCTTGCGGCAGGACACAATCCTCAAAGAATATATTGAAGGGGCGTCAAGTGCGTCTCTAAAAGAGGCAAAACATTGAGTAATGAATTATCTCCCAGTTTGTTCCAGAGTAAAATCAACTCTACGTGGTTGCAGCATGTGGGATTTTTCCCATGTGGTAGAAATAGATGCAACCTATGCCCAATAGTGATTAAGGGAGAAACCTTTTGGGATAGCGATAGAATTAAGCAGTTTAAAATAAAACACTATGTAAACTGTGAATCTGATCATATCTATTATATTCTATGTAACCAATGCAATATGATGTACATAGGTAGTACGATTAGAAAATTAAAACAAAGAATTGCGGAGCACCTTACAGGAATAAACAAGAAACAAGCACATATTTCAGGTGCAGCTAAACATTTCGTTGAACGACATGAAAGTAAAATCGCTACCTTGCGTTGCGGTGCAATTGAGAGAGTCACCAAACCACCGCGTGGTGGAGATTGGGAGCATAAAACCAGATTACGTGAGGCCTTCTGGTTTATGTCTTGTGATACAGGGTTTTCCCCAAAGGCATGAACAAACGAAAACGCCCTTTAAATGTACATCTATTTGAGGTTTAAATTTTTAACAACGTTCATTAAATTTTGGGTTTTAACCTTTAAAACGTGCCCCCATTATACACTCACCGGACACTTTATTAGGTACACCGTCCCAACTGCTCGTTAACATTTAAAATTTTTCTAATCACCCCAATCACATGGCGGCAACTCAGGGGCCTTTGGGGCATGTAGATATGGCCCAAGACAATCTCCTGCAGTTCAAACCGAGCATTTTTTGGGGGGAAAAAAAAGGTGATTTGAGGGGCCTTTGAACGTGGCAATGGTTGTTTGGGCCAAAAGGGGCCCTGGCCCTTATTTTTTTCAGAAACTGCGATCTCCTGGGTTTTTTCCCCCGCACAACCTCTCTAGGTTTTTACAGAGAAGGGTCCCAAAAAAAGAAAAAACATCCAGTGAGCGGAAAGCCCTTTGGGGAGGGAAAAACCCTTGTTGTTTTGCCAGATGTAAAAGGAGAATGGGCAACGGGTTCGAGCTGATAAAAAGGGGCAAAAATTTGACCAAAACCCCCCCTTACAACCAAGGTAGGCAAAAAGCACTCTGAACGAACAGAAAACGGGCGAAACTTTGAGGCAATGGGCTACAGCAGAAAAAAAAAAAGACCACACCGGGTTGCCACCCCTTTTCCAGCTAAAAAGGAAACTGAAGCCAAATTTGCCCAAGCTCATTGAAATTGGACAGTAGAAGTTTGGAAAAACGTTGCCTGGCTAAAGGAGTCTCGATTTCTGCTGCGCCCATTCGGATGGAGGGGTCAGAATTTGGCGTCAACAACAGGGAAAGCAGGATCCACCTGCCTTGTATCAACGGTTCGGGCTGGGGTGGGGGGTGCCCATGGTGTGGGAAAAAATTTTCCCTTGCATTTTTGGGGCCCCTTGGTCCCAAAATTTACATCGTTGAAAACACCTTGTGGAATCTATCCCAAACCGAAAAAATTGGGGCTTCTAAAGGGCAAAAGGGGGCCCAAACCCCGTTATTTAGCATGTGTACCTAAAAAGGGGCCCGGGTTTGAGTGTATATCAAAGTTTTTAAATGTATTCCCATTTTTTTTATGGGGCAGAATAGAGTTAAATTTAACCCACCCTTTTTTTTTCCCTTTCCTATTTTGTACAAAGGATGTAGTTTTTAATGTGTGGGTTGTGTGGGTATAAAAGGGGAAACCTGTTTTTTAGTACTTGTATCCGTGACCCAAGGGTCCGAGAACCAGAAAGGGTTGGCTTTTAAAAACCGAAATTTGCACTGCCCTGTGATGTTTTTTTTGGAATAAAAAGATTTTACTACCCGCTGGATTTTCCCCTTTGTGGATGAAATTGTTTGGATATATTACCCGTCCCTTGGCAGCTCTTCCGAGCGGGAACGTTATAACCTTCCCATTTAAAAGGCAGCACAAAGCAGAAGGAAAATAAAGTGAAGGTACCTGTACTGGTGATTGTGGTGGAGGGGGGGCGGAAGCAGGATTTTTTTTTTGAATATGTTTCCACAAAAGCTTTTTTTTTGACAGTTAGAATAAATTAATGCAGCAACCCAATTTTTGCAGTGTTGACCCTTCCTTTTTTGGAAACCCTTTTTAAAATTCCTCCCTGGCAGGGCTCCCAATCAATTTCCCTTACCAAATCCTGACTGATAGCAGCCCCCATTCTTGCACAAGCAATGCTTGCATTTTTTCACAATTTTTTTGGTTTTTGTTTGTCCACCCCGCTCTTTTTGAAGACCAAGGTTCTCAATGGGATTAAAAAAAGGGAGTTTTCCAGGGCCCTGGACCCAAAAATCTCGTTTTGTTCCCTGACCAATTTTGTTTTTCACCTTTGCTTTAAGGCAAAAGGGGCTCCATCCCTTCCCGGAAAAGGCATTGTTGAAACAAAACCCAAAATGCTCTTGGGCTTTGGGGGAAGTTGCTCTTTTGGGGGACATTTTGGAAAAATTTTTTTATTTATGGATGTTTTTTTAGGCAAGATGTTAGAGAACCCCATTCCCTTGGGTGGAGAAAACAACCCCCCACATGAATGGGTTTTTTCCCGGGGTTCTTTTACAGTTGGCAAAGGAAAAAAAATTGCCCGTATCGCTCCCTTTCTTCTCCGAACAACTGTTTTCCCCGATTTTTCCCAAAAATTCGGAAAGGGGTTCCCTTCTGAGAAAATGACTTTAAACCCCCGTCCCCCAGCAGTCCACCCCCCGTAAACCCTTTTGGGAAATATCATTCCCGTCCCTGATGTTTTTTTTTGGAGAGGAAATTTCCCTTTTTTGCTGCTCTCCTGACACCAGGCCTTTTCTCCAAGAGTCTCCGCCTACATGGGGTGCAGATTCAAATCACACCTTTCCCGGGGCCATTTTTTTAGCAAGCTTTTGCACTGCGGTTTGCTCGATTCCGAAGCTGAAACCAAAAATTTTAGGAGACGGGCCTTGCGTTGCTGGTCTTTCTTGGGCGCCCTGGAGCCTTTTTTTGGGAACAATGGAACCTCTCTCCTTGAATTCCTTGATGATGCAAGATTGTTGACTGAGGTGCAATCTTTCCTAGCGCATACCTTTTTTTCCCTGTTAGGCCATTTTTTTGCAGTGCAAAAGATGCCTGCACGTGTTTTTTTTTAGAGATTACCATGGGTTTAAAAGAAAGAAACAATGATGCCAACACCAGCCTCCTTTTAAAAGTGTCCAGTGGGGTGATTTTTTACTTTAAACATGACAGATTGATCTCCAGCCCTTTCCCCCATCAACAAACCCCCACCTGTGTTTAAAAAGGGCAATCACGAAACGAATTTTGCTGGTCCTTTTTAAAGGGAGGCCTTCATTGAAGTGGAAAACGGTTTTGGGGGGAAAAAAATTCATTTTTTTTAAGGGAACTATTGGGCTTTTTCAATTAATTTTCTGGGTTTAAAAATGATTTACTCTTAATAAAATTTGGAGTATAAAGCAAAATTTCCATTATTTAAAAAACCCGATGGGAGTAAAAAATTTGTTAAAAAATTTCCCTTTTTAAACATTCCAAAAAATTTTGGCCATGACTGTACATAAAAGTTTTTCACTTAAACATGGGGCCATGTATGAGGGAGTCGGAAAGGTTTTTGGGGAAAATTTAGGTCCCGGGGCTTCGGCTTGGCCGAATCCACTGCCCTGCTAAATTTCCCCGGAGGGTGGACACTTGGAAAAATGCCAAAAGTTCAAGTGGGAAAAGGCCCCATGGGGGGTGGTTTTAAACCCCAAACTTTTCTTTTCCCACCCCCTCCCTGGGGGTTTTTGAGCCAAAGCAGGAGTGGAACCCTTTAAAAGGAAAAGAGAGCCATAAAAATTTAAAAGGGGATTTGGCCCAAACCATGCCTTAAACTGCTAAGAACAAAAGGAAAAAAAAAGCACGCTGAGCTGAGAGAGAGAGAGCCGGGCAAGCCAGAGCGCGCATAAGGGGTCGGTCAAGTTTCCCCTTTAAATAAAACAAAACTACAAATAGTGGGCTCTGTATTTCAAAAGACAAAAATATTTCTCCACAGCCCCTTGGGAAACTCCTTCCCCCCCCCCTCTCATCAGATAAGAAATTTGCTCTGTCAAGCCCAGGGAAATTCCGCTCCTTTTCACTCTGCCTGGTTGTATCTAATGAACTTTGAGAAACAAGGGAAGGTGGGCCCCTGTAGCTCTCTGGGTGCAATTTTTTTTAATCACTTTATTTTTGGAAAGTTTTACCCATTTTTGAGGATCCCCATAACATTAATGTGGAAAACCCCTTTAAAGGGACTTGCATTCCCCTGAAGGTGTCCCCAAACCTTTAGCTTGTTTTAATGACCCCCACTTTTATTCTTCCAGATTAGTGGTTCTCTAAAGGACAGCTAAATGGAAAAACCTTTTACATTTGAACAGTGCCCCTTTAAAAGGGGTTTAAAACCTCACAGTTTGGTGTTCCTTTGAGTTGATTTTTCAGTTCCTGAAACCCCAGGGGTTTCTTCCCCCCAGCTGGGTGTGTCTTAAACGAAGGGGGATACCCACCCCCCCCTTCATTTTTCGTGCTCGCCCCCAAAGCCCTGTGTCTCCTTCCCCCCCCCCCCCCCCCCCACATGTCACTGGTGGTTCCTCTCCCTACATTTTTTTTGTAAGACTGTTTACAACCAAGGCCGCATTTAGTCTAACAATCTTCTTTAACTCAAGCCGGATCGTTTTCCCCCTCACAGCTGGAGGTTTTTACAGTTTTAAACCGTCTTTTAGAATCCTCCCGAGAAGATGAGTTCCCTTTAGAGGGGCATTAGGCACGGCCACAATTTTTTCTGTTTTCTGATTATAAAGCGCCTGTCTGAGGATGGGGGCTGACAGATGAATTTTTTCCGGGGACTTTTCTTGAGTGGAGAGGGAGGAATGCACGTCCCCTTTAAAACGACCAGGGGCCGGCAGAATGTAAATTAGTAACCTCACCAAAGAAAAAACAAGGGGGGGGATCCGCAAACGGGTTTACAAAAACAAGAGAAGGGAACTAAAAAAAAAGGGTTTGAAAAAACATCCATTCAAAGTTGCTTGTTTTCACTGCCCCTTATTCTAAGACCATTTAATGTAAGATGCAACCCCCTTTTAATTTTCAGTCCCAGGGTACAATCTTTCCCAACAATGGGCTTTTTGGGGCTTTTATCTTGAAACCACCTCCCCCATCCCCGAACTGATCTGCATAAATTATTGATGGAAAATCCGCCTTAGCAGAACATTTTACATGTAAAAACCCCATATTTGGGTTTAAATCATGCATTTGGTTGGTATTAAACAGCTTTTTTTGTACGTGCGTACCTTTCTGCATGTTTTACGTATTTTTGCCCGGAAGATGGCTGCTTTGGGGCACCAAATTTTTTTGGTCATTGGGCCAATGTATAAAAAAGTCTAGTTAAAAAATCTGTTTTCCCTAGAACCAGTCGGCGCCTCTTCATTTCAATGTGCCTGAAAAAAAAAAGGTGAGCTCGATTGGCTGTAGGGGGCCAAAGGGGGTTTTTTTGACCCAAACCCTTTTATACTGTGGCCCCTTGTGTTTTTAAATGGTGACCCAAAAAAAAAAAAAAAAAAAAAAACCCGTCCAAAATAGACGGGGGATTTTCCACAGCTCTATTTACTGTTCATGGGGATTGCTTTATCCCACTATATTTAACCTTTATGTTTTTATTTTTTTGGTGCATTTTGGGCTTCAGAACCCAAATTAAACCCAATTTTTCCCTGCTAAGGGGTTCAAAGATTGTTGTCTAGGTTGTTTTCGAGCACTTTTTACACCACACAACTTTTGAGCCCAGCCCCGTTCATGGATAGAACTGACCAATATGCGGCACAACTGCCATCAGAGTCTCTGCACTGTGCTTGGTTCACGATACAAGGGATGTAGCACTTGTCCAACTCATTGTTTTGGGGTTTTGCCCCCCCCAGTTGGAAAAAACATGGTCTAAGGATGGGCCAGTAACATCAAAGACCTGGAAAATCCTTTTAGAAGTGTAGTTGTACAATATGTAGTATCTATAGCTATGGTATTGACTGCTCGCCCAGTTTGTAAAATTAGGATAGGAGCACTGGATGCCTTGTGGCTGTTGTACAGTGGTTTACATCGTTAGATTAATACCAATTCCAAATGGTCCAGTATAATTCAACAAGTCATTGTCACAGAAATAGATGCACAAAAATAAAAAACATAACGTACAAAATATTAGAAATGTAATTTTTATTTAATCACAAAAATTAATCAAATATATTTTTACTATCAGGCTGTCACAAAACATTTAAAATACATAAATTGGCTCAATCACAAAGAGAGCCTCTTGAGGCTTTAACCTTTCCCTGGATGGCGTGTCTCCAATAGCAGGTACTATCAATTATTGGTCCATTCTCCCATATCTATTAAAAACAGTAAGCAATTAACACTATACAGAGGAATCAAAGGTATACACAAAAAAAATCCTAATCAAGTGATTTTATATATATTAGATTCACCCCAAAGTAAATCATGTCCAATAATCCACATCAGATCATGTATAAAAGTTCCCGCTATGGGAGACTTGCCATCCAGGGAAAGGTCAAAGCCTCAACGTGCTTTTCAACATCCTGCTACCTTTGTGATTGAGCCAATTTATGGAGTTTAAATGTTTTTAAAACGTGTTTTGTGACAGCTTGATAGTAAAAATATATTGGATTTTTGTGATGAAATTCAAATATTGGGTTTATTTATTTTGTGAATACATTTAAGGGTATTATGTTAAAGGATTGTTATAAATTTTGCATTTGTCCTCAATAAAGTTTAGCCTGCTTTTTGTCTGCCTCTTCCCCTCCCTTTTTTCCCCCCTCCCTCAGCACACAGAAAGTCTCCTCCATAACTTCTATACAGCAGGGGGGGGGGGGGGTTTGCTGCCAGAGTTAACCCTGTGTGTGCCTGCCTAGGTCTGTTGCAGGCCCCGGGGTTCAGCGTATTGTTACTCCACGGAGACACAAGAGGGGAGGGCTATCTATGATGTGGAGCCAGAGGTCTGTGAAGCTGGGGTATCTAATAGCAAGCAGGGGGGATGCAAGTGTCCCTATACCCCTGCTTAGCATACAAATTTCTGCACATCTCCAGCAACAAACAGACCTGTCAGAACAGACACAGGGCAGCTGTGAAGTGTTACTATACTCAGGATGTGTCACTAGTACAGCAAGCATGAACCGTCACATGCGCCCTGATCTGTATAGTATTAGTATGTCACAGCTCCACAGACACATCATGATTATAGTAACACACTTCACTGCTGTCAGCCTCACCTGCTCTCCTCAACTGTGTAGAGAGCAGGAGGAAGCAGGCACAACACAGGTAATCCAGGCAGCAAGACACAGAAGCCAGAGCCCTCCCCCTCCCTCCAACAGAAGCATTCTGTGCAGAGGGGTCTCTGTATTCAATGCTGATGAGTCATACAGACCTGACGCCAGTGAGATAAAGATCAACCGGTCAGCTGCTATAGAGATTTGAGAAGTTGATGTACTACTACTAACAGGGATAACTCAAAATCAGTAGGACATTTGTAATGAACATATATTGCAAAGCTTTTAATTAAAACCCAATCATTGTAGCGAGACAACCCCTTTAAGTCCTATTCCTCTAAATCAGCGTAAGCTGTTCTCACACTAGACCACTGTAACCGCACAGGTTTGCGGTTTTGCAAACCGTCTGAAAAACAGGCCGCAAACTTTTACATGGGCCGCTATGGAAAACCCGTGCAGTGGTCCCCACTGCACGGGTTTTCCACCCGGCGGTTTTTCAGACCGCCGGCTGCCCGGAAAACATTCTACATTTTCATTCTTCCGTCCGCTTTTCGGACAGAATATGAACTATTGAATGTGAAGGGGGAGGGCTTTTCTCCACTAATCGCAGAGAAAAGCCGCCCCCCTGCGGCCGTGTGATAAACCGACCGGTATTTATCCTGTGCCGTGTAAACGGGCCCTAACTCTCTCTGCAGGAGAATTCTAATACAGTTTGTCAGGTTTTTGGAATATCCTGGAGATACAAGTTACTTGTGTTTGTTTTGGGCAATGTGTCTGTCTGATAAATATATACAGTAGATATCTCTATATATGTGTACATATCTCTAGCTCTTGTGCAGTTCCACTGATTGTTTTCCTCTCCTTCATTTCACAGGCTTATGCATCTGGGTGTGATGTTGTAATTTTGGGAAGTGATTTTGAGAGACTACAAGTAATTCCAGGCATCCAACATGGAAACGTGCTGGTGGGATGTGTCGACTGCTCCATGCAGCAGGCCAGGGTAAGTACGGGCTATCTCAGATGGACACTACTTTCTGTGAAGTTATACAGTAACTGCTCAGTAGAGGAGCAACACAGATCTGTCTGCGAAGAAGAAGAAAACGGCTTTATTTTAGGACTAGATGCCAAACCAGTAATTGTAAAGGACCTGGGCATGTGAATTTACATCCAGCATTTGGGATATTTCTGCTTATAGGGGACATATTCTTGTGTGCAGGTGCCCCTAACAATTTCTCTTTACTAGGGCACATTTTATAAGTTTACACACTTTGATCAAATTTTGTGAGCCTTCATCTTGGTCATGCATACCTTTTCCAACTGAGCATGTACCAGTCTCACAAAGCAGAGGTTGTATATTCAAAAGACATACACACTTGTAACTTACCATTATTTTCAAAAATGATTTTCTGCTAATCATTAAGGTAGCTGGGTAGGTGCATATGATAGATTGTACATCAAAATCTGTGTCCCATTCATTTGAATGGGAAATCCACGCCATGGCTCACACAGGAAACTGTGGCATGGCTTTTTTTCCGCAGATATAAAATCAACAATGCAGAAAAAAGTTCTTTGTGACTTAGGTGTGGAATGTGACTGGACTCTGCTTCGGGCAGCTGTGATGCAGATGCATTGGAATGGGGCAAATCAGTACCTGAATCTGCTGAAAAACAACACAGCTGCAATGTAAAAATCTGCAGCAGTTATCTCAGGTTCTCACCTCAGATCTCTGCAGTGGATGCTTCAGCATATTTTTTTTTTCTAAAGAAAAATCCAATTTCTGAATATAACCTAAAGTGTACAGGGTGGAAGTAAAGAAAAATAGTTTAAGGCTAAATGGCATCATGGAGTTCTGTTCTACTGTCTTTTATCTGACTTGTGAATCTGGTATTTAAGGTTTTTTTCCTTATGGTCATTGTCGTCCCAACTGAACTGAGAAGTGGCAGCCAACCTTAATAAGTATTTTGAGTTAATTGATGGAAGCATAACTGTCACTTCTAGGTCATGCTGTCCATGTTATTCAGCATCATTGTTTGTTCTGTGTCATTGTTTCTTTGAATTATTAGGTTGTGTAATAACATACCATTTTTTTCTCTACCTTTTACAAACATTAGTAAAATATTTGCATTGAGATTTATTACTTTAGTAGTCTGAAAACCAGACTCCTAAATTTAAAGGGGTTTTCTCACCATGCTGTTTTACAGAGGCAGCTCTTCACAGCCAGCTTCAGGATCCTACTTCCTGTGCAGGCTGTGAGTGGTTTTACAGAAGTGATTTGGCCTATCGGCTCTATTAATCCTAGCTGAATCTGTTTGAGGGTCATTGGTGATGGAGAGGTTTTAAAAGCAGGGCAGAAGCCTACAGAGTTCTAAAGTATTAAAGTTTGTCAGTAAGAAAATAAGCACCTGTGCTGCTGATAAATAGCAGCAGGGAGTAAAATTACCATCCAATCAAAGCTGCGACAGAAAATAGAGATGGGCAGTAACCAGAGAAACTTGTGTATTCAAGCAGAACTTCTCTAACTCTGAAAGGAAGAAAAATCAGAACAGCATTTGGTAATAGTCTCTATGTACTTTTGCCTACATGTTTAAAAATAATCAATGGTCTGAGACTTCAGACCAGGCCCTAAAGTAAAAATTCCAGCCAAGATCTTTCAAATTATTTCAGACCATAATTGAGAAAAAAATAAAATATGAATACAGTAAAAAAATAAATAATTGAACACCTAAAGAAAGAGAGGTGCAAAATGCCATGGAAAGTCATGACACCAGCTGAAAACCATCATTAAGGAAACGGCAATCCTGCCATTTAGTGAAAAATAATATCAGCTCGTTTGACTGATGGCCTGTAAAAAGGTCTCGCATTATCAAGGTGCCACACATGAATCATCTCTTGATGGGTAAAACCAGTGAGCTGTCTCAAGACCTTTGCAACCCTATTGTTGCAAAACATATTGATGGCTTTGGTTACAGAAGAATTTCTAAACTACTAAAGGTTCCTGTGAGCACTGTTGGGGTAATAATCCAGAGGTGGAAAGAACATAATTTCACCTTAAACCAGAAAAATCACAAAAAATGGGACATTATTTAATAAAAAACACAACAGGGCCATACTTACAGCTCAATGGCTGAACTAAAGACTGAACCCAGTAGGAGGCAATGCTACTTGGGAAAGACAAATGGGTGCAGGTAATTGCTGAGCAGTAGCTCACACACCCCACCACTAGGGGAACAATTAGATGATAAACTGCACATTAAATTGATACCTGTTCACACCAGCATGCAAAAAGCCAAAGTATAATAGATGGGGAGATTGCACAAATGCAAGAGTACCGATAAAAGGTGGTTCCTGGCATTACAATTGCCTATATGATAAGGTGATACAAAAGGGCGCCACTAATGCAGATGCGTTTGGTGCACCATGCTGGCTTACAACCAGCATGGCTTATTATACTGTGGCTTTTTTGCATGCTCGTGTGAACAGATATCAGTTTAATGTGCAGTTTTTTATCATCTAATTGTTCCTCTAGTGGAGAGGTGTGTGAGCTACGCCAGCAATTACCTGCACCTGTTTATCTTTACAAGTAGCATTGGGTCCTGTGTTGCCTCCTCCTGGGTTCAGTCTTTAGTTCAGCCATTGAGCTGTAATTATGGCCCTGTTGTGTTTTTCACCTTAAATCAGCCCCAACCAGGTGCTCCCCACAAGATTTCAGACAGAGGAGTGAAAAGCATTATCGGAAGAGTTGTCCAAGAGCCATGGGCCATGGATAGGGTTGGTCAGGACTTGACAAAATCTGCAGGTTCAGCCATGTGTCTAATGTGTATGGTCAGATGTTAGATGTCTCACATTAGAGCTCACCACTTTGATATAAACTGGTTTTATATGACCTGTGAGATAAAAGTAGGGTCTGTGTAGGGTTAATGTGTTTAAGAGCTTACTACTTCAAGCAAAAGTTTGCAAAAATTTAAATAGTGTAAGATAATAATAAGATAATACAAAATGAAACCATAAATTGTGCTGGGATGTTGGAAAACCAGCTCTGTATCTAAAAAGCTACTTGAAAATGATAAAAAGCAAAGGAAGCCTTTAATCACTGAAGGAAATGAAAGCACTGATTTTTGTTCTACAGTGTACTGCGTAGTAGAAAAGCATTTGGGGTTTACCACAGTCTGAATATGCAATGCTAGATGAAGGGCATAGATTACATACACTATAAGGACTGTGCTACATTAGTAAGTACTATATACCTCACTTTGCTATGCCTCAACACATTATCTAGCACTCTATGGCACTACTGGCTGTAAATCTGGAGTCTAGTACTGTGCATGCTGAGAAAAAAAGCAAAGTACATAGATACATAAGAGACTGGGTAAATGAACCTGCAGCCTAAAGCTAGGACCACACCACGTGCTGTCATCCTGTTGAAACAGCACTTTTTTTTTTTTCTTTTTAAAGGTACCTACAGATACGGTTTTTGCCTTTAGTGTTTTTTACTTTGTGGTAAGTTAACAAAATAAACAGGACATTTGGAGAGGATGGCCAAGTGTGGTGTGAACATAGCTGAATAGGTGAGCTATTATAGAGTGCAGTAGGTGAGGGGAAAGAGGTTGTGGTAGCTGTTGGCTACAGAGAATGTGACATGTTGAGTGAAATAATGTGAGGGATAAACTGGAAAGAAGTAAATTGGCACAGTTGTAGGTTAGTCATAAAAGAGATTTGAAGGTTAAACTGGTTAAATGTTATTTGCTTGTGTTTGGTAATTAACCCCTTACCGACATTTGCCGTACTCGTACGTCGATGTCGGTAAGTGGTTCCCGCAAATTGACGTAGGAGTACGTCATGGCGATCTTGCGCGCCCCCCCACAACGGACGCGCAAGATCGCGGCATGGAACCGGCGGTATATTACCGCTGGCATCATGCCGCATCACCCACGGCCGGTCGCGACATCGCAGCTGCGGGCAGCAGGAGTGAGCTCTTGCTGCCCGCAATCCCGGCGCAGTAACGGCGCTCACCGCCGCTACTGATCTCCTACCAGACAGCCCGGATGCTGAATGACCGCATCCGGGTTGTCTGGTGACATTACGATGCCCACAATGCATTTTGGGCAGCGTGACTGACAGTTTCCATGGAGACCAGTATACAGCTATAAGCTATGTGCTGATCTCCTATTGCATGAACGATCTGACGATCGTTCATGCAATTCCCCCCTGGGGAAAAGTGTAAAAAGTATAAAAAAAAGTAAAACACAAACACAAAAAATAAAATAAAAACAACTACACCGCCCTTTTCCCTTTACAAACCCCAATCCCCCCCAAAAAGATCAAAAATAAATAAAGCCCCCAAATTTTTGGGTTCGCTGTGGCGTAACGACCCCCCTAAATCTGTCATTTTAATTAACCCTACTGAACCCAAAAAAAAAAAAAAAAAAAAAAAAGTCAGTCACAAAAATGCGATTTTTGTTCATCCTTAGACAAAAATGGAGTACAAAGTCATAAAAAAACCCCATATCAACATCAAATGATCCAATTAAAACGTCATTTATCCTAAAAAAAAAGTCCTTACACAGCTGTATACAAAAATTTAAAAACTTCTGGCTATTAGAAGATAGCGATGCAAAAAAAATTTTTTACACAATAAAAACACTTTTTTTAAAAAAAAAAAATTGTGCTTTCAAATAAAAAAAATACTAAATTGGGTATCACCGAAAACGTCTCAACCCACAATAAAAAAAACTTCTCCGGAACGCACGGGTGAAACAATTAAAAAAAAAAACACTGCAGGTTTGCAGTATTTTCTTCACCCTGCCTTCCAAAAAAGGGTTTTAAAAGCGATCAAAAATCGGCCCCCCCCAAAAAAATTGTTACCAAAAAAACGCAACTAAACCCGCAAAAAAAAAGTCCCTACACAGCCCAAAAACGAAAAATAAAAATTATGGCCTCGACTGCGGCGATGAAAAAAGGGTTTTTTTCCTTTCAAATAAAAGTGTGTTTATTTGTAAAAACAGTAAAAAAATTAAAAAATATACAAATTGATGTGAAACCCATAAACCTGCTTAAAACACATGTCATTTATACCGACAGTGACCGCTGTAAAAAATAAAAATAAAAAAAACTCCCAAAAAGCTGTATTTGTAAAAAAATGCCTCAAAAAAAACCTTAATAAAAATGACAAAGCATCACAGCCCCCCCCTTTATGGTCCAATAAAAACTCAAATCATTCGAAAAAAAAAAACTCAAACAGCCCTATGCAAAAAATTAAGAAGCATGGTGTCAAATAGGACAACATAAAAACCAAATTTTAAAAAACCCTTCATTTAAAAAAGTAATAAAAAATAAAAATATATAAAATTTTTTTTTCTTTGTAATTTTACCCCACCCCCAAATAAAATTTTCCTGTCACTTATCCCGAAGGCAAAATGTAAAAAAAAGCCCAAAAACAATGGCAACTGCGTTCCCCCCTTCCCCCCCCCCCCCATTTCCATGGGCCCCAAAGCAAAAAAAAAAAAAAAACGGAACACCTGTGTGCCCAAAATGCAAAATACACCCTTAGATGTGAAACCTTCCCTCAGGGATCTCCTGTTCTAGTACTTTGGGGGTTTTGCAGATGCGACATGGCCCCACCAATACTTGCCCAAACCCAAAAAACACCCACCCTGCCCTCGCCCAAACACAGTTTACGCCCACTTTAGGGTATTGCCGAACTGGAAAAATTGCGAACACAATTTTTGGGGGTTTATTCCAAGATTCCTTGAAAAATCAAACATTTTTACTAAAAAATTTCAATTTTGGAAAAAATTATATTTTTTTTATTTTCAGAGCCAAAACCAAAAAAATTTGTTACACACCCGTGGGGGCAATACTCCCCTGCACCCTGGGAAATTAGTAAGGGGGGTATTTTCCAATATGGGGGATTTTTAGGGAATTTTTTAAGTTTTGGGAAACCTAGGGGGCCCCCAAAACCCAAATGGCCCCAAAAAAATCTAATAAAAGAGACCCCAGAGTCATAGGGGCTCCTCCCATTGGCTTGTGGTTTTGCCAAAAAATGCACAGGGGCCACATTGGGATATTCTGAAAACGGGAAAGAACAATAAAGTTTCATTTTCCATCACATTTACCGTATTGTTTTTTAATAAGGGAAAAATTTAAATTCGCAAAAAATTAAATTTTTTAAATTTTTACTTCCACTTTGCTTTTAAATTTCCCGTGAAAACCAATGGTTTAAAAAAACTTCCTAAATCGGGTTTTGAAAACTTTAAGGGTGAGCTTTTTTTAGTGAGGGTATTTATGGGGACTAACAACAGGCAAACAAAGCGCATTAGAACTGGACTGGTCCCTAAAAAATGAAAAATTGCAAAAATTTTCCTTAAAAATTTAAAAATTTCAAATAAATTCTAAGCCCCCTAAGTCAAAAAAAAAAAAAACATTTAAAAAAAATATGCCAAACTACAGGGACATATGGGAGAAAACAGTTAAAACATTTTTAGTGGAATAACTATCTTCTTTCATGCGAAATTTTTGGGGGTTTGAAATTGGGAAATTTTTCAAATTTTTTTAATAATTTGATATTTTTTCACAAATAAACAACATTTTTAGACCAAAAAATTTTTTACTATCTTAAAACAATGTTCACAAGAAACAACTCTGAATCACATGGGTAAATTAAAATGTCAAAGTCATTCTCGTATAAAGTGACACATGACAGATTTAAAAAATGGGGCTCTGTCAGAGAGGCCAAAACTGGCTCCGGCGGTAAGGGGTTAAAGGGGTTGTCTCACTACATTGATTCATCTTGCCTCAGTCCTGGTTTCATTTTGAATTCAGGGGCGTGTTAACTTGCTTCTACTAGGCTGCAGTAGAAGCCAGGTCTGTAGCTATAGCAACCAGCGCTGGCAGCCTAACGGGAGAGATCAAACAGGCCTTTAGCTATAGTGACCAGAGGAGATGATGCAGCCCATACAAGGGGGGATATCTAGGAATAGGTAGGACACTGTTAATGGATATATATTGCAAAGTGACTTGATTTTGCAAGATCTTGAACATAAAAAACAATCCTTGTAGTGAGACAACCCCTTTAAGTAAAGTGGGATGAGTTGCAAGAGTGATGGAGAAGTCTTGACTGGACTGCAGAGCTTCTAGCAAAAATCAAGAGGACACATTTCTATGACGGGTGCATTGGCAGACACACCTAATACCCTGCTTTTGATACAACTAGGTTGTCTTTTATATTTATTTGCATGAGACAGTTTTTCCTTGAATGATACCTCCTTAATACTGATGATACAAATATACAAAGAACAAGACCATCACCGTGCTTTTACTGGACAAATAAACAGTATGCGAAGACCAATATTGCCACATAATACCACTACAGCATGAACACACATCACCACTGCATAATGACTAAATTATAACACTGCATGAAATATAAACCATTACATCAAGTCCGATATTACTGCCATACAGTGACCATTTGATGGAAGGTATCTGTTTTATAGAGAGGTGCTCTGTAGACTGTAAGGCAATGTTCACACGGCTTATTGCTGACGTAATTGCGGGGACGGATTTCGCCCCGCAATTACGCCGGCTGCCGTGCAGCGGGGGGCCGGCAACTCGCCGGCCCTATAGAAACTCATTATTCACGGTGCGTACGCGCCGTAAATAATGTGCGTGTCACTTTCTCCCCCCGCGGCGGATTACCGTAATGACTGGGACGGATTCCAGCCATACTGCGGCCCAATACAGCTCCAATTAGTCCCAGAATAAGCCGTATGAACGAGGCCTATGAGTGATTACACTGGGGTTATATTCAGTAACAGGTGGTTTCCTCTCTGGAGATTACTTTCCCTTTTGTCCCCATCTAGTCCAGGCCATCATGAAAGTGTTCGTCTAGTCTTGTCTACACAATTTGCCCACATTTTCCCCACAGTTATATAAACTCCACAGCCATACCGGTGCTGGTCTAGGCATCCAGGGTATGGGCCCAGATTCCAGCACAATTGTGATGGGCCCTGAAACATTGGACTGTCCCACTGGATCCCGGATGGTTGGGTAGTCTGGTCTCTCATGAACAAGAATCTTCCAACAAGAAGAGGTTACATCAGTGAAGGTTGGCATTTGTTTGTACATTGGTCGAATGAAGAAGCCATGTCTTTTAGAGAAGGCAGGTTTTTAAATGTCCCATTCATAAGGCTTAAGCCTAAGGCCATGTTCACACGGCGCGAATTACGGGCTGAAATCCGTCCCAGTCATTACGGTAATCCCCAGTTCTCATAGAACTATGGATTACATCTCCTCTCCCTGCTGGCTCAATACGCCGAGCGGGGAGAGAAGTGACATGTCAATTATTCACGGCGTACACGCGCTGCGGATGATGCATGTCTACCGCCCCGTACACACGGCGTTATTGCGGGGCGAAATACATCCCGCAATGCAGCCGTGTGAACATGGCCTAAAGGTGGTAGCAAAGCAGCCAGCATTGGAGGTGGAAGCGATGATAGAATCATTGACTGATTGGAAGATGTGAGGGAGATTTTTCAGTTGAGATTTTTTTTTCAGCCGTTAGACCTGGACACAGGCACTTAATTATTAGGCCGTGTTCACACGGCTTATTCCCGACGGATTTGAGCGCACAAATCCGCCGTGAAATAAGGGGACGGGGGCGGGGCCGAGCGCGCGGGGGGCGCCGCTCCGCCCATAGACAATACATTGTTTACGGTGCCGTCCGCGCCGTAAATTTAAAGTGCATGTCACTTTTTTCCCCCCGCGGCGGATTCGCCGGCGGGGAGAGCGACGGATTCCACTGTTCTCAATGAGAGCAGTGGGGGTTACCGTAATTTCTGCCGCGGATTGGCACCGTACTGCAGCGAAACACCGGCGCGCAGTACGGCGCTAATACACGGCATAATAAGCCGTGTGAACGAGGCCTTAGAATGCCTCTCATCTCACACGTGGTGTGTCTATTGCTGCTGATCGCACACTGAAAATAGTACAGTGCATATTAATGGGGTTTTATCTTTAGGAAAAGAAAATTCATGTTTCTTTCAAAATGTTTAGTCCTCTAATAATAATAATAATAATAATTAATAATAATAAAATCTTTATATAGCGCCAAACATATTCCGCAGCACTTTACAAATTCAAGGGTAAACATACAGTCTTACACATTAAAAGTACTTACAAATGAGACACAAGGTGTGAGGGCCCTGCTCGTGAGAGCTTTCCATCTATTAGGGTGTATGGGTGAAAACATACGGTGAGAAGTGCCAAGTTTACAATGGTCCCGGGCCCTGTTTCATAAATAGGGAGTGGTTTACATGAAAAATGGATGACCTGCCACCCAACTGTACATCTATATACAGATAAGTGCCTGTGAGTGCCCAAGTGCAGGGAGTGACAGATGTGTGTGATAGCAGTTAGGGATCTTGGAGGGCAAGACCGAGAAGATGCATTTTCAGGGCCATCTAGTAGTTAACTACTACTTATTACATCATCTACAGTAATTTATTGAGTTTATAGATGTCAAATCAGAATTCTTTGAAGTTTTTGGAATATAGTAAAATCTATAAGTATATTAGGACTTGTACCTCCTTTATAACTACACAATAGTATAACTTGCCCATTAGCCTTAGTGTTGAGAAAAGTATAGTGGTATATATCTTTTTGTGGTGACCCACTTTGTAGTAAAGTGCTCTGTTTTCTGCAGTGAATTAAAAAAAACAAACCAAAAAAAACAGCTATTCAATATCTGCCCAAACAGTACAGAACGTAAGGGAATGGAGGCCATTGAATAGTTCATATGCCAAAAGTAAACTGAAACTTGATGTGGACATAGCTTTCTGTAGTTAACTAATTGAGGCCTCGTTTTTTTTTATGTTTCTAGATTGCTGCATCCTACAGTAATGTGATTTGTATTTTTGAACCCATTAATCTACTAAAGCAAAAAAATGCTCCAATACAGGTAAGTGCACACTATAGATAATACTGGAGAAAAGAAAAAAAGTTTTGGGGGGAAGCCTAGAAATGTTGACCTTCTTCTGGGTATGTGAGTGCAGCTGAGCCTGCATATCCCATCCATTTTGTTCTAACAGCTCTATTTTATGAGAGGTTGATGACCTGACTTTACATTGTTCTTGGGATAAATTTGTATATAAATATGTAGTGCAGATGAATAGAACTGAATTTGTTCCTGCAAATTCATTTATTTTTTTTGCATGTGTTCTCTTAAGTGTTGTAATATGAATGTCTTTTCTGTTTCCCATGATTTTCCAACATTTCTTAAGTACAATATTGAGTGACCATTACTTTCAACAGCAAATACTTGGTAAGGTGGCAATGCCGGATCTCCAAAACTAGAGCAGATGGGGGAAACTGGGCGTCATTTTCAGAATCACCGCCCCAAACATACTCAAAAACGGTTCCAACTTTTAAGGCACCAAAATAAGTGTTCCCCGGTGTAATCGTTAGTAGACTGTAACGTAGGCAGATATGTGATTACTCCCCTCCTGCTTAACCCCTTAAGGACCAGGCGTTTTTTGGTGACACGTTCGTTTTTCCCTCCTCGCCTTCAGAAAGCCATAACTTTTTTATTTTTCCACCCATATAGACACATGAGGGCTTTTATTTTGCGGGACAAGATGTACTTTCTAATGGTGTTATTCACTATACTATAGAATATACTCCAAGTGGGACAAATTGTGAAAAAAAAAATTATTTTTGCCATGTTTGCGGGGGTTTTGCTTTTACGACGTTCAATCTTCGGTAAATATAATGTGTTATCTGTATTCTACAGGTTGTTATGCATCCGGCAATACCAAACATGTAGGGTTTCCGTTATGTTTTGGTACCATAAAAAAAATTCCAAGCATTTTCTATTTTTGAAATTTGCGCCACGGCGACCAATAACTTTTTCGTACTAACACCTACGTACGTCATTTAGGGGGGATGTTTTGCGGGGTCAAGTGTACTTTTTAAAAACTAGCGTTTTGGGGCAGCGACTTTTTTTATCATTTTTATTCCCTTTTTTTTAGTGACGTAAAAAAGACCAAAAAAAGCAATTTTTTTCGGTTTTTTATTTTTTTTTTTTTCTACGGTGTTCAGCCCTACGGGATAAATGTTTTTATTTTTTATAGATCCGGAATTTTTTGGCCGGTCTTTCCAAATAGTGTAACTTTATTATTTTAATGATTTTATTTGTTTAAAAAGGGGGGAAAGGGGGGTGATTTTTAAACTTTTTTAAAACTTTTTTTTTTTAAATTTAAAACTTTATTTTTTTTACTGTAACCTTTTTTCCCCCTATGGGGCTTTAACCCCTTAAGGGGGGGGGCGCATTTTTTAATTATTATTATTAAATTTTTATTTATTTAAAGCGCCATTGATTCCAGGGGGCTGTACATTGGGGGGTTACAAACCCTTTCATAAAAATCAAACGAAAAACATGATGGGGATAATGAAAAATTGGCCGACAAAAGGGAAGAGAACCCTACCCCCGAGGGTTTCAAACTACAAGGAAAGGGGGGGGGAGACAGGAGGTGAGGGGCAGACAATTTGTGGGGAAGTTTTGACAAGTTTAGTGAAGGTTATAGGCAAGCTGAAGAAATGGGTTTTCTGGTTGCTTTTGAAGCCTGGTGAATGTGGAGTGTGGTGAGTTCTGATGTGTTGGGGCAGGGAGGTTACAGAGTGTGGGTGGAAAGGCACGGAGAAGTTTCTTGGACGGTTTTGTGAGGAGCTGATAAGGGGAGAGCAGGAGGGAGAAGGTCCGGTGGGAGCTGTTGTGGAGAGTGCGTGGGGGGGAGATATTTGGAAATTTAGGGCAGAGTTGTATGGGGGGAGGAGGTCGTGGAGAGCCTTGTAGTGTCTTGGTTAGTTGCTTGATTTGAGATTCGCCTGGGCAATGGGAAGCCAGTGAAGGGATTGGGCAGAGGGCGGTGAGGCAGAGGAGTGCGAGAGAGGAGAGAGGTGGATAAAGACGGGCCAAGCGCGTTAAGGATGGGATTGGAGTGGGAGGTGGGTTGCTTGCTGGGAGGCCACTGTGAAGGATGTTGCAGTTGTCTTGCGGGAGATGGACAAGGGCATGGTCCAGCTTTTTTGTAGTGGTCATAGCCGAGGACGGTATGAGCGGATGCGCGAGATGTTTTTCAGGTGGAGGCTGCAGGCAGAGGTGGGGGTTTGGGGATTGTGGTTTGAAAGATAAAAGCAGGAGTTTTGGATTACCCCAACATCGGACTTGCAGGGACCAAGTGAAAGTGTAGAGCCGTTGACTGTATAGAGAGATCAGGAGGCAGGGGTGAGTTGGGATGGTGGAATGATGATGAGTTCTGTTTTCTCCACATTTAGTTGTTAGGAGGACCGTGAGGAGAGAGGAGGAAATGGAGGACAGACAGTCAGGGATCCGGGAGAGTAGAGAAGTGACATCTGGGCCAGAGATGTAGAAGTTGGGTATTTCAGCATACAGGTGGTATTGAATGCACTTGTGAGGCTATGAGTGACCGAGGCCTAGGGTGTAGATAGATGATGAGTAGTGGACCCAGACAGTCCCCTGGGGGACACCAACAGAGAGTGGCCGGGGGGAGGAGGGTGGAGCAAGAATGAGAGACGCTGAAAAGTTCCGATCACGTGAGGTACGAGGAGATCCAGGAAAGAGCAAGTCAGTGATGCAGAGGGAGGAGAGGATTTGTAGCGGAGGATATGGTTCGACAGTGTCAAGGCAGAGGAACAGGTTCCAAGAGGGAGGTGACAGAGTAGTGGCATGAGGCTTTAGCGGTTACTAGATCATTGGTGAGTTTGGTTAGGGGCAGTTTCGGTAGAGTGGTGGGGTCGATAACCTGATTGTAGGGGTCAAGAAGGAGTTGGAGGAGAGATGGGAGGGACAGGATGAAGATAGAGTTGCTGCTCGAGGAGTTTGGGAGCAAAAGGGAGCAGTGAGATGGTCGATAGTTGACAGAGAAGAGGGGGTCAAGGTTGTTTTTTTTTTAGGATTGGTGTGTTGTTGCATGTTTAAGGAGAAGGAAGATGCCAGACGTTATTTGATTGGTTGAAGCGATGGGCTGTAGTGCTGGGATGATAGAAGCACTGAGGTCTGGGATGGAGGTGGGATGGAGTGGGTCAAGACTTCAGGTAGTAGGTTGATTTGGGACAGCAAGAGGAGAGCTTGTCGTTGGAGTGACCGTGGGAAAGCAAGTTAAGGGGGAAGAGCAGGGCTTGCAAGGGCTAAGGGAGGGTGGTGGGGACTGAGGGTGAAGCTTTCTCCTGATGAGGTTGATCTTCTGGGATAGTGAATGGCAAAGTCATCTGCTGAAAGGAGGGTTGGGGGAGGAGGGTGTGGGTGGACGGAAGAAGAGAGTTGAAGGTTTGAAATAATTGTCTGGGGGTTGTGGGACAGGGAGCGATATGAGAGTGGTGAAATAGTTCTGTTTGGTGAGGCGCAGTGCGGACTTAAAATGTCTGAAGAGAGTGTTTGTATAGGCAAAGTCTTCAATGAGTGAGTTTTCTTTCGCGGCGGTTCAGCAATTCTGGAAGCTCGATCTAGCTGTTTGGTAGAGTTGTGTGCCAGGGTTGTCTGTTGATTTTGCGGGGTTTGTTGTGTGTGAGAGGAGCGAGATGATTCAAGGGCGTTTGATTGATATGGTTGTAGTAAAAGTGGTGGGCTGCGTGCTGGGTCATTGATTGTGGGAGATAGTGGGAAAAGAGGGTGTAAGAGAGTCAGAGAGACGTGTGAGGGTTGAGGTTTATTACAAACCTAATGGCATTGCCATAGGTAATTGCATTAGGGTGTACAAAGATGGCGGTTTCCTCCACTCCTGTCTGCGGACGGAAGTGGGGAAAAATGGACAGGGTAACGTGGACAGGGAGCCGTCACAAGACTCCCCACCACCATGCACCGGTCGTCGGTTCGGCGCAGCATAGCTGCGATGATGCAGATGACCGTGACGATCGGTGCGCGGCACCGATCGGCATTCATTCAGAAGCCGCTGCCATCTTTGCTGCGGTGTCTTGATGGGTTTTTTAAACAGCGACCAGCGGGCGGAGGCCACAAGCCGGCGCTGTTACTGGCCGGATTTTAGTGGCGATACCGCTAACACCCAGCGCTGTGCGGGGGGGGGGGGAGGGGTCGCGGAGCGATCCCCCTGCAAAGCACTTAGCGGGCCTGGACGTACTCTTACGCCCGGTCGTTAAAGGGGTTTTAAAGGGGTTTTGCCATGAAGTGAGTTCCTTACCTCCTTATCAGCTCAGGGGAGAATATAAACAAGTAATGCTGAGTCATGAACTCTGCAGAGATGAGAGGGAGGGGGTGAGAGGAGAGTGAGGAAGAAGGGAGCGTCTCAAAAGTTTACTCAAATTAATAACATTACATCAGTGGATTCTCTATAAGCAGTCACTCTACACTTGCACTTTTCCCCAGCCCTTGAAAGCTCATTCATGTTCCCTAGTCATCAGATAAGAAGTGCAAAAACACAAGCCGGCCAGATCAGCTCCTTGTCTGGTTGTGGTCTAATGTATACTTTCAGGTAAAACTAAGGGGAGTGAGCAATGCTGTAGTCGAGGCTTCACTTTTTGTAATCACATTATATTTAGAAGTGATTACATACCCATTTTGGAGGATCCACGTCCAAAAATTACCATCAGGCAAAACCCCTTTTAATCATGCCCCATTTACATTCAAATATATTTTAAAAAATCAAGAAATGAAGCGCCTCTCTTCCTGCTAGACTGTTAAGGACGCTCTATATATTGGTTAAATGGCTGGCAACTTCTACTGGCCTAACATCTTCTGTTTGTGAGGGAGTGGGGCACTTTAAAGGCAGATGATGAGGGAAGTTAAGGATAGGGCATATTCGATTTTAACAGGAGATAAGCTGCTGCTAGATGTGTCGGTCAGCGGCTTATTCCTCTTTCTCTGTTGGACGCGTTCATATTAAGCCAGACATACCCCGTTTCCCCGAAAATAAGACAGCGTCTTATATTAATTTTTGCTCCTATACTGCACTGTCTTATTTTCAGAAGATGTATTATTTTTCCACAAATAAATTGTTTGTGTCTGTAGATAGCTATAGAGAGAGATAGATATAGATCTTAAAGTTTAAAGTCCACAATCATAGGATATATGTATGTTTTACAAGGAACAAATTTATGGCAGCTGACAGGACTTATTTAAAGGATGGCAAATGTAAACTTAGAAGTCCCAGCATGCCCATCAGCCATCCTTGTGAGATGTGTGAGCAGTATCATTGCTCTGTTCTCCCCCTCTTCCCTTTCTTACTTATGTACCTTTCGTATCCTCTCATTGGGATGTTCGGGACTTGTGGTGACATCAGTCACATGACCTCCCTGCACAGGTCCTTCATCACTCTGCTAAGAAAATATGTTCCAGGGCTGTTTCTCTCTGCCCGCCCTTAGGGACGGCCCTGTGTATGGGGAGCTGCAGCAATGACTTCCGCTATGTCTTATTTTCAGGGGAGGCCTTATATTGGAAAGTTTGAAAAAAATCGCACCATGTCTTATTTTTAGGGGTGTCTTATATTCGGGAAACGCGATACATGTGTAGCTCAGCTGACATTGACCTATGGTCTGTTGCCACCCTTAGAGTACACTACTTAGAGTACTGAGCTGAAAACACTTCTGTTTTTGACCAGTGTGTTTAGTGCTTCAAGGGTTTTTATCCTTAGATAACTGATCTTCAGACTGCAGATTTCACGCTTACTGAAATAAACACTAAAATGAAAAAATAAAACATCACTGCTTTCTTCCATTTCCATGAGTTATTTATAATTGAATCAAGTCTTCCATTCACAACTTAAAATTGGCCATTCAGAGCAACTCTCCTTTCTGGGTCATACATGGTAGACCTGGATGAGGGCCCTCTCTATGATGTCCTTATGCCAGAGTAGTGTAAATAGACAGAGGACCCCTTTAAGGAGATTTTGCCATTATTTGTTTTTGCTTGTGTGTCCATTTATTTAAAGGGAATCTTTAGCCAATGCTTTTCCTACTACTTAAAACCAGATACTGATATATTTTTTTTCTTCTTAGACATTTTTTCTGACTATTTTTTTTATGTCTATATATGATTGTGGGAGAGCAGTCTTGCTTGAGCTGAAATGCTTTACAGCAACTTCATGGACATAGGAGCAGACCCATTGCCTTCCATAAGAGATTTTTCTACACACTCTGTGTGGCCTGGGGAGATGTCACAGCTCCCCCTTTCCCCTTCCCTTCACACTGACATCTCCTATTGTGAATGGTGGATCCTGTGTTTTCAATGGTGTCACCTTTCAGTGTAATCCTTCCTGTACTCATAACGAAGAGAAAGGGTTTTTTGTTCTTGGTTTTTTTTTTCCTACAGAAAAGGACATGTCAGACTATTATTAAAACTGTAGGACTTCAGGATTTATTTTTTTTATTTGATATGGAAAAAAAAATAACCAAAAATTCTTCGAAGACATGTTTAACATAAAAACATGTTATCTATTTTCTGATGGCTTGTTTCATTAAAGGTTGACAACAAAAAGTGCAGCCACGTCAGTGGTGACATTGAATCAGTTTCTGAGATTTAATTCTGGGAATTGGTAAGTTAGAATATCATTTATATTTTGTTTTCTTAGGGTGTTCACGCTCAGTGGCAGAAAAGTGGCCACATTGTCCTGGACTCTGTCGCAAATAATTTAACTTGGGACCCAACAGGTAAGGCACATTTGTGCACTGTGTATGACATACCAGTCAGTTTAGGTATGCTTTTTTTTTATTTTTTTGTACCTGCTTTGAGTAGCTTCATAACTGGAAAGACACTTTCACCCAAGCATTTCGCATCCGAAACCGGAAGTAAGACCTAAACAGAAAAAAAAATGTATGCCACATTTAGTATAATGGAAAGATTTTTACCTCCTCTTCTGTGTTTTGGACTCGTTTTAAGTTTTGGCTTGGAGTTACTGACCAAAATATGTTTGTGCGGAAGTGGCTTCAGTGTCAGAAGTTGTATTTGCTGAACAGACTGATATATTTCAGGTACACGTCTGTTAACTGGCTCAAGCAGCCTACAGCTCTGGTCCAATGTATCTGTAGCCAAGTTGTCCAGTGATGATTCCCAGGAGAAACCAGGCGCTGACTTGGCCAACTGGAAATGCATCTGGCAGTGCAGGTAAGATATCTTTGTATGATTTTACTGTCTTATTGGTTACAATATTCGTTTTAAAAGTTGAATCTAGTTTAGAAGTCCGTTTAACACCCTAATGCCCCTTGAAATACTATTACATCGTTGAGGTGGTAATGATGTTTGAAATGGACTCATCTGCTTGTATGCAGTTTGTCTTTGTGGTTTTGGGTATCTTGTATATGTGTGTTTTGGGTGTGTTTCCCAAAAAAACTGAATCTCTGATGGTCCCCCTCACTTTAAATGACAGCCAACTGTTCAATGTTTCATTACTTTCTGCAAAACTTGCTGATCTCCAACATGTAGCTTTATGTCAAAATTCACAACAGGTGACTGGTCCCTGAATCGCCCAAGAAATTTAAGGGATCAATTTTATATTGGGTTTTAAACAGTCCTCCTCATCATGCTGTTCACATTTTGACATCATGAGACCAAGACAACACCTTACAATTATCAACAGTACTTCGCCATTTGGAGGCTTCTAGCAGGATACTCTCAGACAGAAGTTGCTGCTGAGCTTAAAGTGTCATCATCAGGTTGCAGCAGAGATGCAGAGTAACTGGAAGAGTCACAGAAAGGCAAAGAAGTGGCATTCTTTTTGGTACATCACACACTGATGACCGCTTCATTTAAACAATGCCCTGTGGAACCGGATGATGGATGCCACACAACTCCAATCCCCTTTAATGGTCAGAGGCAACAGGTTTCACGCCAGACCATTGGTAACTATTTACACCTGCATGGTCTGCATGCTAGACGACCTGACCTCACCACCAGGCACAGGCATCATCGTCTTGCGTGGGTCAGGGAGCATCTACGCTGAACATGGGACCAGTGGTCCTCAGTGCTTTTCTGTGGTGAAAGTCGATTCACTCCGAGCAGAAATGATGTCCGCCAACGATGGTGGAGGCTTCAAGGAGAGCACTATGCATCAGCCACTGTAGTCACCTTATGAGCCTTTGGTGGGGGTAGTGTTAGTGTGGGCAAGCATGTCTAGTCAATACAAAACTGCCCTACACTTTGACTAGTACAGTGAAAAGACTTTACTACTTGTATAACAATATTAATCCAGTCATTGTGCTTCTGCACGAACAACACAGGGCTAATTATATCGTCCTGGATGGCATATGCTCCAGCTAATCGAGGTCGCATCACTAGGGAAAGACTGTTGGAGACTGGGGTACCTCAAATAGTGGTTTGCACCCCTTAGAAAAGCTGTGGGATCAGATAAGTTGCCGTGTACAAGTTCGTAACTGTATCCCTGAACCTCAATGACCTGAGTGTCGCCCTTCAAGAAGAGTGGGATGCCGTGCCTCAGCAGTAAATAACTTGACTTGTGAACAGCATGAGACTTCATTGTCAAGTAGTAATTGATCCTCAAGGACACATGACGTGTTATTGAGACACTGAGGTGTGTCCAAATTAATACATGATCATGTTTATCCCACACAGTGACTTTTTTTTTTTTTTTTCCCCACAGTCAGAATTTGTTTTTTTTCTCATTTCACTTCACAGAAAGTGAAATCAAAAGTGATCAAAGTCACAAATTAGTATCAAGAAAATTCCACTTCAGCCTATAAGAAAAAGCCATCACAACAGCGACATAAAAAAGTAAATGGTCTGAAATTACAAAGGTTTTCTTTTTTGAAAGTAGTAAAACATAATGAGAACTGTATAAATTGGGGGTTGCCAGAATTTTACCGACTCACGGAAAAATCACGTAATGTATACCACTGAGTGAATGCTGTAAAATTGAACCCCTCCAAAGATGAAGCAATTGTGAGGTTTTTTTTTTTTTGTATAATTCACCCCACCCAGTACATTATGTGGTGCAATACATGCTACCACGAGAAAGTAAAACTCCTACTGCAGAAACCAGGCCCTCATATGAGGGATAAAAAAAAAAGAAAACCAAAAAGGTTGGGGTGGAAAAATGAAGGAATAAAAATAAATACAAATGAAATTAACACTTTAATGTTGTGGTTACCTAAAGCTGAAAGACGTCTACGTTGTTTCGAGGCTGCATTTTATAATAATGGTATCCGTAAAAGTAAGGATTTCAAACCTTGTTTTTCTTTTATGCAGTTGTATTCATTAGAATAAAAAGAGTTCTGTTCAAGGCGCTAGACAAGCGCCTCTGAACCAGTTGTGTAATTGTGGGTTTTTTGCTTTCTTTTGTTAGAGTAATAGTTTTGTGCATGTTCAGATCCTTTTACGATCAATCATTTAGATCTTTTTCACCCTCGTGGAGTTTTGTTTCCAATAAAGATATAATTGGAAACTTCTGCATCTTTTTTTTTTTTTTTTTATTCGTTCCTATAGAAAAATCCATGTTAAAAATGGCTGAAAAGTTTTTGATGGTTGCGTAACAAGACGAGAAAAGAAGAGTGCAGATGGCACACCATTCCTTTTATCTCTGTGGCTGGTTGTGAATTTACTTTGTAATGTGACTGATGAACAGAAGGCCTAGTTAAAGGTCCACTCACACAGTCGCATATTACATGTGTTTCAGTTAGTTTTTTTTCTTAAAAACAATTCCCAATATATTTACATGTGTTTTTTTTTTTTGTTAATCCAAAACATATTCTAAATTAAAAATGGATGAAAAATGGACAACATGTAATACAATACGTAATTGAAACACATACAATACAAAACCAAATAAAAAAAAATTACCGGTATTACACCTCCGTATTTTCAAATGGAGATGTATTAAACAGGTATGCACACGAGTTTTGTTCAACTGTATTTTTATTAGAAAAAAAATTCCGTTACATACAATGAAATCAAATATAAACCAATAAATGCAATGATGTTACAAACATTGTGGCACTATATCTGAGTTATCACATAACTTCAAATAACATCAGTAAATACATTTGTCCTACAAGAAGACCAAGCCACTAGCAAAGCTCAAATGTGAACAAATAACCCACATACATAAAACACACGAGTTTTGCCGCCGCCTCGTTCATATGGAATTTTCCAGGAAGCTTGAAGCCAGAAAAACTATTTGTCCATATTTTATATTATTTCAAAACCCCATATGTGCAGAGGTAAGGTAAAGGCTCTCCAGGAAAGCGAAAAGTGTGGGAATTGCTAATATAGATGTTTACAACTGTATATGCGTGCCATGGAAGTAATGCTGTATCTCCACTATATGTAACCCTGTGTTTTGCAGGACAGCGTTTTCAGTCCATCTAATGAAGTTTTCCCCAGACGGAGAATTTTTTGCAACAGCTGGGAAGGTGAGCTGTTCTCCTCTTTATATGTTTCTTAATAGAACATAAGTAAGTGTTAAAAATAAATCTGATAGCAAAACGACTCTGTATGAAGACTGCATTAGACTTTTTTTTAATTTATGTATGTATTTGGGTCAGAGGGCTAACATGTGAATGAGCAATTACACTCAAAAAGTGGAGTATTACTCTGCTATGACATTTATCTTACATTTAGGAGTTTAGTGTTTTTTTGTTTGTTTTTTTGAAGACCACACACATCCAAAAACTGCACTACGCATAACAAATCTTTACGGGTAAGGCCACATTTGCGTATGGGTACACGGCGTCTTGGATAGGTTTTTGCTATACGTAAAACAAGGTGTGGAATGTTTTTGGATGCATTTTCTGGGCTGCAAAAAACATATCCTTATTGTTTCAATGTATAAAATGGATCAAGAATTGACATGTCCATTCTTTGAACGCATCGGTTTCACGCAATGCAAAAACGTATGTAAAATATATATGGTCTGACGCTATGTATTTTACATTTAAATCAATGTAATCAAACTTGAACATTGTTAAATATGTTTTGGGATCCGTTTTTCGGTACGTAAAATGTACCCAAAAACATATTTAACAAACGCCATGTGAACACACCCTATCAATTATGGTTACAAGTTACGAAATTTCTGAGGTCTTGTGTTCAAATCCCAAGGACCACAGTTGCAAGGTTTGTATGTTCTACCCATGTTTTTGTGGGTTTTCTCTGGGTAATGCGATTTCCCCCACACTCCAATACATACTGATAGGGTTTTCTGGAATTTTAGACTGTGAGCCCTTATGGGCATTGGGACCATTGTGAATAATAACCATCTCTGTACAGTGCTATGGAATACATATTGATATATAAAGGAATACATTTGTTAAATTGGGTACACATGGTACTCATGGTCTTTATGAAAGAGGATTTAGTTTGTCACCGAAACATATGCAGAATCAGTGTGAAGTAGTAAATGCCAGACAAATGATCGCAGGTAACTGGCAAATTTTTTTCTTATCTTTGTGCTAATTTTTCAGCGTTTTATGCAATACCTTATGAAAATGGCTGCATGCGTCTTCAGTGACCTTCAGTTATAGACCTTTATTTATACTACATTTCTTTATTTACGGAAAAACAGTGGAAAGGGAAAGGAAATCACAATGTGTAATTGGATGGTTTTAGTTTTTATTATAAACAAAATTGTAATAAAGTTAATGGGAGTTTCTACCCATACTGTTCCAGAGCCACTGGCAGCTTCATGCTCACACTTCCTGGTTAGCCTGTGGGTGTTTCTATAGTAGTTATTGATATATCAGCTCTGACATTCCTAGCTATTCCTATTACAGTGACATGAGTGCAGGAGATTTATAATATGTAGTGTACAAAGCCACTGAGCTCTAAATATTAAAACTTGTCATTTACGTAGATAAACAAAACCTCCATGCTAGAGATAAGACTCAGCAGGGAGTGACTTAGCAGGGTCCAACTGATGGCAGCTTAAATAAAAACAAAACATAAAAAGGATAAAAGACAGGGCAGGGAGAGATGGTCGGTAACCAAGAGAAACTTGTTTCGGCAAAGAGGAGATAAAGTCTTCCTTCTCTCCTGGGCAAAGCAATGATAAAAGTTAATCATTGTGGTGAGAAAACTTATTTAAGGGCATGTCAATGCGAAGGGTGAGGGCTTTTTTCCGCAAACAGCGGAGAAAAGCCGCCCCCTGTGGCCGTGTACATGGCCTCAAAACAAAGCAAATACCGGTCGGATTATCCATGGATTTTGGTCAGAGTTTCAGTTCAGGTCTTTGGGGATTGTTTTACAGTAAATTTTTTTTAAATCCGAGCTCACGTGGATATTCGATGGGAGATCTTTGCGGTGTAAAAGGGCCCTTAATAACTTTGTTTCCGTGTATAAATACATCAGCAGAAAGAGTAGGCAAACCTAGATTCAATTAAAACATTTAGATTTTTTTTTATGTCCTAATAATGTGCACAGTATGATAAGAAATTGATAGTATTTCTAACAACTGGTGTAATTCATACAATGTCATATTAGTTATTCATTTTTTTTTTTAATTTTGTTCTTGCTTAATAAAAATTATTGGGATCCACGTTGTGCTGGAAGATTAAACACAAGAGTTTGACTGTCTAGTCTTCACTTCTGGCCAGGGCTGTGGAGTCAGTAAGCCAAAGCTCCGACTCCCATTCTCTCATACATGGCGCATGTTTAAGTGGTAACTTTTCTGTAGTAAAATAATATCAGGCTTTTATCACCCTTATGATACAATAATCAAGCTATTTAGGTAAAGCCTAAATAGTCAAGCAAAATGGTAACAATGTTTTAAACTTTTGACATTCAAAAGATGCCTGTGGCGAGAACACCCCTTTTACAATGCATGAAAGTTTTGATTCACAATATTGGTTCAAAGTAACCCAACAGTAGTTTGAAAATTTAAACGAAGACTAAAAATGTGCTATATCTATCACTCAGCATAAACCATTGTGAAACATTTGAAGCGTTTGAATGAACATTTGAATGCCTGGATTAAGTTTACACTTTCTAAAATGGATGGGTTTAGTAAATCTGCCCCAGTGAATGTTAGGCTGTACTTACACACAGCACATTGTTATGGTTCTTCCAACGTTTTGTAAGATATTATCCTGCCTTCTTAAGTAGGTATTCTATGTAATCATTTTGAGCATAGTGGATGACATAGCAAGTACTACAGAACTCCAACAAGAATCCTTTCTATTGGAAAAACATTGCTGCTCTGTTTTTTTAAAAAAACAAACAAAAAACACGGCACCACACCAGTTATGGGTTATGTCTATTATTGCAGCTTATCGCTTTTGACTTTGTGGCATTTTGCCTCTATAAGCACACACCACCTATTCATAGATGGCACTATTTCTGAAAGGAAACAACCAAATCTTTCTAATCCTGAACAACCGTTTATTACTACACAGCCAAGTCACATTTTTATGACCACCTGCTAATAGCCAGAGTATCCACTGTATACAGCACAGATAGGCTTGGCTGGGGGCTGTGCGGACTACAGTACATCCCACAGCTGCCGGAGGGTGTGGGAGGGGAGGATTCATAAAGTGAACATGATGATCATACAGATGCTCAATTGGGTTCAAGTCTGCTAAACTAGGGGCCCGGATAGTACCTGGGAGTAACTCTCCCAACCACTGTCCAATCTTTCTAGCAGTGTGACCTTTCGCTTTGTCTTGTTGGAAGATACCATCTCCCCTGAAAAAGATAATTAGCATGTATGGTTGATGTGATCTCCAGGGATTGATTCATACTCAAATCTGTTGAGAGTACCTTCTACATAGATGAGTGGGCCCACAGAATGCCACAAAAACATTCCCCTGACCATAAGGCTGCCGCCACCAGCTTGTGTTCTTCCAGCAATGGTTTCAGGGTGTTTGTTCTCTTTCTTGCTTGGCACGCCAACGTCCATCTGTTCTAAAAGCAGAAAACATGACTCGTTGGAGAAGACAACCCTTTCCCAATTAGTGGAGGTCCAATTCCAATATTGCTATGAGAATTGAATCTTTTTCTACTGACACATCTTCGTTGGCAGCAGAGATACAGTGACTGACAGTTTGCTTCAGAGTCCCATACACCGCAGGCTTCCCTGAACTATTGTTTTAGACAAGTCTGGTAGCCCTGTGGCTCCTTTTGGAGGAGAGCTGCTCCACTGTAGCGTCTAACTCCGGCCTTGTACTCCTATATAGCCGATGTTCACCTCTCACATGAGTAGGGCGTGGTGCTCCGCAGTTTCTACATCGCTTATTAATAATGGAGCCATTTGTTCACTCACGATACACTTCCACAGCAGGCGAATAGTTGACAAACTGTACAGTTTAAAATATTCTGCCACCCTTGGCCCAAAAGCCAATAATCCTCCATATTTGCAACTTTGATCGCCCTTTTACCCATGTCGGCAATGAGGAATATGTGTGCAGACAACCTATAGCAGTCCTTGTATACCCACCAAGCCAGCTCACTACACGCGACTGAAGATTCAGGTGTATTTAAGATGTAATGGAACGGGACAGGTTCACTGTAAGGTTTTACTTCCCGAATGCTTTGGTTACATGCTAAAAAAATGAATTAGGAATTGGAAAAATATCTTACCTTCTTTATTTCCATATTCTTGGAAATGATTTTTGTGCTTTAATTGCCTTTTGTTCACCTTATCAGAGAAGCCCAAGAGCAGATGTAGAGCACTGGCTTCATTATAGTATCTATTACACTGTCGGCTTATTAGAATTAAGAAGCTCATTGCTTATGAGATTAATGGTGTTCAGATTGTTGGATGTTGCTCAATTCTCAAAGCTTTGTTTCTAGTCTCTGTTTTTTTTTCCCACAGGATGACTGCCTAGTAAAGGTCTGGTACAATACGGAAAGCTGGCACTCGGCTGTTTCTTCTCCAGTTACCAGCCCAGAGAAAGAAGGTCAAGGAGAAGTGGATTTCTCTTTCATCTACCTTGCTCATCCTCGAGCAGTAACTGGGTTTTCTTGGAGAAAGACCAGTAAATTCATGCCACGGTCAGTGCGTGTTATCAGTGCCACACAACAATGGCTATGCACAGTTATACAGGACATAGATGTTAAATACACAGTAGCGGTGTTTTCAAATTTACTCAATAATGTGGTCTCCAAGGTAAAACTTCTTTATTTCGATATAATGATCTCAGTCAATGGTCCGTGTTGTAAATCCACTCTGATTTTGCCTCACTCTATAGAGAATCTGCAACATAATATGTATGCTGTGGTGTTCAATCTGTATCTTGTACACCCCAGCAGAAAAATCTTGTGCTCGTGAATGGAATTTTAAATGCTACATTCAGTGTATTTTTTGGTAAAGTGTGTTGTAACTACAGCAAGATACAGCGCAGTGCTGTTCTAGTGAAATTTCAAGTGAATCAGTCAAACCGCTACAGAATTAAATTCACATCAAAATATGTAGCGAATAGTAGTTTTTTTTGTTTTCCACATAAAATTTAGTTTTTTTGTCTTTTCACAGATATTAGATTGAACAAAACTTTATTTTTATTTTTTTTTTAAAAAAGGTTTTATTTATAGAATTTAGCGATTTTAACATAACTAACATCAGTTTCACACATTACACCAAGGCATTGCAGTGAAATTCGGTCCCAAATACATACAGTTCTACATGCAATAATCATCAAAATGATGTTTACATACTGTTACACAATATTACTTGAAAACTACCACATATGAGTCATACTGCATTATTTGGTCTAGGTATAGTACTGCTGCAAGAGAACATTGGTAAAGAAACAATAAGAGATATGCGCCAAGTCTTGCTGAGACCCTTCTCTGGATATCGTCCATCATGTATTGCCTGTGTGTCACACATCCACACCATACCAATCACTCGACCTTTCACACTTGCCGGCCCCTGGCCCATCTTTCCGTAATTACAGTCAATCACACAGTCTGAGCTGCTGTCCAGTTGCTCCAAACCGTATGGAAGCGTTTGGGGATACCCTTGGTAGCATATGTAATCTTGTATCTGGGGAGTTCGGCATTAATCAGCTGCTTCCACTGTTCCAGTGATGGGACCTTGGGCGGTTTCCAATTTAATAGAATGGTTTTCCTAGCATAGAAAAGCAATAACAGGTAGAGGGTTCGGTCTGCCTTACTTGGAATCAAATCTTCCACTATTCCAAGTAGACTATTCTCAGGCGAGCACACATTGGGGAAGCCCAGTTTTGTATTTAAAAAACTGTGTATACTGCGCCAATACTCCTGCAAAACCGGGCAATCCCATACCATATGGATCAATGTTCCACTTTCTGCCCCACATCGGGAACAAACTGTGGAGGCCAGGCAATGCATCTGATGTAATCGGACTGGTGTAAGGTAAACCCTGTGGAGCCACTTAACTTGGATAACTTGATCTCTAGCGCTTAAAACCGACAGCCGCCAGGAAGTCTTTAGTTCAGAGAGCGCCTCAGTCGGTAAAGACGGGATGTCCCCTTGCCACCTCTCAAGGGAAATCGCAAGTGGGGAGACCTGACAGTCCATAATAGCTCTATAAATAGACGAGACTGTTTTTTTAAGGGTAGTCCGCCTTAAAATAGCTTCTAGGTACCCATATTCAAGACGGATGTCAACCAGTCCAAATTGTGTGGCGCACGCATGTCGTAACTGCAAGTACATAAAAAAGAACGTCAAAAGGTGACCATCTCTATATAACTGTGTGAGATACTTAACTCCATGAGTGGCCCAAAATTTATAATCTGGTAAATCTATTAGTTCCGGTAATTTCCTCTTACACCACAAGGGAACAACAGGAGACCAGACGCTGTCCTCTCCGCTATGACCATAGGGGTGAATGAAAGCCCTCCACACAGACACCGCTGCCCCCATTAGCGACGTATAGTGATGCCGGAAACAATTTCCCTCTCTATATGGTAGATTTGCGAGGCCCTCAAAAGAACCCACCAACGCTGCCTCCAACACCACTGACGAGTCATTATTCTGCCCTTGGAACCATTTTGATACATATGCTAACTGAACAGCTACATAATAAATATATAAGTCTGGAAATGCAAGTCCACCTCTGTCATATGGGGCTTTGAGTGTAGCTCTGCTTAGACGAGGGGTAGCACCTCCCCACAGAAAGGAGAAGAGTAATTTGTCCAAAGATGTGAAATGTGATTTAGGAAGTATACTCGGGGCTGCTCGATACAGGTACAAAAGCTTAGGCAATAGCACCATTTTAACTATATTGACTCTCCCAATAAGAGACAGAGGAAGATTGGCCCAGGTCTTTAACCTCAGCTCCACCTGCCGTATCACCGGCTGAAGGTTTAGCTCATTAAATTTAGTAATATCTCTGTGTATAACAATTCCTAGATATTTAAAATGCGCGACAATCTGAAGGGTGGAGATGGGGGTCACCAACACCGGGTCAATTTCGTCTAACATAAAAAGTATGGATTTTCCCCAGTTTACTCGCAGACCAGAGTAACCTCCAAACACATTCACTGTCTCCAACAGGCACTCCAAAGAGGTCCCAGGATCTCCCAAATATACCAACATGTCATCTGCATATAGTGATATTTTTTCTTCCAGACCCGCAATGGACCATCCCCGAATGTTATCATGTGCATTGATCATAATTGAGAGTGGTTCCATAATGAGGGCAAAAAGCAGCGGTGAGAGCGGGCACCCCTGCCTAGTGCCCCTCCCAAGTGGGAAAGGAGGAGACAACAGCCCGTTTACCCTGACTCTCGCTGTAGGTTGCAGGTATAATAGGCGTAGCCATTTGATAAAATTAGAAGGAAACCCCATCCGTGACAACAGTGCCCACATAAATCTCCACTCCACCGAGTCAAAAGCCTTCTCGTTGTCTAAGACGGCGATCACCCCTACTCCCTGCATCTGTGTGAGTGACTTGCAAGTTTGTAAACAATCGTCAGAGGTTTATTATCGGTCGTTTTCCCGGCATAAACCCTGATTGGTCTGCTCCAACCAGTGACAGAATCACTCCATTCAGTCTTATAGCCAAAACTTTAGCCAAAATCTTTGCATCTAGATTAAGCAGGGATATTGGCCTGTAAGAACTGCACTGGTCCGGGGTTCTGCCAGGTTTATGGATTATTGTGATCACCGCCTCAGAGAAAGAAGGTGGCAAAGAACCCTCTGTAGCTGCAGCTATAAACAGTTTTTCTAGTCTACCGCTCCATTGCTCGGTGTCCTGTTTGTACCACTCTGCTGGAAACCCGTCTGGTCCAGGCGTCTTATGCGTCGCCAACCGCCCTATAGCCCTGCTAATTTCCGCCACTGATATGTCTGCCGCTAGGTCCTCTACCTCTTCACAGGATAATACAGGTATATCTATCTTGTCCAAGAAGTGGGTTATTTCCCTGTCCGTAAAAGTTAGTCTGGAGGCGTAAGGTTCTTTATAGTAAGAGGCAAATTGTTCACATATCTGCCCCGGATCTGACTGCAGTGTACCGTGTGAGTCAACCACCCCGGCCACCACTGTCACTGGTGTGTCTGCTCTGGCCAGAAACGCCTGTGCTCTACCATTTTTGTCTCCCTCTACAAAAATTGATTGCTTTTGCATAAGTAGTCTCTTCTGAGTGTACTCTGTCAAGTGTAACGAGTACTCCCTCTGGGCCACTAACAGTGACTCCTTAGTATTTTGAGATGGGGCCTGTACATACTCCGCTTCTCTCTCCGCAACTTCAGCCTCTAATTTCCGTCTCTTTTCTCCCAAGTCAGCTCTGTATGATGCTATGGCCCCAATTATGGCATCTCTAAAAACAGCCTTAGAAGCATCCCATTCCACCAATGGGTTTACTGAGCCCTCATTCACCCTCCAGTATGTTTGTCTGTTCCTGACATGTATTCAGTATTTTTGGGACATCTAACCATCTAGGGTTCAGTCTCCATAACCTCTCTGAAACCCGCAATGGTGAAGCTAGTATCAACTTCAGGGGCGCATGATCTGATATTCCCACGTGGTGGTATTCTACAACAGGTACCATATGCAATATATCTTTTGACACAAAGGCTAAATCTAGCCGGGAGAGAGAGTTATAGGCAGGTGAAAAACAAGAGAATTACCTATCTCTGGGGTGCAGCCATCTCCATGCCTCTATCAGGCCATTGGCTTCTGCCCACTCTTTAAGGCCTCTATTATGCGTCAAATGAGAATGCAGACGATCCATGTCCTGATCTAGACTGGCATTAAAATCCCCTAATAGGAGCAATGGCGTCCCCGGGTATTGTGAAACTTTTGCCATAAGGGTGTCCAGAACTCCCCTG
This sequence comes from Phyllomedusa bahiana, assembly GCA_025379985.1. Lineage (NCBI taxonomy): Eukaryota > Metazoa > Chordata > Amphibia > Anura > Hylidae > Phyllomedusa > Phyllomedusa bahiana. The sequence continues at coordinate 250,106 of JAODAL010000275.1, read as the reverse complement.
TGAAAAGGAGGCGGGACATATATCCCCCCCACTAGGAATTTAGAGCCCCATAGCTTTACATGTAACAGCACATACCTCTCCGATGGATCTATATGAAGATCCTGTAGTTGAAATGGGAGAGATCTACTAATCAACACTTAAACTCCACGAGCATAGTTAGTAATTACACTGCGTGATATGCTGTTCCTTATCGAGTGGCCTCTTTATAATGCTAGGGATTCTTCTGCCCCTAAGGTGCGTCTCTTGAAAAATAATAATACCAGGATTGTGAGTTTTAACATAATCAAAAACAAGTGCCCTTTTCAGTTTACAGTTTAAACCCCTGACATTCCAGGACTCTATCTTACAATCCGCCATTGTAAGTTCATGACTAGAGAATACTACACAAACAACTTATAGACCAGGGACCGACACAAACACACAAACCATTCACATGGATAAGAATGCCAAACACCAACTAGGCCAACCATGCCTAAACCTACCCTCCCCCCCCACCCTGCTCAAAGCCACCCAACCTGCCCGAGCCTACAATCCCAAACATATCCAAACTGTTAAGAAACAGAAATTGTGACACACACCAGGTGCACAATTGACCTGTGTCCTGGTGAAAGAAAATGCGTCTAGAAAGACACTTTACAGATGTACCGTCTAAAGACTTATAAACAAAGTCCCTTTCTCCGCTCCTATAAAGAAAAGACCTCTAATGGTAAGCAAACATAGGCTAACAGAGAGAAGGTAAGCATCCTGCAATATAAAATTCACATTCAACAAAACTTATCAGTATGAGTCCTCATGACCAGACATTTTCATGGGCCGTCAGCGATTCTCAGGAGACCTCCTATCTAACCACTCTGAGGCCTCCTCTGTTGTTACAAAGAAGAGTGTACGGTCCCGATGTTGAACTCTCAGTCTAGTGGGATATAGCATGGAGTATTTAATCCCAGCCTCCCGCAGACGACTCCTCACAATGTATAAATTGCCTCCATTTTTTTCTGCACCTCAGAAGTGAAGTCCGGATAGAAGGATAACTTGCTGTTTTCAATATACAATGTCCCCTTTTCTCCTGGCAGCGGACAATATAAGTATTCCTATCCCTATAATTTGAGGAGCTTCAAGATGAAAGGGCGAGGTGGGGCACCGGGAGGCAATGGCCTCGTTGGAATGCGGTGTGCCCGCTCAACCACAAAGCTAGGTGAGAATTCAATGGGAGCCAGGACTTCCGTGAGCAATTGTTCTATAAACTTCTCTGGGAGGAGCCTTCCACGCGCTCCGGTAAGCCTAGATATTCGCAGAATTATTGCGCCTGCTAACGGTTTATTCAGCGTCCTCTGCCCTAGCCTGCAGGGTTTTTTTACCTGTTGTTGTAGGGTGCGAATAGACTCCTGGTTGGAGTTGGAGATGTCCTCTACCCCGCTAATCCTGCGTTCAACTTCTACAGTTCTTTCCCTGATCTTATCCATATCATACCGCAATCTGTTGACATCCATTTGCAGGTGATCAATTTTAGTGTTTAACTTAGTCTGACAGGTTGCTATGGCTGCCATTATCTTTTCAGTGTCAATATGCCCCTTTAGATGGAGGTTCTGTCTGGGGAGGCCCATCGTTTGACTCATTGTGTCTATTGTGGTCTGCTTTTGTGTGGAAGCTGGCGCCGTAGAATTTCTATTCCGGCCCATACGTGAGTTGGACTAACACACCAGGAATACAACGCAATCGATCAGAGACGGCCAGCGCTGGGGGAAAGGTGTCGGTCCAAACAAGTGCATCAGTATACTGGGCCAATCAGGATACAGTGGCGCCCACCGGTATTACATAGGCTGAGAAGTGTTACAACTTAAAATGTTCTGTGCTGAGAATTATTATTGTGGGCGCTTGGTCAGTAGCATTAATGACCAGAATAATGGCAGAGAGCAGGGGCCACAGCAGCGCCAGATTTAGCATAAGGAACAACAGGAGCATCAGTAGAAGTCACTGGAGCAAAACAGTCGTCCTGAAGAATGCAGACTTCAATAGTATAACATTGTAGTGCAGAGAGAATCAGTACTGGAAGCCCCCAGTAGATGGCGTCATAAGCCAAGTTTTGCCATGGAAAGTGTGAATTACAATATAACTGGTCAAGATATGGAACGTAAGTTCTGGATGATATAAAGAACAGATAACTAGCGTCCCACAGATGATATATAATTCAGAGAGTACACCGAGGGATTTATTGCAGATGAATGATGGTTCCCCTGCGGGGAGTGTCTGCTCAGGTGCTGCCCTTTCCCTCCCTCCTCAGTAACGTCTAGGGCTCGGTGCAGGGTTATAGCAGATCTCTCTCCTGTGCTGCAACAAGATGGCGCCGAGGGGCAGTTGCTTTTCGCGCCCTTTTTACTCCTGAATCCAGCCAACAGCGAAAGTGGCTCCCTGGGGGGCTCTAAATCTCTTACTATCCCCCCTCCTTGTATTTGGAGTTCTCCTCCCCACTTTACTTATCTGCTCCGTGTCTCTTCTCAGCTCCGCAGCTCAAAGCAGTCCCGATGGCTGGCTGGTGACAGAATGTGCCTCTCCTCCTCCTCTCAGTCACGGGTCACTGCCTGCTTCTCCCCTCGGGACTCCAATAAATCACCCAGCTGTATGTGTAAGTGCTGTCAGCTATCTGCTCTCCTCTTCACCTCCAGCACAGTCCGGTGCCTTCCCGACACTTAAACTCACTCTGCAGGCTGGATTCAAACGAGGAGAAACAGCCTTCACCAAAAAGCCAAATGTCCTTATCTGTAGCCTCAGGAGTCTCTATCCTTGTCTCTCTCCAAACCTGGAGCAGCAAGGACCACTATAGGGGGTCCAAAATCAGGATTATTTCAGGATAATCACAGGAGCTCAAGAGCCACACGTCCTCACGCCATGCAGGTCAGGCCACGCCCCTTGAACAAAACTTTAGCCTGTGTCACACAGGGAGGTGTTGCATTTGTATTTATATATATTTTTAGGGTTTTTCATGTTGTAAGCTTGATGTCCTATTTTTGGGATTAGTTATCTACATCTAACCATAGGTCTTAACCCCCATTCCACTATTCTCTTAACATAAGTATGCCTAACTGCAATGTGGAGCACAGCACCATCCATTTGTACACTGGATTACCTGGTACCATAGTTTTTGTCCTATTTAAGCAGCAGACATCACACGTATGAGACCAGGAGTGTGTCAGCCCTTTCATCCTGCTGAACAGAGGCAGTGCCATTCATGGTTTAAAAGGGTTTTCTCCCCACGCTGTTTAAGAGCTAAAAGTAGATTCATGAATGCTGTCTTCTCCTGGTCAGTTTTTGGCTGCTTGTATGGCAGTGATTAGCATATCAGCTTGGCATTCACAGCTCTTCTAATAGCACTGACATGAGAACAGGACATGTTATCTAGGAGTGCTACTGAGCTCAAAGTAAACAAACAAAAGCAGACTAATTATTTGTTTTAGATAACACACTGTTCTCAAGCTGCCAGCAGCCTAAAGGAGCAGAGAGAGAAGAGGAGAGCAAGATGCTAACAGGATGCACCTGTGTGCATTCAGAGCTGATAACATCCATCGTATCTCCTCAACAAAGCCCCAAAAAATAAAACAATCTATTTGGAAAAACTCTTCAGTTACCGGTCCTTACATGTTTAAAGCTAATCTTTGTAGTGAAACAACACCTTTAAATTTTTTATCTATTCACAGATCAGATAAGTGCTTGATTGGTGGGGATTTGATGCCCACTAATGAGACATGTATGACTATCCTGTAGATAGTTGATAATTATATTTTTTCAGATTAAGGGGTTTTATCATAATGACAACTTAAAGGGGTTGTCTCACTACGAAGATCATAGTTAAGAATGAGGGGACCAAAAATCTAAGCATGTACGTCCTTGGTTACCATTAGCAAAGTGCTATGGTTTATGAGAAGACTGCTTTATTTGTGCTTAGCAACGGTGTTTGAGCCCTGGTCGGGTTACGCCCAGCTAATGTATTAGTGGCTGTCGGCCAAGTGTTCTGTCCCACCCAGGTTGCGGACGAGAACGCGCAGGCAAAGGCGATGCAGTGAACAGGTTGCGGATGGGAATGCGCATGGGGGATGTATAAGCAGAATGCACGGACGAGGAAAGAGAGAGGACCACCCATCTTTCCCAGAGTCCTGAATGTCCAATGCCCATTCTAGTCCCACGAGAGAGAAAAAAAATTGCTCATCTTTCCCAGAGTCCTGAATGTGAGATGCTCATTCTAGTCCAGCATAAAACAGAAAGCGAAAACACAGCAATCCCATGTAAGATGTGCAGTCTTGCATCATCGGACCCACATAAATCTCATGCAGTCCGACGTAAAAAAAACTTTTGTGAGACAGATGCGAGGTCCAGCGTAAACCACTTGTGATACAGATGTGCAGTCCCATGTAAACACAGATAAAGCACACAGTTTTGTTCTGAAGATCTGTAGAGGTCAGAGGTGTAATAATCTGCAGGATATATCACTGTGTGAGAGAGAGACAGAGAAAAAAAAATCGCCCATCTTTCCCAGAGTCCTGAATGTCAAATGCCCATTCTAGTTACAAAGTATGTAGAGAGAGCGAGAAATTTAGATATACACTATGGAGTTACACTTTGGAATCACTGGAAGTGAAAAGCTATGACACATGAGAACCTCTCCCTTCCCCCAGCTCACACCAAATAAATCATCACGTGCACACTTTGGGGGCGTGCCTGCAGAGAATGAAGATACGCCCTGCAGGGAGGAGAAACACGCCCCTCCATATCACAAGCTCTGCTTGGCAAACAGCAGAAAACATTGCCAACTGTTGTAACGAGACAACCCCTTTAAAGGGGTGTTCTCACCATGTTTCACAGATCCACAGCCAGCTTCAGACTCCCATTTCCTGGTTAGGTTTGTGGGTGGTTCAACAGCAGTAATTGGCATAGGATCTCTGCTATTCCTAGCTGAGCCTGTTGGAGGGACGTTAGCGATAGAGGTTTCTAAGCAGCAGTGCACAAAACTTCAGAGCTCTAAAGGATTGACGTTTGTAAGTAACTTAAACTTGGGTAGAAAAGGAGGACATAAGAACTGTTCTAACTTTGGAGGGATGCAAAATCGGAAAAGCAATGTATTTACTAAAAGTCTTTATTTACCTTTGCCTACATGTTTAATGCTAATCAGTGAAATGGGAACTCCCCTTTAAGTCGAAACTGGTGCTGATCCAAAGAAGAAAAATGGGCGGTTTTTATTTTTGCCGGTCATTCTAATCCTTGTCAAGTTTTGGAGGAAAAATAACATGTTTAACTAAACGTGTTATTTTTCCTCCAAATCTTGAGAAGGATTAGAATGACAGCGTTTTATCCCTAATGGGAGGTACATTTTTAATTAAAATCTTTTCTGGTGCCCACAGGCTTGGCTTACAAATTAGCTCGTGACCACTAGAAAAATGCCATCACTATAAAATTGTACCAATGACAATGTATTTTATAGTTGAAAAGTTGTCATTGGGAACAATTACATTGTATGTGCGGTCCCCTGCTGTAATTTGGATGCGAAGTGACAACCAGAGCTTTCTGTGTGTATGAGACTGAGAAAGCCCTCAAGCTCTGTAATGTGCAGGTGGAGGGAGCAGAGCCACGACAACACTGAAGTGAAAAGAAAAGCTGTTGCACTCGCAATTTTTTTTTTTTTTTTGAACAGTTGTTTATAGGGCACAGATGTTGACACTTTTCATGCCACAGCACCGCTCACCGCCAGCTACATTACAGGTTGAATGTTTATTGGCTTGTTTACTAGTGCTTACAGCAATGAACTATTGAAACCTTTTTAGCCTTGTTTACAGAAAGATAAAAATTAATTTGCAAGTATTAGAAAAAACACTTTTTTTTTTTTTCCCCCCCACTTCACAGGGGCTCTGTATGTAATGTCCTTCTTACATGCTGCAAGGATAATGTTTGCAGACTCTGGGCAGAGACCTTGCTACCCAATGACAGCCTTTTATGTGGCGACGGATTCAGCCAAAAAATTGAGCCAGACGGCTTAAATAATAACTTCAAAAGAAATCCATCAAGCAAAGAACGTGTGCAAAGTGCCCTGGAGGTGAGAATTGCAGTCGGTGCTATTGCACGTTTCGGTATCCTCTTTAAAAGTGGTTTTTAAAGGACAAATTCAGCCATTGAAGTGTTCTCTTTAGGCTATGTTCACACGGCTTAAACTGGGACGTTTTTCACCCCGTAATTCGCGCCGTACTGCGCTAAATACGGGGTGAGAACCGTCCCAGTCATTACGGTGATCCACAGTTCTCATAGAGAATTATGGATTACCTCTCCTCGCTCGCACAATACGCCGTGGGGGGAGATAAGCGACATGTCAATTACTAGAGGCGAATACGCGCCGCTAGTAATGAATGTCTATAGGGCCAGCGGGCTCCCGAACTCCGGTGTAATTGCGGGGCATAATTACGCCCCACAATTACACCGTGTGAACATAGCCTTACAAGTTGCGAGAAACCTGACACCACTTAATGTATTTGACATATGGCCATGTGGGGAGCACCAGGTCCTCTTCATTGTTTACCAGGCAGAACGCCATACATTTTGTAGTGGATGAACCTGATGCTGCAATCACAATTACATAAAAGTGTAAAGCTAGGCATAGCCACTCCACTGTTTGATACTGAGCCTGGTACACAAAGAAGGTGCAGTGCCAAGAGTGCACTTCTATCTTTCTGACGGTGCCTAAGGTTTATGTCAGACTATTAATGCTGATGGCCACTGAAACCAGAGCTTTCTTTTACTAAACTTGAGACCTCATACGTTGGTGATTTTTAAACCTAGAATATGATCTCTCTTGGTTGATAAAGATGCTTTAAGTACCCCTGTTAAATTACTGCTCTTGCACGATGATTGGAATATCCCCAGTGCATTCACATGAGGCAAATTTAAGTCTCCTGATATTAAAAATCTCTTTATTGCCGCTTTTAGTAATTTCATTATCCAACCAGGAGCCCATGCACCTATAATAGCCGGTGACTTGTTTGGCTAACAGTTTTCTCCTGACTTTCCCATAAACATGCACACTCAGGGCAGCTGAGCAGGCATACTTTCTCAGTGGGGAGCGGAGAGGGTGATTCAGGCATACTATAGGGGGCACCCTTAACTACTGAACAGAGCCAGACAACCAGCCCCCTTCCAGAACATAACTGATACGGAGAGAGCTTTCTTCCTGTGTCCGAACAGATGTAGAAGCAGAACAGAGCATCTCTGTAAGGATGAAAGGCTATAGGAAATGCAGAGTGTATTGTTTTGTTCCATTACATTAATTTAAGGCCCAACAATAAACTATATTTATATCTTACTGGACAACCCCACAAGCCTATGTGCAAGTAGTGCAAGGAACAATCTGCTGTATTACATCTGCGATGTATAATGTTATTGGGTTTGAGCCTGCTGGATGGGGAGAAATATTTCACTTTCTTCTAAGAACATATATTACAAAGTTTTTTATGCATGCAAATCTATATTTATTTAGGCAAAAACAAGTAAAATGTACAGGTAAAGAAAGATAATCAATGGTATCAACCTTTTCTATGCACAGTTAAACTTGAGGCATTTTCGTCGAGGAAGGAGAAGGTCTTTAGCACTGGTAGCACATACGGGATACCCTCCTCACCAGCAGGATGCTCATGAGGTTCATCGAAATACGCCCTTCCATGGCAATGCACTTTGTCACTTTCATATTGCTGCCAGCATCAATCCAGCTACAGGTGAGATGCAGGAAAAGGTGTGTGTGTGTGTGTAGTATTGCTGCAAGTTGTTGATTGCTTCATCTGCTAGTGTTGACCAGTTTTTATGTACTTCTGTTAATCTTGCATCAGAGATTTGTTGTCCTCTTAGTAGTATTTCATAGTTGGTATTATATCGGTGTTATGTCTTCTGGAGCCTAAGTAAGACAGGCACTTTACAAAAGACATTTTGTTTGCTCCAAATTGCACCAACATTTATCAAATTGACACTTCCAATTAATACATGTCATACTAGATATTTTGAGCCGTTGTTTGTGATACAAGTAGCTTTTTCTTAATTGCTACATGTGCCCCTCAGTATTTTATTTTGATACTTTTGTTCTGCTTTTACTGATGGTTAATGTGTTCTTTGTTGGCAAATCGTTATTAGAAAATGTCTGATTTGTTGGACTGTTGTGCCTGTTTATGCACAGAAATTAGACAGTGAATGAAGTATGACAGCAACCTCTGAAGGAGTTGACTCACACCTACTATATGAGCTTGTTTGACATTCTGTTCAAAACCGTAGGCGTTCATGTGGAGTGAGACTATAACGGCTTTCACTGTATTAGGAAGGCTTTTTACAAGACTTAGGATTGATCTGTAGGAATTAGTACCTGACATTGCAAATGCTCTTATAGCCAGATCAGCACAATAGTTGTACCAGTTGATTTCAAAAGTGTTTACTACAGGCGTACGGTCATTCTGTAACAGGAAATGGTCTTCCCCCAAACTTGCAAAACGTTGATTGCATACAATTATTTAAAATGGCTTTGTGTTCTATAGCATTAATATTACCATTTACTGAAAATAAAGGGGACTAGCCCAAACCCTAAGGGTATGTTCACACGATGTATTGCGGCGCGTATATTATGCACCGCAGTACATCGTGTGTTTCGGGAGCTCACGCTGATCAGCACGTGGGCCCCATAGACATGCATTACTCACGGCGCGTAAATGAAATGTCCCTTATCTCCCCGCGTGTACGAGCGGTGAAAGGAGGCGTAATCCATAGTTCTCTATGAGAGCTATGGATTACCGTAATTATGGGGTGCATTTCCCTGCGCAGTACGTGGCAAAATGTGCTCCAAAGTAAGCCGTGGGAACATACCCTAAGTGCCGGTTCACACGGCTTATTCAAGCCGTAATTGCGGGACGGATTTCGCTCACAATCATGGCTTGAGTAAGGGCCGGGGGCGCTGCCCGCCGGCCCCATAGACATGCATTATCCATGGCGCGTATCCCGGCGGGATAATGTGCATGCCACTTTCCCCCGCCCGGCGGATTCGCCAAGCGGGGAGGACAGACGGAATCCATAGTTCTCTATGAGAACTGTGGATTACCGTAATGGCTGGGACGGCTTCCAGCCGTATTGCAGTGCAGTACGGTGCGCAATACGGCTGCAATCCGTCCCTGCAATAAGCCGTGTGAACATGGCTGCGTCCACATGGCAGTATGCAAATACTGGCTGGATTCTGATTAAAGAATCTGGCTGGCATTTTGACATTGTTTTGGGAGATGGTTCTGTCCACTGTTTGTGGATTCGCTCGTCCCCATCAACCACTGACCTGTTCGTGTTCTGCCTGAAAACTGGGCGGAAGAATGAACATGTTCCAAGTTTTTCGGATCACCAGTGGTGTAAAAAAAAGTCAGTCAAAAAGTCCGTTCACTGGGGACTGCTGAACGGATTTTCTATTAAAGTCCATCAGGATGGTTGACTATCTGTTTGCAGACTGCTTTCAAACACGAAAAGAGGCTGTAAGTCCGACCGAAAATCCTGCCGTGGGGAAAAGCCCTAAGGTAAAGCCCCACAACATTATTCCTTCACCAAATGTTGTGATATTCTCGATGCATTGTGATAAGTTGCTTTTACCAAGTATCTTCAAAATCCAGATTCATTCATCAGGCTGAAGATAGTGAGACAATCATTACTCCAGGGGAATTGTTTTCATGTCTCCAGGACCCAGTGGTGGCATGCTTTACATCACTTCAGCTAACACTTGGCATATTCTGTATTGACTTTAGGCTTGGTCTACACGGCATTGGACACAAAACTTGCTGAAAACCAAATCCTAAAACTGTTCATAAAACTGAGTTTTTTGTCCAGTGCGTGTCAAAAACAGCTCAAAAACTGACAGTTTTTTGGTGCGTCTATTAATTGCTGTGTAGTTACGCAAGAAATGCGTGAAGAAACGTCTAATGGTTTACATAGACTTCATTAGTAAATTTTCTGCCCTTTGTTTTTTGCAACGACCAGGAGGAGAAATGAGCAGAAAAAAACGTTCTGTTTAGACTGAATAACATTTTTACTGTTAAAGTCTATGGGACCCGTTTTCAGCCATTTTTTTCAGCAGTTTCAGAAAACTAAAAAAACGCCAAAAAAGGGCCGAAAACATGTGCAGTGGAGCCTTAGACTTGCACAGCTTCTCAACTGTGGAAACCCATTTCACGAAGCTCCTTCTGCATAGTTTTTGTGCTGATGGCATCTCCAGAGGCAGTTTTGAGCTTGGTAATGAGTTGTGCAACAGAGTACTGGCAATCTGTATATAGCACATGCTTCAGCCTGACAGTTTATCACTTTAGAAGTAACAGCAGCTCATCCATCCACAGACAGACACCTCTCCACTTTGCATGTTCAGCACTTACAGTGGGTAAATCAGAAATTTCACTAACTGACTGGCCAAAATTGTGTAGAGAATTGGCAGGTGAACATAGTTTCATAACATGTGGAACATGGCGCAAGACTTTTCAAAGTTGACTGAAATAGCGATAACTTACTAAGATTTAGAAGAAAGTCTTATGAGCTCACTCTGGAACATTGTATCTCCACAGACATTCCTCTTCTTCCTTCCATTTCATCAATGAGTCTTGGAGAAACAGAAGAAAAAAATGGACCTTTTGTTGTACATTGGCTGAATAACAAGGAGTTGCATTTTTCCTTGTCTATGGAAGTCTTCCTTCAACAACTGAAGAAGAGCTTTGAACAGCAGTCTTCAGAAGCTAGTACTGAAGAAACCAACCAGATTGAGGGGAATTCAGATGAAGGTTTGTATTGTATGCACAGTGGTGTATTGAATATTCTATCACCACTGAATATTGTATTTGACAACTATATGAATATTGGGAAGTGGTTCCACAACCCTTAAATCCTGTATAAGGTCTGCGTCATTTATCTGTACATTCAAAGACAAGTGATTAAAACACAAAATGACTATTTGCTACATCTAACTTTATCACAGAAGTCATTGTAAGATATTATTTGTAGAATTTTTCATAGATGCTTAATGGGCTCTGCCTCTGGGACCTACACCTGTTGTGAAAACTGGGTTCCCTTGATCACCGCTTGCCAATTCATAGATGTTGTAGTCTTTTTGAGTTTAATTGATTTGTGTTTATGGTGAGAATCATGGAAAGAGGCGAGAAAGCAGCACTTTCCATGGCTCCAGCCAAATGTAATGGCGGCTGGCTGCCATGAATCTACGAACACGGGTCATTGGAACCTCGGAATTTTTAGGTTGTTGAGGACACACGTATTAATTTAGTGTTATTATCAATCTTGTACCTTTTCCCCTTTCCCCAGTTTGTCCTCCCTTTTCCCCCAGAATTTGGCGCATTTAAAATTTAAGTGTTAAGGAGTGTGAGGGGTATAATTTTAAAAGTTTATGTAATATATAAATATATATATATAATATATTTTTATATATATATATAAAATAAATATATATAATATATTATAATATATATATATATATTTTATATAAAAAAAGGGGGAAAAAAAAAAAAAACAACACACACACACACACACAGCCTTAGGATGCCGGCAATCTAACGAGAACTGCCCATATGAATCAATAAGCACTGGTATGTGTATTTATTTTTACTTAAAGCGCTTATTGATTTGATTCAATGAGTGATTGTTCAGCTGTCAGGGGTCGTGTGTTGCTGGATGTGTGTGCGTGGGACTGGTTAGCGGTTGCTTTGGTCTCTGCCTTGGTGTCACGATGCTGGCATGGAAAAATGACTATAAAGCGCTGGGACTCCGGAGTGGGGCCCCTGCTGGTCAGTCTTGTGCGTGTATATCCAGCGATGGCATGTGGCTATAGTTTTTTCCATTGAGTGCCCTGCAGAGAGAGAGAACAAGGTGACAAGTGGATTGTTGTGTTCGGCCGACCACTGCATGCAGCGTCTGCCTTTTTTGAACTCCACAGTGAGCAAGTTGGCAACAAAGTCTGAGATGAGACAGCCCCTTTAATATTGTTCTCTGATTTGTAGCCCCTTAATTCTTAAATAGTACTAAATGCATTTATTTTTTTGGATTCTATATTTATGCTTGTATCCTCAATTGTGTGGTTGAAATATGATGTAAACTTAGCTTAAATTTGTATGACAAAATTGTACATGGTATGTGTCTGCGTGTGTAGTGGTTTTACAGCAGGAAAGTATGGTAGACTGTGTTTGTGAAGTAAGGGGTTACAGGCATCTACAGTAGTGCTTTGCTATTGCCCACTTCTGTCTGGAGCAGCAAGTGTGTGTGTGTGTGGATTGTGCAGTAACTTTTTTACCCTCACTTTTATTTTCCCTTAGCATCTTTATTTTAGTAATTAGATGGAAGTAAAATGGCATTGTCGTATATTGGGTTCATGGATCCACCTTGAGTCGGTGCGCACTATGTAGCTGTATTGAGTTTGTCAGTCGGCTTTACTTTCCAACAGTGACGTGTATTCAATTGTTGGTATAAGCCAGTGGTCTGAAACTGTGGCCCTCCTGCTGTTGGGAAACTACAACTCCCATCATGCCCACTGTTATGGATTATATAAATGCATGATGGGAGTTGTAGTTTCCCAACAGCTGAAGGGCCGCAGTTTGAGACCACTGGTATAAGCCAATCAACTCTCATTTTGACTGAAAAGTGCTTGCTAATTTGCCAGATCGTCCCGTCAATTATGTGTGCTGCCTGTCGCCATTACTAGCATAGCTGCATGCTAAAGAAGTCATGATGGCCTAGATAATCTTGTGACCATTGCTAGTCTGGGGAGTCTTGTATACAGGCTTTTCCATCCTGTATATATTGACGTCCAGGTTATATTATCTGGTTATCTACCTGATTTAATGTATGTTTTGGTCTAATAATAAATTATCTATGTGCAGACCAAACATTGCGCTTTTGGATTTCTAAGTATGACTTTACTGTAGACAGCTTGTCATTGTGCCACGCTCTAAATGTTGGAGCATTGTGGGCCTCTAGTGATAAATGTGAAAACCGTGTCAAATGAAAGCGGATGTTCAACTATGGGGCGATCAGGTTGTTTTTTCTGTTTCTTTTTGTATATCCTCTAGAGTCTGAATTCTAAGGCTTGCTTAAATGCAGTGCTGCTCTCTACTTTTCTGTCTGTAAGACTACTATTTCTTTAATGAACACTGGTTAACTTATTTTTTAATATATTTTTTCTGCTTCTTGTTTCAGAAAATGATTATATTGGGGAAACCGATACAAAAGGGCCCACTGATAAAAGAGTAAATGGTGAAAAGACTGTCACAAATTCATCGTTTGTTTCCTACCCATCATCTGTTATTGATCATGAAATTGAAATCCTGCTGTCCGAATGGAACAAGAACCCCGACATGTTGTTTAGTATTCATCCTGTGGATGGCTCTTTGCTTGTATGGCACGTTGATTGGCTGGATGAATATCAGCCCAGCATGTTCCGTCAAGTACAGGTATGTTCCGGTCAGGTGTGCATTTTTTTTCATCATAGTGCTAATTATTAGAAGATTTTCCTTCATGCAATTCTCCTGTTTTTTTTTGTTTTGTTTTTTCTTCAGGTGTCTTTTTCATGTAGAATTCCAGTAGCATTCCCAACCGGAGATGCAAATTCTCTTTGCAGGAGTATTGTGATGTATGCCAGCACGAAAAATGTAGACTTAGCTATTCAGCAGGGTAAACAAAAGCCTCCAGGCATGACCCGGTCCTCTTCAATGCTCATATCTGCTGGCCAGAATAAATCATCCAGCAGTCTAAAACTGAGCATTTTCACTCCGAATGTCTTGATGATCTCCAAGCACGCAGACGGCTCGCTGAATCAGTGGCAAGTTAGCTTTGCTGAGGAATCTGCCTTTTCAACCGTGCTCAGCATATCTCACAAGTCTAGATACTGTGGTCATCGCTTCCATCTTAACGACCTAGCCTGTCACTCTGTGCTGCCACTACTGCTGACCACTTCCCATCACAATTCTATGCATCCAGTAGAAGACGATAGCGGCAAAGAGTCGCTTGACTCTCGCAACGGAGATTTCAATTGTAATCACAATGGAGCGGAAGCAGACAAAACATGGCAAGATCCCAATGGCGTGTACAGTGAACTTATCCTTTGGAGGGTGGACCCTGTTGGACCTCTGTCTTTTTCTGGTGGCGTTTCTGAGCTGGCTCGTATTAATTCCCTTCATGTCTCTGCTTTCTCAAATGTTGCTTGGTTGCCAACTCTTATACCGAGTCATTGCTTAGGTGAGCCCTTTTTTATTTTTTCGATTTCAAAATTAAAAACTCGTTACCACCGCCTTTTGTAATATTACGGCAATGGTTATTAGTATAATGTTGTACCGTGTTAGTCATAGAAAGTAGTAGGAGAGTGAAGAAATCAGGCGATACCTTTTAGAGGTAACTGAGTATATTTGATGGTAAGCTTTCGAGAGAACTAGCTCTCTTCTTCAGACATGTTATACAAGAAGCTGGAAATTCAGACTTTTTATACACAAAGGACATGGACCTTCAAAGAAACTTAGAATCAATAGCAATGGTTATAACATCTTTATGAGATTGTCTTTTAAAGAACCAAAGTGAGGTTTGTAGTTTTTTCTATATGTACAACAATGATGGCAAATGTCTGCATTTCAGGAACATACTGCAATTCCCCAAGTGCATGTTTTGTGGCAAGTGATGGCCAGAATTTGAGGTTATATCAAGCTGTGATTGATGCTAAAAAAAAACTGCTGTGTGAGCTGTCCAACCCAGATATCTCAGTAAGTAAAAAAATTCAGCCTTATCCTGAAATAGAAGACATGCCAATATGATTGCCTCAATTTGAGTTATAATAATCATTTTTCAGAAATATGTTGGAGAGGTTTTCAAACATCATTAGTCAGCAATCTACTGCCCGACCAGGATGCATTATCGAACTGGATGCTATTATCAGCCTGGTAAGGATTGCTAATGTACAGCAGTGTACATTTCAGATGGTCAAGATCAGGTCTGCTTACTTTTTTTCATGTTTTAGTATGGAAGAAAAACGCAGCTGTTACATGTGTTTCAAGAAGACTTTATACTGGGAAGTCTAAAGAAGACTGGCTCATCTGGAATAATTGGTTGTCTGTCAGATTCTGGTAGTATGCTTTTACTTTTTTTTATTTTATAGTTTCTTTACATTGACTTAAGTTTGGCTGTAACATTTTTTTTAGTGATGTACAGACCTGTTTTTGTTTTAGAAGTCCTTTTCTAGTTTGATTTAATGTGGAATCTAAGATTGAGACCTTGAAAATGTTTACTTTGTAAAAGAAAATGTGGCAAAACCAGACTTTTAGCCTGGTTAATGAAGTAATGGCTGCTAGAAAGAGAAGGGAGCCCGAGGACAAATGGCTAATTTGTAGATTAGCCGGGTAATTGTATTGGTCTTTTTTTTTTTTTCTTTTTTTTCACGTTGCTTTATTAGTGGATCACGGAAAGAGTTTGTGAAACCAGGCTGCTTGGTACATGTACGTCTGTATGGCATTTTTTATGTCATGTTGGGGTTCAGTCTTCTAGACTTTGTGGTTGCAAGACTTGATAAGAAAGCAAAGTAGTAAATGCAAACAAGGGATGAGAATATGAAGAGAATGCAGAGTACACCATTACATTGGTTACCTCTTGTAAAACTGGCACAGAACACATAGATGATATGTGCAGAACACCGCAAAAAACTGAAACAAAGCCTTTATTGTGCAAGATAATGTGTGAAAAACTGATAAATAGCAGTGCAGGAAATGTGACTTCTCGTGCCTGAGGAAAGCAGAAGCATGTGACTGTCTTGGAGGACAGTTATTTTAATCCTGTTGGTAGCCTGGTGATTATAAACAATAGTGTCTTTCTGGTCCTGGAATGATTTCCTTATCAGTTGTGATTTTTTTTTTCCCCTCTCATAGAAAACTCCCAAAGTGGATATTCTGAAAA
The DNA here is from genome assembly GCA_025379985.1 of Phyllomedusa bahiana. Taxonomy (NCBI): domain Eukaryota; kingdom Metazoa; phylum Chordata; class Amphibia; order Anura; family Hylidae; genus Phyllomedusa; species Phyllomedusa bahiana. The sequence goes on along the minus strand of JAODAL010000275.1, from coordinate 234,146 downwards.
ATTCTACTTGGTGGTGATTGAATGCACAAAGAACAAGCACTCTGTGTTGCATATGTGGAAATTACACCTGAAATCTATCCCTGTCTCTTTGGGTATGTTATGTTTATGTATGGTACAGCACTTTTTAAGGTGAAACAATAAATTCTATTTTTTATGTTAATTCTCTATATAGATTTTACCACAAGTGGGGAAAGAGGATGCAGAAAGGAAAAACAATCAAGGGGAGGTGTTAATAATTTCAACAATCAGCTAAATAGGATACAAGAGTGCCTCTGATTAATTTCACCTTTAATTTCAACGTGTATAAGACAGAGATATGTGTGTGTGTGTATATGTACAGGCAGTCCCCGACTTACATCATTCCGGCTTACGTACGTCGTCTAGTTACAAATGGAGACTTTTGGGGCATGGCTGACATTCAACACTGAGTCACGCCCCATGATAACCAAGTGCCAGCATGCCACAGCTGCTCATGACCTACAGAACGTTAGGTGAAATCTTCTAAAAAAGGGCACAGACAGCAAAACAAATGTAAAAACTGTTCCCTGTACGATCCAATACTAGAAAAAAATGTTTTTGCTGGAATTACATTTATTAAATATACTTGTTCTGACTTGCATACAATTTCAACTTAAGAACAAACCTACAGTCCCTATCCCGCTTGTAACCCGGGGTCTGCCTGTATATATGTATATACAGCCATGGTCAAAAGTTTTGAGAATGACACAAATATTATATTTTCACATGATCTGTTGCCCTCTGGTTTTTATGTGCGTTTGTCAGATGTTTTTATCACATACAGAAATACAAGTGCAATCATATTATGATTAACAAAAGCTTTTATTGACAGTTAGAATGAGTTAATGCAGCAAGTCAATATTTGCAATGTTGACCCTTCTTCTTCAGGACCTCTGCAATTCTCCCTGGCATGCGCTCAATCAACTTCTGGACCAAATCCTGACTGATAGCAGTCCATTCTTGCACAATCAATGCTTGCATTTTGTCACAATTTGTTGGTTTTTGTTTGTCCACCCGTCTTTTGATGATTGAACACAAGGTCTCAATGGGATTAAGATCTGGGGAGTTTCCAGGCCGTGGACCCAAAATCTCTGTTTTGTTCCCTGAGCCATTTAGTTATCACCTTTGCTTTATGGCAAGGTGCTCCATCATGCTGGAAAAGGCATTGTTGATCACCAAACTGCTCTTGGACGGTTGGGAGAAGTTGCTCTTGGAGGACATTCTGGTACCATTCTTTATTCATGGATGGGTTTTTAGGCAAGACTGTTAGAGAGCCGATTCCCTTGGCTGAGAAGCAACCCCACACATGAATGGTTTCTGGATGCTTTACGTTGGCATGAGACAAGACTGGTGGTATCGCTCACCTTGCTTCTCCGAACAAGCTGTTTTCCAGATGTTCCAAACATTCGAAAGGGGATTCATCAGAGAAAATGACTTTACCCCAGTCCTCAGCAGTCCTCTCCCTGTACCTTTGGCAGAATATCAGTCTGTCCCTGATGTTTTTTTCTGGAGAGAAATGGCTTCTTTGCTGCCCTCCTTGACACCAGGCCTTGCTCCATGAGTCTCCGCCTCACAGTGAGTGCAGATGCACTCACACCTGCCTGCTGCCATTCCTGAGCAAGCTCTGCACTGCTGGTAGCCCGATTCCGAAGCTGAAACACTTTTAAGAGACGGTCCTTGGCGCTTGCTGGTCTTTCTTGGGCGCCCTGGAGCCTTTTTGGCAACAATGGAACCATCTCTCTTGAATTCCTTGATGATGCGATAGATTGTTGACTGAGGTGCAATCTTTCTAGCTGCGATACTCTTCCCTGTTAGGCCAGTTTTGTGCAGTGCAATGATGACTGCACGTGTTTCTTTAGAGATAACCATGGTTTAACAGAAGAGAAACAATGATGCCAAGCACCAGCCTCCTTTTAAAGTGTCCAGTGGGTGATTCTTACTTAATCATGACAGATTGATCTCCACCCTTCCTCATCAACACCCACACCTGTGTTAAAAAGGGGCAATCACTGAACCGTGTTTCTGGTCCTTTTAAAGCAGGCCTGCAATGAAGTGGGAAAAGTGTTTTGGGGGAAAAAGTTCATTTTTAGGCATATTGACTTTGCAATTAAAATTTTGTTTAAACTATACCTTTATAACATTCTGAATTAATCAAATTGCCTTTATAAAACCGATGCAGTAGATTTGAAAATTAACATTTGTAAATTCTCAAAATTTTGGCCATGCTGATAGTTTGGTGTGAAAAAAAAATTTTGTTTTAAAGATATTTGTGTGTTGTGGGGTTTTTATGTGTGTTTAAATTTTTATATAAATATAATTTTATAATATAAATTTTTTTAAATTTATTTTATATATATGGGTTTTAAATATAATAATTTTAAAAATAAATATAAATTTTTTATAATATATGTATATTTAAAAATTTTAAGTATATTATATTATAATATATGTTATTTATATATTAATTTTATTAAGTATTTTTATAAAGTTATTTTTATTTATCTCATGCCCTCCTATATATATCCCACATGTGTTAATAGATATATAAACGATGTATGTCTTTAATATATATATAAATTTTTATAAATATTTTAGGCAATATTATTTAATTAATTGTGTTAAGCTGCACTCTTATAACATTCTGATATATAATATTGATTATAAAATGATGCAGTAATTTGTAAATATTTGTATATTCTAAATTTTATGATTGTATGTGTGTGTGTATATAAAATAAATATATAATGATATATATGTGTTTTAGATGTGTTGTGTATGTATATGTGTATATATATATATGATATATATATATACAGTTTATTATATTTTTAGAATATATTCTTTGAATATATATGATAAAAAATATATATATATATAAAATTTAAACTGGTTTTTGATCACTTTTTTTAGAACTAGTTATTCTTTAAAGAACTTATTAAGGAAATAAAAACATATAATATAAAATTGCCTCCATAATTATTAAAGTCCTCGTCCCAAGGTCTTGCTATGAAGCCCTCAACTCCATCCCTGTGTCTGGCCCTTCCCGGGGGGAGGCTCTCTCAGCTCTCTGGATCGCCACCTTCGGTAAGAACGATAATGGCACTTGCCCGACACCCAATCTTCTCTGGTAGGGCATGCCCCGCCAACTTTATTAAGAGCCAACTACAGTTGTGAATAATTTTATAATATATAATATAATTAAACTATATTGTTATCTATATAATTATATTACAGAGTCCTCTTCTGTCCCAAGGGTATGTGTCTATATATGATACGTAATATATTATAGTGTGTACATTTGTCCTAGGCTTATCATGTTTTTGAATCTGGGGGTCATATGATGTCTGTTTCAGCTCTGTGTGTACTACTTTAGGTAACAAGCACATATACCTGGGATATATAGTGCTTATTTATATGTAAGTGTCCTAATATATGGGCTGATAACAGTACCTTGGAATGCGGTGACAGCACTACTATGATATATAGCTGTATATGGAAGAGCTACATATAGTACTGTGTGATGTTGTGTGTGTGTATATATATATATATATTATTTTGTTGTATATGTGTGTGTATATATATATGTTTATATTATGTTTTATATATTTTGTGTGTATTATTATATTATATATGTGTTGTATATATATTTTATATGTGTGTATATATATGTATGTATGTGTGTGTATATATATATATATAATATATTATATATTATATATATATATATATATAATATATATATATTATATATATATATATATATATATATATATAAATATAGGTTAGGAGGTTTAGTATGTATTTTAGCTGGTAAATAATAATGTTCCGATGAGGTTATTTCAATATGAAGGATTGTATACATGATTACCACAAAGGTGAGTTTAGTTGGACTAAATTGTTCAATAATGTTCTATAGAAAGGTGAAGAAATCTTTCTCTTGATTCTTGGAATGGAGACCATTTGACCAATATAATGTGAATATTGTGATTTCCCTTCCAAAATGATCTAACTTTTTTTCCCTTTTGGAAATTTGTAACATAATAATTATGCATTTCAAAGTCAGAGAACAAAAGAATGTGGAAGGTTACAGTGTGAATCGGGTAACAATACTGTAGAAGATTGAATGGGCTTTTGAACATCTTGCTGAGCTGTAAGATATTTAACCTTAGCCCAGCAAACCAACCAACACCCACTCAACCCATAAGCACAGCGATTCTGATGCCATAAGCTTGTTCAAACAAGAAAAGCCAAAGCTTAAAGAAAACCTGTCAGGTTCCTTATGCGGTCTTCATGAGGGAAGCATAAGATAGTGTCAGACATGCAGTTTCTAGCAGTGTGTAACTTACTGCTGTAATCTACAACAGTTGTAAAGAACTGACATTATGTTTGAGCTGCCACTTGGCATGGCACCCATCGTTGATTGACAGTTGTTCACATGGTCACACTTTTCAACTGCACCAAAAAACGTAAGCAACACTGAAACAAATGTGTTTTGTTGTTTTTTTTTTACTGTAATGGAACATAGATGAAATGTATTACAAAACCTAATGTATACATTTTTTACACTTAAAGGGAACCTGTCACATAGGTTGTGCCCCCCTTGCTGAGGGCAGCACAAGCTAGTGACAGACCTGCTGTTCCCAGCGCTGTGTCCCTTATTCTGTAAGATGCAGCAGTTTTAGAGCATTTACCCCTCAAATCTTATTCATAAGTAGATGTTAGCCCCGCCCACTGACAGTTATTCACATGTTTCTAACTATTCAAAGTAATAGGTTTATCAGTTGAGGTGGGCGGGGCTAGCCTCAGGTGGGCGGGGTTTGAAAAAAACTGACACTCTGAAGGACTTTTCGAATGACTCTTCTGGCTGAAAACTGCAGATTTGAGCATTAAATACACGAAAACTACAGCATCTTCCAGAATAAGGGACACAGCACTGGAAACAGCAGGTCTGACACTTGCTTGTGCTGTCCTCAGCAAGGGGGGCAAAAACTATGTGACAGGTTCTCTTTAAGAAATGCAACAAAAATGCATACAGTAATGCAACATGTAAACCCGACCTAATGGGTATAATCGGCTGTAGGTGGACCATCTGGTTACAATAACTCCTCCTCAATAGAAGGGATTATGGCCACTTTTAGATCGGTAGAAAGTTACCGTGACCTAAATCTAAAATGTGTCATATATAATGTGATCTAAACAAACCCCAGTTCTTTAAATTGTTTTGTCCTTGCTCTGTTTCACAGCTTCTGTTCAACCCATTTCCTCAAATTTCTTCCACTACTTTATAATATTAGTTTGTGAGAAAGTAGGTTGGAGCCATTTATTTAAAAGGCAACGTTTCGCTACCAAGAGCAACACTGCTGCTAATAAAGGCCATAGGCCGGAATTTGAAACACAGAATACGAGTGAAGTAACCTTCCAGATACTATTTCCTGAACAGATTTCCAAAAGCGTTTTTACCTGTTGGCATGTCCACATGCATTAGATTTAGATGCATTGCATTTAAGACAAGCAACAAAGCATGACTGTATTTGGATGAGGAGGGATATTAAAATTGTAAAGTGCGTTATTTATGGACCAAAAATGTGTCTCCCTGCACTGCCCATTAATTACATCCTTCTGGACTCTTAAAGGGGTTGTCTCACTACCAAGATTACTTTTTATGTTACAGATCTTGCAAAAACAAGTCACTTTGCAATATAGGTCCATTAACAGTCTCCTAAGTATTCTGATATATCCCCTCTTGTATGGGCTGCATCAGCTCCTCAGGTCGCTTAGCGACAGACCTGTTTGATCTCTCCTGATAGGCTGCCAGCCCTGGTTGCTATAGCTACAGACCTGGCTTCTACTGCAGCCTAGTAAAAGCCAGTAAACGCCCCTGAATTCAAAATGAAACCAAGAAAACTGAACTGAGGTAAGATGAATCAATGCAGTGAGACAACCCCTTTAACAATCCCTCAATACTAATAGCATCTCCTAGAGAGGTAACTCATTCCTTGAATGTTAATTGTTATGTAGATAGACCGGTTTGTGGACCTCTGGTCAATCATACTATGATTTGATTGATTTTGCTTGATTTAAAATAACATGTCTTGAACCAGGGTCTCATCTTGCCTTAGCCGCTGTTAACAGCATTTAGAGAGATGCTTTACTGCAGCCAAATGGACATAGGAGTCAGGGGCAGACCCATGCACTTTTATAAGAGGGTTCTCCAGGCATGATCTGCAAAGAAGTCACTGTTTAGTGAGGGAAGGGGCGGAGCTGTGATGATCTCCTATTGTGAATAGTAGATTTCTTGTTTACACATTAGTATCAACTTTCATTGTAATCCTGAGTGCTGATAACGAAAAGACTGCTAAAAAGTTTTCTCTACTGAACATGAAGTGCCAGACTATTATTAGAATTAGTGGCCAAAGTGAAAACTGCAGGGTATCAGGATTTAAAAGAAAATATTGATAGAGAAATTAGTAAAAAGATAACCAAAAATTCTTTAATGTGTTTAACATAAAAACATGAATTAAACGATAGATTATTTTCTGATGACTCATTCCCTTTAAAGCAGTGTTCGCACTATGCACTTTGATGGCATATCGATAGTATATGCCATCAAAGTGTGATAGCTGCAGGCCCCTAGGGGGTGGGAACTGCACCTACGGGTAATGGGCCCGAAGTCTCCCTTAGGATAGAGGGGCAGTTTTTGCTTTCCATGGTTTTTAAAACTTGTGTTTTTCTTTTTGCTTAAAAAAAAAAAGTTATTTCAAAGTGAAATTTTTTTCTTTTTCTGGGGGTGGGGGTAACTTTATTTGTTTAAGCATGCTTCCCTTTTTGTTGTTTTTCTACACCACTATTTTTTTTCATTTTCAAAATTTTATTTTACAAGGGGGAAAAATCTGTCTTTTGGGCCTTTTAGAAAATAATCCACCAACAGATGATTCTTTTAATTCTGCTTCAGGAGAAAAAGTTCAGTCTCCACTAACTCAGAGATACCAAACTTGTAAAGCAAACTTATTGAGCACTAGCAAGATGTCCCTTTCGTCTGAGCTTGTGTATAGCCAAGAACTAAGTTTGCCTGATGGCGTGGAAGTAATTAGTGTTAAGCCATCTGCAGGTACTAACATAGTTATCTGATAAGTTTAAAAAGATGAGGCAACCCACTGTGAGGCAGGAAAATAGTTGATTATACAGCCCTAGAAAGGGGCAGATTACTGGTTTTCTTTTAATTACACATTTGACAATCTGAACTTGTTGTTGTTCTAAAATTTTGAGAATTATTAAATGAAGGGGTTTCCAAGCATTAAAACAACTTTTTACCCGCAAAAATTCAAGGGGTCATCTGTGACTGTTGGGCCCGGCGTGCCCTTTTGGGTTTGATAATGCCTATGCCCCAAAAAAGTTTTTAATTTCCATGTGTGGTATGACTAGGAAATTTGAAATTGGTAGAACTAAGTTATCATCATGTGCACCCATGCCCCTTTTGATACACCTGATTAACTTCTTAGGCCTCGTTCACACGGCTTAGATGGGCGCTGATTGGAGCTGTACTGCGCACCGTGTTTGCGCTGCTGTACGGCTCCAATCCGTCCCAGTCATTACGGTAATCTACAGTTCTCAGAGAACTATGGATTCCGTCTCTTCTCCCCGCTCGGCGAATCTGCCGCGGGGGAAGAAAGTGACTTGTGAATTATTTACGGCGTGTACACGCCATAGATAATGACAGTCTATGGGGCCGGCGAGCTGCCGGCCCCCCGGCCCGCTGCACGGCCCCCGGCGTAATTGCGGGGCGAAATCCGTCCCCGCAATTACACCGGCAATAAGCCGTGTGAACGAGGCCTTAGTCTACGCAGCAGCTCCCTGACACTGCCTGCTAGAATTAAGTTTACTGTCAACTAAAATCCTTAAAGAGAACCTGTCACATTGAAGATGCCATCTGATCTGCTGGTAGCATGTTACAAGACAGGAAGCACTGAGCAGATTGATATATGTAGCTTTGTAGGGATAGGTTCAATACACATTGAATTTCATTAATTTAAATCCCTGCTAATTTTGGGTTTGAGTCCAGTAGATGGTGTTATCAGTGATTTGATAGCCTTCCTTATAAGGGCTTGTTCACATGGAGTTTACACTCCGTGTTACAAGCGCTTTTAGGATCCGTCTTTGGGTCCGCACTGTCGGTCCCCAAGACTGATCTAACAATTAGCAGTGAGATTCTCACTGCTGTCTATGCCGAACACGGGACGGCAATTAGATGAGGGATCACTGCTGCGTGTTTCAAAAGCGCAGCTCAGCTCCGTCTTAAAACGAATTGCTTGTCAGTGTAAACTCCGTGTGAACAAGCCCTAAGGCTATGTTCACACGGCTTATTTGCGGAGCGTAATTACGCCCCGCAATTACGCCATGTGGCCGGGGGCGGGAGCGGGGGGCCGGCACCTCGCCGGCCCATAGCTTGCATTACCCGCAGCGTGTATACACCGGGGTAATTACATGTCACTTATCTCCCCCCGGGGGGGGATCCGCGAGCAGGAGGGGAGACGTAACCATATTCTCATAGAACTGTGGATTACCGAAATAAATGGGACGTTTCCCACCCGTTTTTTGCGCACCAGCCGAAATTACGGACTGAAATAGTCCCATTTTAACGTGTAAATACTAGCCAAGTGTGTATACAAAAAACCCACCTGTAAAACATGATCACACCAACACGGGTCTTTTATTGAAAAAATACAACTTTACAACGTTCTAGCTATATCTTTTTTCTATTGTTCAGTTCTTCCTGCTCTAGAACATGCTACAGCAGATCTGATGGCATATGTAATATGACAGTTCACTTTTAAGGCCTTTTCTTTTCAGTTTTACCCATAAATTTCCCATTCAGGCAATAACCTTGCATTTGCGACTTCTCGGCCCACGCATTCTTTTTTCCCCTATCAATTTTCCAGTATAGTCTTCTTTTGTGTTAACTGTTTAACCAGGTTTAGTTAACTGAGGCCTAGTAGCTATCTTGTAGATGGAGTAAACCGAAAGATAGGCATGTGTTAAAGAGAATAGAGATTAATATTGACCCCATGGTACCACGCTAGTACCTACCTTCTTATGTGGTACAATATCAAATCAATATAGAAATCAAGTTATGACATTCAATCACTTTTGTTTAGTTTTTTTCTTTAAACAAAGCACACCAGTCTGTATAAGAGGCTGGCACATAACCAGTTGGTGTCCTCAGTTATGTACTGTACTATTGGCGTCCTAGCACAGCGATGGGAGCCATGATGCCATACTATCTGAAAAGAAAAGGGCATATGCTAAATGGGAATTTTTAGACATGGTTTTGGTCTCTAAGCTGAATGACGTCATTTTCCTGAAGTTCAATTTTTGTTTTGTTTCCTCCAAAAAATACACTACTGATAGGCAAGTTGAAATTTATTATGTTGTGGTCGCTATTCCTTGGTTGTCCTCCAATCTCTTTAATACTTACATGCGTGACAGAATAACAAAGTCCAAAAAAACCTTTTCCTCTGATTGGGATTTGTGCAAGGTAGGAATGGTAATTATGATATCATGTTTGACAGAAATTAGCTTTTTTAAGTAAGATCTATAGATTTTAGTGTGGGGGTTGATCCATATTAAGAACCATGTAGTGGTGGTTTATAGCAAACTCCCTCCCTTTCTATGTTTCATGGTCCCTTATGTCTAAACCATAATCAGGTGATTAAAACCTACCCGTCATAGCCACATCCAGCACATCTTGTTTTTCCCCACCATCTTTTAAAATTCAACATTTTTTCTCCTAAAGACGCAGGTGTTTTGGACATTTAGGACAGGGTATTGTTTAGGGTTTTTTTCTTTCTCTCTGAATTATACGAACCACACGTTTATTTTAAGTTTTTGACGACCTAGCCATATGGGGGATTCTTTTTTGCAGGGTGAGTTATATATTTTAAAAGCAGTTTTTTGGGGCACACATGATTTTCTAGAACACTTTTTTTTGGGGGGAGGGGGTGAGTGGGGGTTCAGTTTTTATGTCCTCCACCATGTGGTATATACGACATTTGAGCTTTATTGATTAGATTACAGGAATTCTAAGTTTATGTGTTTTTTATGTCTTACAACTTTTGTAGAATAAAAAATTAAAGTATAAATTTATTGTCTCCGTATTTTGATACCCATAACGTTTTTAAATTTTTCTATCAGTTAGTTATAACTGTGTAAGGGCTTGTTCTTTGTGGGTTGAGCTATATATTTTTTTGTACCATTTGGGGGACAAAATTTATTTTTGATTACTTTTTATTCTCTATTTTGGGGAGGCAGAATGAACAAAACAAAAAACTGCATTACCAATGGTTTTAATATATTTTTTATGGTGTGACATCATACAGAGTTAAGGGGTAATGATTCCAGTTGATCAGTTTTACATGTCAGGATTCTGGAATTGGTCAGCAGTCAATTTAGAGGTTGTTTTGGGGCTCTTCATTTTTTCATTTCCTTATTTTAGAATGTAAGCTCTTTCTTGGCTCACCCCTGGTTCATTACAAATTCCAGTGTAGTATCTAATCTATAGTTACTAAAGTAACTTTCACAAGTGAAATCAAGCGAAACAAACTGGTGTCTAAATACAGTAGCCGCCTTTCTAACCTCCTTAAGTCTAAAATCTATGACTCTCAAGTTAGGATCAATTAACACAGGCTTACACGCTTGCTCTTTCAGCTAGCTTTCGAAGCTGCTTTGTCCCCCACATCATTTGTCTGGTTGTTTCAGCACCAGAGACGCCTGTGAATCAACTTTTGAACGGATCGCGGGATTATGTTCAAATTGTGTGTCAAAAATTATCTACCCTGTGTCAGTTTCCAGTTCAATGCTGTAATGATTTTCTGTCTGTCTACAAACCATACTTTAGGGTATGTTCACCAGCGGTTTGGCCGGTAAAAATATGTTTTTAAATGGTGTTTTGGGGCCATCTAGACGGACCCAAAAATGCAATTTAACAAATTTAGCAATGTAAAACACATACGAGGTTTTAGGAGTGATCCCGATGCTGTTCATTGATCTTTTTGTGAAACTTTCGGAACCATTCTAAGAATTGCCATGTCGATTCTTGGTCCAAAAGAGCAGCAATTCCCCTTTAAAAATGGGTGCGTCCCGCTGCATCCAAACACGCAGCTACGTGTTGTCTCCATTGAGGATCCAACGCCGCTGCGTTTTTGGATGCAATTTTCGGATCCAAAACAGATCCAAAATTGGATCCAGAAAGGCTGTGTGAACAAGCCCTTATAAAATCTGGTTAGGAGCAATAAAAAAACTACCTATAAAATGTTTGCAAATATAAAACATTAACTTCATATGGGTTTATTAACTGCAATATTTGTCTTTCATTTCAGGGCATCTCAGTTCATCTTCAATCTATCCAGTTTGTAATGCTCCTTACCTATTAGCAACTTCTTGCTCAGACGGTAAGGTAAGATTCTGGAGGTGCATCGTGGATTCAGACCATTCACTTTCCCCATCTGATCTGGAGAATGGCATTGAGTACTCATGGGAAGAGTGGCCTTTGTTGAATGAAGATGGTTTACAAAATAGCGCTGTGAGCGTACCAGGCAGGCCTATAGAAGTAAGCTGTGCACATACGAACTGCCTGGCTGTAGCATTTAAGCAGATTCCAAGTAAAAGTAGCAATTCCAGTAATGAATTTTTGATGCAGGTGAGCATTTTTGAATGTGAATCCACTGGCGGCTCTTGTTGGATTCTGGAGCAGACTATCCATTTGGATGAACTAAGTACAATGTTAGAGACTGGTATTAGTATTGACAATAATCTTGTAGCTTACAATAAGCAAGACGTGTTTTTATCTTCCAACAAGCAGCTCCAGCCAAGCACAAAACACTTGGTTCATTTAGATTGGATGTCCAGGGAGGATGGTTCACATATACTAACCATTGGCATTGGTTGCAAGCTACTTATGTACGGCCAGGTTCAACGAAAACTACCAGAACACACTAGTAAGGAAGACTTTGCACTGCAGCTCTGGGATACTGCCAAAAACACGGCTCAGCCTAGGTTTGTACTGTTAAGAGCTGTAGATCTAGTGTCTTCAGTGGAAGGATCCCTTCCTTTACCTGTGTCCTTGTCTTGGGTTCGGGATGGCATACTTGTCGTTGGGATGGATTGTGAAATGCATGTCTATTCCCAGTGGCAGCCTTTTTCTAAACAGGATTCATCAAGCACAGATTCTTTTAATGGAAGCACTCCCTCTATCACAAATTTGGTTAAGCAAAGCCAATCTGTCGCTTCTGGTCTGTATCCACCAAAGAAGGCCATGACTAGGTCAATGACTAGCTTAGCACAAAAACTTATGGGAAAGAAAACTGCATATGATCTTCCTGTGGAGATGGAAGACTCTGGACTCTTTGAAGCCGCTCATGCTTTATTTCCTATTTTTCCTCAGTATCATCCATTGCAGTTGTTAGAATTGATGGATCTAGGGAAAGTGCGTAGAGCAAAAGCTATCCTTTCTCACCTAGTAAAATGCATTGCAGGGGAAGTGGTCTCTGTTAACGACAATGAACCCAATCAGGAGCGCAGGCTTCGATCACTATCGATTAGTGCCAGTGGAAGCACTTCTCGAGATCCCAAGACTTTCAGCAAGCCAGAGACTGCAGATTACACAGAAATTGATTCAGTACCTCCCCTACCATTGTACGCACTACTTGCTGCTGATGAAGATTCCAGTTTCACGTCCACGGTAGAGAAATCCAGCAACCACAGCAATTCCAAGAAACCAACGGATAGCAATGCAAATGGTGAGAATTATGATGAACTCTTTCAGGTTCCTACTCTCAGCACTGATGAACTTACAGCCTTGGATTCTGAAGAAGAAAACACTAAGCCACAAGTCATTGACCTGTCTCAGTACAACCCCACCTATTTTGGTCCAGAACATTCGAAGGTTCTGTCAAGACATCTGCTCCATTCTAGCTTACCTGGCTTGACACGCATTGAACAGATGTCTCTAATGGCTCTAGCAGACACTATTGCCACAACAAGTACTGATATTGGAGAAAGCAGAGACCGAAGTCAAGGTAATACTTTTCGGGTATGTTCAGATGGGAGGGATATGCAGCTGATTCGTTTACAGAAAATCTACAGCATATTTCAGTAGCAGCAGAGTGAATGGTATTTTAAAGGGCTTAATAACAGCTGGGACCTGTTGTCAGCAGCTGGGGTTGGACAGATCTCCGATCTTGGCCTTTTAACCCTTTACATCCCTCAGCAAACGTAGCTGCGACATCTAAAGGATTATGGAATGATGCAACGCACCATTCCAGTCCCTCTTCAGCCCGCCTTCATGCTGCTGATCGGTTTTCATGGCAGCAGGGGGCCTAATGAAGGTCTCCAAGGCTGCCATGTTGCTAGCTGTCATATTGCTACTCCTATTACACCCTGCCATAATGTAATAGGAAAGCCATATAAGTACAGTATCCTGCAATATATTATTATTGCAGAACAGTGAAAAAGCAATTGCCCTCTCTTATGCTCCAATACCTTTGGAGGGCTAGTAGTTCAAGTAAAAAAACAAAATATTTTAAAATTAAGTTTAACGCACCCTCTTTGCCATTTTACAGATGAAATAGTAAAAAAAATAGTTAAACCTAACTGGTATTTATTTAAATGTAACCTAATCTATCCCATACTGTAAACATGGGAGAAAAAAAAAATACCACAACAGATTTGCGGGTTGGTGTTTTTTTTGTTTTGTTTTTTCTTCTGTTTTGGTCCTTAAACATTCCCTAACAAATTGAATAAAGTGGTTAAAAGGTTATGTATCCCAACATGGTACTAATAACCTGTTTTTTTTTTATTATTTTTATTTTTTTTAGAAGTACTAAAAAATAAAAAAATGTTGTATCACCGGAATCATACCGACCTGTAGAAAACAAATAGCATGTCTCTTTACTGAACAGTAAATGACATAAAAACTAAAATCCCACAAGAATGGTGCAATTGCATGATTGCATTTTATTTCACAGTCAATGGTAACTTTAATAACTACATCTTGCCTGGCAAAATCAAGTCCTCTCACATCTATAAAAACAGAAAAATAAAAGTTATGGCTCTTGGCAAGACCCCTATCACATTTCCTTAACAGTACAGAACTAGAATAAATATATATATATATATATATATATAATATGTCAAGCAAAGGCTCTGTGAGGGAGCTGAAACGTCGCTCTTTTGAGCATGGAGGAATAAACTACCTTACTGCTTGAATCTATTTTGGAGTGCCGTGGATTTTTTCTATTTATGTATTTTGGAACTTCTTGTATCAGAAGTTATTGCCGCTGGCACCCTCCTTCATGTTTTTCGATTTGTCTTTTGGAGTGTATTTTCTTATTTTATATATATATATATATATATATTATATATATATATATATATATATATTATATATATATATATATATATATATATATATAATATATATATATAATACATATTATACTATATATACATACATACATACATACATACATACATACCAAGAGCCTTAACTTTTTTAATACAGGCAGTCCCCGACTTACATCGTTTCGACTTGCATATGTCCCCTAGTTACAAACGGAGATTTATGGGGCGTGGCTGACATTCAACACTGAGTCATGCCCCATGATCACCGGGTGCCAGCATGCCACAGCTGCAGATGAGATACAGAAAGTTAGGTAAAATCTTCTAAAAAAGGGCACAGACAGCAAAACAAATGGAAAAACTGTTCCCCGCACTATCCGAAACGAAACTTTTTTTTATTGTTGTTGCTGGAATTACATTTAATAAATATACCTGTTCCGACTTACATACAATTTCAACTTAAGAACAAACCTACAGTCCCTATCCCGTATGTAACCCGGGGACTGCCTGTATTACATATAGGCAGAGATCACAGGTCTACATGTGGTGGAGAAATCCACACTTCAGATGTACATTTTTATGTAACCCATGCAGTAACTTTCCAAAATAATCATACCTGTAATCAACAGGCTTATTTGGGGAAAATAACTGTAATAAGCTATGCTCCTACTAAGCACAAGCTGACACACTTTATACAGGGTACTTACGCAGACAAGATCAGACCTTTAAAAGTAATCTAAATTCTAGTTTAAATAGTCGGAGTTTGGGACCTACTCGCAAACCTGTGCAATCTATGAGGAAGTGTTCTGTACAGAGGTCCAGCCATCTTTAAATTTTTATCTTATTCTCAAACCTTACATACTGATAAATTCCTCTGACAGGCGGTGAGACTCTTGATGAATGTGGTCTGAAATTTTTCCTGGCTGTTCGTCTTCATACATTCCTTACTACTTCCCTACCTCCAGCATACAGAGCTCAGCTTTCTCATCAAGGTAATAATGCTATCTAAAGCCGCTTATTGGCCAGTACAAATAGGTTGGTCACTGTGCCCAAGTATATTGTTTATTTTCTAGGTTTGAAATAATGATTCACCATTTATTGCTAAATCTAATAATTGTTCAATGTTTAATTATTTATATATGCAACAGATTGTACTTTATGTATCCTGGATTTGCTGCTTCTAAATCCTACATTGCATAGAAAGCAAAAGTAAGGGTTCTAATGGAAGCACAAAAACCTATGTTAGAGTAGTAGTTCAAGCTACTCTTAGGATATGTTCACATAACTTATTTAGAAGCGTACTTTGGGGAGTTGGTCACGCTGAAATACTGCCAAAATATACTTTAAACAATGTTCTAAACTCCTCATTGATTCTAATTTAAGTTATTTTGAGACGATTTTACTCGCATAAACTGATCTACCTTGTCAAATCTTGAGATATTTATGTGAGTAAAATCCACGTGATGTTGAAACCCTGTTGCTGTCAGTGTTGGGTTGGGGTACAAAAAATAAAATGTGTGTGTATATATAACAATTCTAGGACATTGTACATGGGATAAGGACTTTGAATACATAAGACAAAATAAATACAATAATCGGCTAAATGAGCAACAAACTGGTGCAGAGCCGAAAGGATCCTGCCCATGAGGACTTACAATGCACAATGTTGATCTTACTTTCTTCATCCATTACAGGCTTGTCTACAAGTCATTTTGCGTGGGCTTTTCATTCTGTCGCAGAGGAAGAGCTCCTTGCTACACTCCCTGCAGTGCAGAAAGGTGACCCCACCTGGGCAGAGCTCAGAGCGATGGGGGTAGGCTGGTGGGTCAGAAACACAAACAATTTACGGAAGTGTATGGAAAAGGTATGTAGAAAGTACAAAAATACATTTTATGCTTAGTTAAGATGCTGTAACTGTACTGCTGCTGTACATTCTGTTGTTTTAGTTTAATAGTACAGAAAAATTGCCAGAAAGCAAATTCCTATGCCGATCATTTTTTTTAGCCTCTTTGGATATTGCACCATTAAGCAAATAATATACCAATAAGTCAATGCAGATCTGTACCTTAGTGCTGGTTCCTAGCCATCATTATCCTTTCTTTAATATCTTAGACCAAAACTGCTAGTAGCTAAAATGCACATATAGTTGATAAAAACGTCCAACATTAAGGGTGGAAAGAAGGTGTGCGCAAAGGAAAGTGGTATGGGTAACTTCAGAAATTTTATTTAATTTTGCTCCACAAAAAATGGATCCATTAAGGCATTGGTCAATCTGTTTTAGATGGAAACCTTTCACTCCTGATCCCAAGTGGAAATGAGATTAGATCGTCATTCAAAACAAGAATTCTACACATATGCATTAAGCTGAGTTCACACATTTATTTTGCATTTGAGATGTGCTCAAAAAACGTAAATGCATGTTAACTTGGTAAGGATTTTATCTTGGTGTTCCAAATATAATTCAGTTATAAAAACACTGTCCAAGCTCCTCAACTGTTCCTGCTGTGGCTAGCTCCTGAGGTGGCTATTCAGTTCTTAGGCCCGGTTCACATAGCATATAGTAGTGCATACAGTACACGCTGCAATACGCGTTCATTGCGCTGTTGAAATTTCAACAACTCAAATGCCACATATGACCTGAGGCACATCTGTGGCTCTTATACTTACTGGCATGTCACTTTTACGATCGTAAAATACGTGACTTGTGATTGGCGCTTCTTATTTTACATTGACATCTATGACAACTCTATTGCACGTTCATTGGGTCATATTTCCTCAAAATTACACTGGAAATACATGCAAAAAAAGGCCCCAAAGACACTGTGTGGACAACCCTTATGGGGGAAAAAAAGGCTTTCCCCCTTTTTGAGGTTATACCATTTTTTCTCCAGATAGAGGGAGTGTCCCCTTGTTGTTTGGGAGGGCACTCCCATTACATAAAACCCTTTTTTTTTCATCACATTTTGTGTAGGGTCCATCTATATACCTACACCAATTAGTTATATCTCCCCTTAGATGTCTCAGCAAAGATCCGCCATGCTCCTTATCGGTTTAGTTGCTCGTCTTTGTATCTTTTTCATTTCTAAGTTCATGCCTCTCTTAGCTGCCTCTATGGTCAGCAGGACATTGTAGTGCATTAATTGACACCGCATGCTCTTTTGTAATCTATGATCTACAAGTACACGCAGATCCTTCTCAACAACCGATTCTTCCAATTTTTTACCCCCCCCTTTTTTTGCCCCCCAGGGCATATGCATCTGCATGCATCATAATTTTACATTTACCCACATTGAATCTCATTTGCATTAAAACTCAGTGAGTCCAAGCCTTATTTGTAATATGTGAACAATTTCCATAGTTTGCACTATTCTGAGTAGCTTCAATAATAGTATCATTGCTATTTATTCCATTCTCTATATCCTCAATAATTTGAATACAAGTACCCCAAGTTTCAGTTCTCAGTCAACATCACTTATAACAGGGGCACCAGGAGGAGTAGAAATCACTTACTTACACATTCTACCTTCAAGAGGTTGGTAAGTTTTCAATCCAATTTACAAACTATTGTTTCTATACCCAAGAGGCACATAAGAAGGGCAGCAATGAACATTTTT
Source organism: Phyllomedusa bahiana (assembly GCA_025379985.1). NCBI lineage: Eukaryota > Metazoa > Chordata > Amphibia > Anura > Hylidae > Phyllomedusa > Phyllomedusa bahiana. The sequence goes on along the minus strand of JAODAL010000275.1, from coordinate 216,123 downwards.
GCAAAGCCTAAAAACACTCTATCCACAGCAATGCCGCAATTCGCATTTGGGACCCACATTAGCCTTCCACCAGTCACTTAGCACCATACCAATCACCAGAGAATCTCTACTTCTCACCAGTCCTTTTACTGAATTGTAGTGACAATCTGTTCCTCACAAGAACATCCAGTATTATCAACCACCGTGCAGCATCTTTAACATACTGACCAGCAAGGGATGAGGCAGATTGAGTGCTTTAAACCTCCTCCTGTAAGTTAGTAGTTATTTAAAGCCAGACAATTGAATATTGTCTGTGTCATCACTATACATATCTGGTTTGCAGTACAGGCAGTGTGCTACTTTAAAGGGGTGTTCCGGAACCTATTCATGCTCATTGGTGTGTTGAGGTATGAGTAAAAATAATCTTAGGCTATGTCTCAGCTGCACAGCTTTACGATCGTATTTTCGACGCTGTTAGGATTTTAAAAGCACCGAAAATACGATTGTTCGTGCAGCCCCATAGACTACAATAGAAAAGATGAGCTGTAGTCGCCACAGCTCGTCTTTTCTATGATCGTCTTTCGGCGAAGGCGTATTATACAACATGTTGTATAATACGCCGGAGCTTTTAGTTTTTCCGCCGTCTTCCCATACAATACAATTGTATGGGCAACGTAAAAAAAATGAGAAGCGACCGTGTTTTTTGCGAAAAATGTGACAAAAATCGCAGTCATGAATCGGAGAAAAAAAAGGTCGCTTTCGGATGTTTTTGTCCGTTGCAATGTAGTCATAGCCTTATACTTGTCTCCTGGACACTCTTTCACTCCCGGCTGCTAGTCCATTCATCCCAGCTGAAGCAGGGAACGTTCACAGGCCACATAATCACCTGCACGTGACCTCTCTGGCCTGGAAGTGGTTTATCTTCTATTTTTATTCATACCTTGACAGACCAACGAGCATGAATAGGTCCCGGAGCACTCCTTTAGAGGGATTCTCTTGAAAATAAAGGAATTACTTTTAGACTATAACACTAAAGTCATAAATGACTTTTGTTATGCATGTGCAAAGAAACTATTTTTTTGTTTACTGGCATGGTAGCAGCCGTTTAAATTAACTTAATGACTACTGTCCAGAAAACACAAGTTTTCATGGATGACGCCGTCTGGTATTTCAGTCCATGCTGAATTAAGCAATAATAAACGCATTCATTAAAGTTTATTACAAGGGTCACTGGTATACTGCCTCTTGGTGAGAGTCCGTAAAGGCTATGGACACCTGTGACATGGAAAAAATTTTATGTACGTTAGTAGTTTCCTTAAGTGAAAGGAAAAAGAAAGTTGGCAAAAGTTTGTCTGCAGTGTTTATTCCATCATTCATTTTCGGACCCTCTGGTATTGTATTTGCAGCCTGCTTCGTCCTTCTTAGACTTTATTTTGGAGTGTCCTCCTAGTAATATCTGGCGGACATGAGGTCTAGAGTTTTCTGTGGGTGCTCTGCTTTCTCTCTGCTCTTATACACAGCCTAAGTGATTCTTCTAATGCAGCTTACACAAGCAGTAAAAATATGTGCTCTTTCTCCAATCTACAGCCTGTGTAAACTACAGGCAGTCCCCGACTTACATTATTCCGAGTTACATCCGTCCCCTAGTTACAAACGGAGACTTTTGGGGCATGCCTGGGTGTGCTGACATCACACACTGAGTCATGCCCCATAATAACCCAGTGCCAGCATGCCACAGCAGCACATGAGATACAGAAATTGAGGTAAAATCTTCTAAACAGGGGCACAAATAGCAAAACAAATGTAAAAACTTCCCTGCACTATCCAAAACAAAAACAACAAAAAAAGACGTTTTGATGGAGTTAAATTTAATACATCTACCTGTTCCGAATTACATACAAATTCAACTTAAGAACAAACCTACAGTCCCTATGCCGTCTGTAACCCGGGGACGGCCTGTACTCTCCTTGGATGCTCCCCCTCCTCTAAATGCTTTGATTTGCAGCGTACAGCCGCCGCCTCTTTCCTGTTGCCATTTCTAGTTCAGAAAAAAGGGGTAATGGGGTAGAAACAGCTGGTCAGAAGCTGGCCAGATATGTTTGATTCAGTGCAGAGGTGTCTATATGATCGGGATTCATCTGGGTAATGCCCATTGGTAAAATAGGCAAACTACTGTACTGTGAAAGCGAAAACTACCCGTAAAGATTCTGCCACAATCACCTTTGACAGATTTTGTGTTAATCTTTCTATTATGGTAGTCTTCAGCAGTGTTGGAGGACAATATGATCCTGGGGTCCTAGTACCATCTACTGAATATTCAGATGAAATTAGCTGAAATTTTTTTACTGTAAAGAACGGCAACTACCAGTAAAATTATTACTGTTATGAGAATCGGACTAACATATGCAAATATACCTGTTTCTGTACTGCTCTACTCCATACTATGTTCTACATACTTTTTTTTTCTCAGATTGCAAAGGCAGCTTTCCAGAAAAACAATGACCCCTTAGATGCTGCAATATTCTACCTTGCCATGAAGAAGAAAGCCGTAATATGGGGGCTGTACAGGTGAGCTTCTTTTGTACTTTAGACAAGATTGCTTTGGTATATGTGTTTTAACAAAAGTTAAGATCCCAGCCTTAGTAGATGGTGACTGTTGAGTATATATTTGGCATGTAAATTCTTCCATAAAGTCTCCACTGTCTCCCCCTTCTCTGTTTTAATATTTTAGGTCTCAGAAAGATGCAAAGATGACTGCGTTTTTTGGGAACAACTTCAATGAAGATAGATGGCGTAAAGCGGCTCTGAAGAATGCATTCTCTCTACTCGGCAAACAGCGCTTTGAGCACTCTGCCGCTTTCTTCCTTCTAGCTGGCTCCCTGAAGGATGCTGTAGAGGTTGGATTGCATTTGGTTTTATTATACCATAAGAAATTCATGATGCACTTTTTAAAGAAAAAAAATTGTATAAAATCTTAAAAATGTATATTTTTTGTCTATTGTAAAATATTGAATAGCTTAATGTTCGTTTACTATGAATGCTGCTTGTATTGCGTTAACACTTTTTGCAATGTTTTGATTTTTTTTTTCAGGTTTGTCTTGAAAAATTACATGACATCCAACTTGCTCTTGTGGTATCAAGGCTTTATGAATCTGAATTTGAAAAATCTTCAACTTATAAAGTAATCTTACAAAAGAGAGTTCTGGGTATTGAGTCAATTGGCCTAGAGTCCACCCTGTCTTCTATGCACCCTGACCCCTTTGTACGCAGCATGGCTTACTGGATTTTGGAGGATTACAAAAAATCATTAGATACACTGTTGAAGCACCTCTTTAGAGATGAAGGTAAACTCTTAACTGCTAAATACTAAAGAGTATTAGCACATACATTAATCAAATTGTTGTAGGTGATGAATGTCTATCATGGGAAAACCTCTTAAAAGTATTGTCACACCATGCTGTTTTACAAAGCCACAGGCAGTGTCAGACTCATTCTTCCTGGTAAGGCTGTGGGTGGTTCTACAACAGTGATTGGCATATCTCTGCTATTCCTAGCTGATTGTTTTTGTGGCAAGTGTGTTGGGGGTTTATAAACTGTAGTGAATATGACTAGAGTGCTCGAAAGGGCTAAAGCTTGTCAGTTAGTAATGTAAACACGCTCCCATCTTTCAAGTACAGAAAAGAGCAAGGAGAGACCTCACCATCCGGACCACTGCTAAAGCCTGTAAGAGCAGAGAGCGGAGGCTAGCAACTAGGGAAACTTGTGTGTAAAAGTAGGAAATAAGATCTACTTCAGACTCTGAAGAGATGCAAAATCAGAACAGCAATGTCTTTGGTAATAGTCTTTATTTACCTTTTGCCTTCATTTGTAAAGCTAATCAACGAAACATGAATACCCCTTTAAGTACAGAAACATAGGCTTGTCATTAAGAAGTTAAATTTTTATAAACTATGTATTTTTCCCCAGCTTTTTATAGAGACGGCTGGTTGAAAACTCTTAATGTCTTTTACAATTCAGTCATAGCATAGAAAGAAAAAAAATTACCAATAATAGCAGGGCTGTGGAGTTGGTGTCCATTTTGGTAGAGTTGAAGTCGTTCTAAAATGGACTGAGTCAGACTCCAAAAATATATAATAAATTGGTACAGTTAGTTTAATTGGTTATTGTATCATAAGGGTGAAGAGCCTGATATTACCATTTTACTACAGTAAAGTTATCGCTTAAAGGGATTTTGCCGCAATCTATGTTGATGTGGGATCCTCCAAAATGGGTATTTAATCACTTTTCTAAATATATGTGATTAAAAAAAGTGAAGCCTCTGAGAGCTGCAGCCTGACTTGGATGCCCTTAGTTTCCTGACTGCTACATTGGCTGCGACCAGGAGCTGATCTGGCAAGCTCCTGGCCGTGCTTGCGTTGTTTGCACTTCTTATCTGATGGCAGGACACAGGAACGAGCTTTGAAGGGAGAGGGAGAAAAAAGCAGTGAAAGCAGTGTTACTGGGCATCTCCACTAGCTTTTTTTTCTTTCTCCTGTGTCAGAGGCTGTGTCTGCTATATAGAGAATCCGCTGGTTGTAATATAATTACCTGAGTAAACATGCAGAAGCTCCCTGCTCAACCGTCTGTAGTCAGTGAACGCTGACTGCTCGGAGCTTATTTTTTACACCTGAGCAGATAAGAGGGAGAAAAGAAAACCCGTGTAGCTTGTGCACAATACAGTTATCCTGTGTGGTTTAGCAAACATGTTTGCTCAACTACAAAGACTGAATATCAGCCTCGGAACGTGCATGGGAGGTGGAGCGATGACATCACAGAGGAGGTACTTTGTTTTTTTAAACACCGAAACACAACGCCCCTTTTTTCAAGGCTCAAGAGGGGAGTATCAGCCTGTTAGGTGAGGAATTCACTTCATGGCAAAACCCCTTTAAACATGGAGGGAGACGGAGTGGGAGTCGATGTTATGGAAATTGAGGAGTTGGAGCTTTAGTTTACCGACGCCACACCCCTGATTAGTAGTAAATTAGAGATTAACATATTAAAGTATGAGAGTATGAAGCAAACTATCTGCAGTAAGATTAGTAGGAAGGAGAACTGTAGAGTAAAACTGAAGGCAGATTATTTTTTTAGGCCTGGTTCACATCTGCGTCCGTTCCCAACGGACATCCACAGCGCCCGATGGACCCGATTCATTACATTGGGTCCATCAGGTTTCTGCCATGGTGTCCGTCATTTAGAAGGAAAAAATAGCACAGCTTGCTGCCCTCTTTTTTTTAATATTTCCCGACAGAACATGCGTCGGAACCTTAGACTCCTATGTGAGCCAAGCCTTAGTGGGATTTTGCAGGCTGTGCAGTTCAGTTTGTTGATCTGGTTAGTTCCATTATTTGACTGTAAGATGTTGCATGGATATGTGAAAAATATTGGTCTAATATTACTCTCTGGTATGATAATGATTTTCTTGGAAATGCTTCATTAAGCTTTGCCCTGTGCAAATAAGAATATGGGGTGGTGTCCAGTTCTGTTGATTTTGTATTTTGACAGTGAACGGACTCAAGCGATCGGCATCTTTTTGCCTGCAATGCATTTTCAGACCACTCTACTGTAAATGACACCCTCTGTTCTGCAAGGAATAAGGCATTTGATATTTTCCCTTTAAGATGTTAATATACAGTAAATTTGAAGTTATTTTTACCAACACTCTGGTTGGGGTGTGTGGGTTTTTTTCTTTTCTTGTATTTTATTGCTTTAAGCCTTTTTTTTCCTTTATATGCAATCGGTAACATTGGTTAATGTTTCACAGATGACTCTTGGAGCCTCTCCTCAAGTTGTGATCCATCAGTCTTCAATTTCTACAACTTTTTAAGAACTCATCCCATGTTGTTAAGACGACATTTTGGATCTTCTGAGTCAACATCTACTAAGATGCGTCTGTCCGTTGAGAATGGTTTGGCTGATAAAATTAACTTGGGGGAAAGAAAACTGTTTTTCACGACTGCACACGCTCATTTAAAAGCTGGCTGTCCGATGCTAGCTCTCGAAGTGTTATCCAAAATGCCAAAAGTAGTAAAGCGGTCAAAAGCATTGGTTCGAACATCAAGCTTTGCGGATACAAGCAAGGGGTCTACACCATTATCTCCTTTACTTGGAGAGAAGAAAGACTCTGCTTGTGACTTTGATTGGTCCAGCTCCTTGGTCAATGGGGTATCGGACACATCCTCAGAAAAGCTGCAACAATCTTCTCCGTTATTTGATTGGTGTCAGCCATCAACAGTAATTGAAGATGAGCCTTTGGAATTGAAGTGGGATAGTGAAACAGATGAAGAGTCCGAAGGGTCTGGGTTGTCAATGAAAGATGTAAAGCCTTTACATAGTACAGAGAGTGAGAAACCAGAGGCAAATACTATTAGTTTTTCCGAATCCACGAGCATTGATGAAAATGATGTCCTAGATCACTCTGAAGATGTGATAGCTGCACAGCTAAAATTTAGAGCGTGTCTAAAGATTCTGACTGGTGAGCTTCGGACATTATCCACTGGTTATGAAGTCGATGGCGGCAAACTGCGATACCAGCTGTATAATTGGTTGGAGAGAGCAGTTGTTGCTCTTCAAAAGATTTGTGATTACAATGCTAACCTGGATGAGCTAAACTTGGCAGGAACTATTGATTCGTCCTGTGATGACGGCTCATCTACTTATTCTGATCAAGTGACAACAAAGCAAAGGAGGGAACTGTTTCAGAGACGTCAGTGGCTGCTAAAATTTCAGTCGCTTTTGAGGATGTTTGTGAGGTTGTGTGTCCTTCATGGATCTCATGGTGGTGGACTGGCCTCTGTCCGCATGGAATTAATATTACTTCTTCAAGAGTCTCAACAGGTATTGAGGGGTTTTGATTGCAAAAATGTTATTCATATTGTCTGGCAAGAAAGCTGCAGTGTATATAGTAATGGGCTATAAGGGGATAGACCACTTCATAGTAAAATTTCCTATCATGCCATAAATTGCTATGACGTGTTATATAAAGGTGTAAATGTATTTATCCCTTACCCCCAGCTTTTCCCTTAAAATAACCATGCTGCCCATGGATAGAATATAATGGATGGTGGCAGTTTCCATGTCCATAGGACAAAAGAGGAAACTGCTACTGTCTATGGTTTACATACTCCTTCAATGGGCAGCAGATACCCTCTAAGGTTAAAGCATAAGCAAATACACAGGCTATGTTCACATGGCGTGTTCTGTCCGTGTGTACATACGTTACGAGATGAGTGTTTGGATCCGTCTTTCGGACCCAAACACGCATCTAACAACAAGCAGTGTGATTTTACTTTGCTCGCAATGCGAAACGCACATCGGCGTTCAGACAAGTCATCGCAGATGTTTACTTGCGTTTTTTGGATCCGTTAAAAGAATTCGCATGCCAATTCTTGATCCGAAAGACGCAGCAGGCACCCTATTTAAAAACTACCGTTTCCCCCCATACTAAACACCCCGATAGTAAGACGTAGCGGGGGTGTCGGGAGGTCGCCTAATGTAAGACGTACCCCGAAAGTAAGACGTAGTAACTACGTTGTCTGCGCTCGGGCGCTGCGATGGCCCGGGCGCCGACAGGGACGCTTCAGCTATATGCGGCTCCTCAGGGAGCGCATATAACTGACAGCCGAGTACAGCGCACAGTGTCCGGGCGCTGCGCTGGCCCGGGCACTGTCCGCAATTCCTTCACCTATATGCGACTCCTCCGGAGCGCATATAAGTGAAGGGATACCACTGCGGGGCACAGAGCCAGCGCTCCGTGCTCCGCAGTGGCCTCCGGGCGGCCGCAGACTGGCGGCTGTCCGGAGCTCCCCGGCACAGGCAGCGTGTGTCATCACGCTGCGTGCGCGGCCCTGATGACGTCACCTGCCTGTTTCCGAGAAGATGCAGGAGCGTGCCCGGGAGACGGAGCAGCGGGGATCCAGGTAAGTGATTGTTTGTTTTTTTATTTTGATAATATTGCCTACAGCCTGCCTATACCTGCCTTATACCTGCCCTATACCTGCCTACAGCTGCCTATACCTGCCCTATACCTGCCTTATACCTGCCCTATACCTGCCTACAGCTGCGTATACCTGCCCTATACCTGCCTACAGCTGCCTATACCTGCCTACAGCTGGCCCTATACCTGCCTACAGCTGCCTATACCTGCCTACAGCTGCCTATACCTGCCTACAGCTGCCTATACCTGCCTACAGCTGCCTATACCTGCCTTATACCTGCCCTATACCTGCCTACAGCCGGCCCTATACCTGCCTACAGCTGCCTATACCTGCCTACAGCTGCCTATACCTGCCTACAGCTGCCTATACCTGCCTACAGCCGGCCCTATACCCTGCCTACAGCTGCCTATATCTGCCCTACAGCTGCCTATACCTGCCCTACAGCTGCCTATACCTGCCTTATACCTGCCCTACAGCTGCCTATACCTGCCCTACAGCTGCCTATACCTGCCTTATACCTGCCCTACAGCTGCCTATACCTGCCCTACAGCTGCCTATAACTGCCCTACAGCGGCCTATACCTGCCCTAAACCTGCCAATACCAGCCCTACAGCGGCCTATACCTGCCCTACAGCTGGCCCTATACCTGCCTACAGCTGCCTATACCTGCCATGTACCTGCCTACAGCTGCCTTATACCTGCCCTATACCTGCCTACAGCTGCCTACAGCTACCTATACCTGCCTACAGCTACCTATAGCTGCCTACAGCCTGCCATATACCTGCCTATGGGGCCATATACCTGCCTATGGGGCCATATACCTGCCTATAATCTGCTTATGGGGGACATATACCTGTCTATTACCTGCGTATGGGGCCATATACCTGCCAATATAAGACATACCCCGAAAGTAAGACATAGTGGGACTTTTGGGGGTAAAAAGAAAGTAAGACGCTGTCTTACTTTCGGGGAAACACGGTATATGGTGCGATCCTGTTGCAGCCAAAACGCATCCAAACACGCACCTGGGTGTTGGATGAGTATTGGATCAGATTGATGCAGCATTTTTAGATGCGATTTTTAGATCCAAAAATCGGATCCAAAAATGCTGTGTGAACATACCCTTATGTGACACGATATTGTTTACAGCATGTTAAATGGTACTTTTAAATTGGTTAACTTCTTTGTTTGTATTAGCAGCATTGGAATGTATGGACCCCTGCTGTTCAATGCTAAATGTTGAGTGGCCACCATACGTTTTTAGAGCATTTATGTTATACAGACAGCTGTTCAGCCAATTACTGCTTTAGACCGGGGGAAGCTACTCAGGAGACTGCTTCTTAAAGATTGCCGTTCCTGATAGGTCTATTTTAGTAAATACCTGTGATCACTGTAAAATCACAATTCTGGAGTATCTTCTGTTATAACTCTGTAATGTGATGTTGCTCTGTTATTCCTTATACAGGTTTATTACTGAATCTGTCAGCTAGGTGTCACCAATTGGAGGTGTCTCTCTGCACGGTCTCATATTGTCCAGTCAGGGACACACCACTTTGAGGACTGGAATGGTAACACCCATCTGACTGATTCGGTCATACCTTTCTAAAAGGAATGACAGAGGAACAGCACAACACTGTTATAAGTGAACACAAATATTTTTCTAAAACTGACACATTGGAAGAGATCACAGGTCCTCCTAGAATCTTGAAACAAGGCTATGTTTTCTTAAATGGTTTTAGCCCTCTATTTGTACTCTGCTATAAATGTATGTTGTGGTGCAGGAAATATCGCCTTCCTGCGCTGTACTATTTCCTACATTACATTGTAGTATTATGGCATGAACATTCAGCAAAAAACAATGGGGGAAAATGGGACGAGGTTGGTTGTTTTATTTATGAAGCAAATTAGTGAATTAACCATTCTCTTTATAGGATACCTCGCTACTTTCCAATTCTCAAACAGAACAGACTTCCATCCCACTTTTGTTTGCTTGTACGGCAAGTGCCAAAACTGTTGTGGCCAATCCTTTGTTACATCTCAGTAACTTAACTCATGATATTCTGCATGCCATAATAAATCTGGATTCGCCACCTCACCCTGATGTCCGTAGTAATAAGGTATGTTTTTTGAATGCCTTGCTGTCCTCTTTCTGTTTTATAAATGTGGACTGTAATAATGTGCTGAATACTTTACACATTCCTCTTTTCCAGATATATGTAATGCACACTCTTGCTGCATCTCTCTCTGCTTGTATCTATCAGTGCCTTTGTGGAGGGCCAGCCAACAGATATAAAATCCACGAGTAGTTGTATTTTTTGTAAATGGCTTCTGTGTGGACATAAATAATATCAATCATGATATTTAGAACAGACCCTTATAATAAGCTTTTGTTGAAGCAATTAACCATTTTTTTTTTTTTTTTAAAAGATGCAGCTAAGTTAAAGGGTTTTTTTCAGCATGTTTCGCAGAGCCTGCTGTTCCTAACCAGTTTCAGAAGGCTACAGAGCTCTTAAAGGGGTTGTCTCACTACAAGGATTGCTTTTTCTGTTAAAGATCTTGCAAAAACAAGTCACTTTGCAATATATGTCCATTAACCGTGTCCTACCTATTCCTAGATATCCCCTCTTGTATGTACTGCATCAGCTCCTCATGTTGCAATAGCTACAGACCTGTTCAGTCTCTCCTGATAGGCTGCCAGCGCTGGTCGCTATAGCTATGGACCTGGTGTCCTCAGCAGCTCTTCACTGAAGGCTAGTACAAGCCAGTATAGACGCCCCTGAATCCTAAAATGAGAAAATAGGAATGAAAGATGAATCGATGTAGTGAGACAACCCTGTTAAGGATTAAAGTTGGTTATTAGGAAGCCAAAATAAGCTCCTATTCTGCCAATAAAACACAACAGGGATTAACCTCACCATCCAGACCATCCCAGCAGAGAAAGCAGATAGAGGTGGCTGGTATCTAGAGAAAGTTGTGTACACAAGCAGGAGATGAGAACTGCTCTAGCTCTGGGGGAAAAAGCAAATTCGAACAGCAATGTATTTGGTAATAGTCTTTATCTACCTTTGCCTACATGTTTAAAGGGAACCTGTCACATAGGTTGTGCCCCACTTGCTGAGGGCAGCACAAGCTAGTGACAGACCTGATGTTTCCAGCGCTGTCTCCCTTATTCTGTAAGATGCAGCAGTTTTAGAGCATTTACTGCTCAAATCTTATTCATGAGTAGCCCCGCCCACTGACAGTTATTCACATGTTTCTACCTATTCAAAGTAATAGGTTTGTCAGTTGAGGTGGGCGGGGCTAGCCTCCGATTGGCCGGGTTTGAAAAAAACTGACTCTTTGAAGGACTCTTCGCATGACTCTTCTGGCTGAAAACTGCAGATTTGAGCATTAAATACACAAAAACTACAGCGTCTTACAGAATAAGGGACACAGTGCTGGAAACAGCAGGTCTGACACTAGCTTGTGCTGTCTTCAGCACGGGGGGCAAAAACTATGTGACAGGTTCTCTTTAAAGCTAATTGATGTGGTGAGAATATACCTTTACGCTCATACCTGTGTAACATGACACACGGTGTTTAAAGCTGACCATTAAAGTCAATGGGTTGGAAAATCAGATGCTGTAGTCAACGTGGTAACAATCTTTATTGCTGTGTAATGTGTTTGTCATTGGAAGGCTATATATTGAAAATGGTCATATCCTTTGAAACTTGAGTTGCTTTGTAATGGCCATTTTTCCTGGTTGATAGTTAAGGTCTGCATCCCTGATAACAGAACAACAATCCATTTGAAGTAATGATTATTTTCTATCATATCTTGTCACCATTCCTCCTGTGACTGTCAAAATTTGGTTTTCCAGTTCCTCTCTTCAAAGCAACCCATTCACAGGTATGGTCTATCAGAGTGTTCTTCTTATCCAAAGGCAACCTCTACGCACTACAAGTTTGGATGAAGCCGTTATTCCAAACACCTCACCCACCCATTGGCCAGGTATTGTTTCTGTATTACTAATTAATGCAGATTATTTACACTTAATCCACTCTTGCCAAATTTATGTAAATAGTTTACACTGCCCCCACTTACTGAATACGTACTTTCTCAACTAGACTATTTGGCCTGATGCTTTGAATATATTAGCTGGCACTTACTGAACAACTAGTGACCTGATCTTCCATCTGGCATGCATGATTGGTCAAGTCCTTAAACTATTGCCTGGGAGGCATCTGCTTCCACTTCAATACATTTAAGGTGCTGTTTATATTTTATATCTCTTTTTATATTAGTACTGACCCTTTATTCAGTCATGCACCGGAGTTTTCTCTTCTCCTTGTAATACAATTAACTGGCAACAAACAGACTGAAACCAATTTGCATTTAAAATCTTGCTGCTTTTTACTAGCGTACGGAACATCAATGAAGGCTACATGCCCTTAAATTCCAAATCATCGCTTTACATACAATATGCAGTCAGTACTTAGCTGTAGTAGTTTCGTGGTACAATCACAGAATTTTCAAAATTTCACTTGTCAGTGGTATGCAATCTCTTCCGAGCTGACTGATGTGGAGCAAAACACTCCATGTTGCACACAGCTGCTCCTTCTTTCTGAGTTGTTCTAACTTGCGCATATGGTTTGCAGGTACACTTTCTTTGCATAAGTTTATCGACAGGCTGGCAGAGAAAACTCCGGTGCATGACTGAATAAAGGGTCAGTACTAATATAAAAAGAGATATAAAATATAGACAGCACCTTAAATGTATTGAAGCTGATTATATATAATTTTCTCGTGTGCTGTAATCAGAAAAAAGTGCAAAAATGTCTTTTGAAGAGATATCGTCTCTTACTATTAACCGAGCTGAAATGTTCACATTTTCTGAGGCGGACAGAGAAGCTATTCTAAAGCAGGTAGAAGGTGCCGGCCTGTCGATAAACTTATGCAAAGAAAGTGTACCTGCAAACCATATGCGCAAGTTAGAACAACTCAGAAAGAAGGAGCAGCTGTGTGCAACATGGAGTGTTTTGACAACTGAAATGTTGAAAATTCTGTGATTGTACCACGAAACTACTACAGCTAAGTACTGACTGCATATTGTATGTAAAGCGATGATTTGGAATATAAGGGCATGTAGCCTTCATTGATGTTCCGTACGCTAGTAAAAAGCAGCAAGATTTTAAATGCAAATTGGTTTCAGTCTGTTTGTTGCCAGGCATCTGCTTCCACTTGTTTGTGTTTTCTGGCTAAGGCTTTGTTCACATCATCTAAGAGCCCTCAGTTAGTGGAACATGTTGGTAGTAAAAGCTGGGGTATCTTCCCAAGAGAATCCGAGGAGTCCAATGTGTTCCACTGTATGACAAAATGTGCCATAATTGTCTGATAGGTGTGGGTCCCACCTCTGGGAACATGAACATGGATCCACTTACTCCTGTCCTTGTTTATGCGTCAGCAAAGGATAGGTAGGCTCTCTTTGTTCATTTATTGGAATTCTGAGTACAGCTGAGTAGTGATGCTTGGCTGTGCTCAGAACACACTTCGAATTAAAGAGAATGTGTCATCAAAAATGACTTATTGTTTAACTCACATTTTTATGTTCAACACATTTTTTACGAATTTTTAGTTATTTTTTTTAAAAAAATTTCCATATATTTTTAATAATTCTTAAGTCCTGCAGTTTTCACTTTAGCCACTACGCCTAATAATAGTCTGACACTTCAGAAAGATTCTCAGTAGTCTGCTCATTATCAGCACAAAGAGGGTCAAACTGAAAGGAGACACCAGTTTGAATAGATAACACAGGCTCCACCAGTCACAAGAGGAGATAGTCACAGTTCACCTTTCACCTCCCTGCACACTGATTTCTTCCTAGGTCACAGAGTATGACTAAAAAACTCTCCTATAGAAGTAAATGGGACTGAGTCAGTCTTAAGTCTCCTATGTGCATGAAGCTATTGTAAAGCATCTCTCTGACTGCTGTTAAGGCAGTGCAAACAAGGCCTAGTGGGCAAAGTGAAAACTGCAAGACTTAAGAATTATTACAAAATATTGAAAGTGATATGAAAAATAAAAAAACAAAAATTCGTAAAAAATGTGTTTAACATAAAAATGTGACTCAAACAATTACTCATTTTTTGATGACACATTCCCTTTAAGCAGGGAGGCATTTCTGGCATAGCTTTTGGGAACACCTATTTAATGTGAACACTCCTTTTAACCCTGAAATGTGCCTCATAAAATGTTCAGGACCACATACCTTGTACCAGATAGTGCAGGTCCAGACCCCACCTCAAGTTGTTTAAAAATAGCAGAACCTTCTTGTTTCTTCAATTTAGGAATAAGCAGTTTAATCCGTCTACTTAATTCTGCTGGAGAAGAAGCCCAGCCAGGCCTTACTATCCTGCTATGTGAAATTCTTACTGCTGTGTACCTGAGTCTCTTCATCCATGGATTAGCCACTCACTCGAGCCAAGAGTTGTTCTGCGTTGTTGCCCATCCCTTGGGTGACAAAATGTGGTCTGCAGTCTTTGGTGGCGGTGCTCGAATTCCTTGCAGGGGACAAATGTCCGTGAAACCAGTTACAGGTTAGTCATCGTGTACGCATTACTGTGAGTGGGATGAAAATGCTAAAATGATAGTAAATGCTTTTTTCAATATTCATTCTCTTTTGTGTTTTGCACATTTGTGTATGCCAGTAATAATTATCACTACCACCTGCTTGTATGTTAGTAATGTATTGTGTTGTCCTTTTTGTCTCAATGTATATGCTAAATGTTTAAATTCAGGGTGATATATTAAGGGCTATTAGGCAAAATGTTGACTGCTTATGTATCTGATATGATCATTTGCTTCCTAGGAGCAGGGGTTATTTTTTTTCCTAATAAGAAGGCATGATAGATATTGTGCAAGCAAGTGCTTGCATTTGATCTGTCATGTTAGCAATAAAAACAATGTAATTCAGCACAGTCATGGTGTATCTGCAGTAGTTGATTCCAACAAAGGACCTCTATGCAAGAAAAGTATATTGAGTCTTTGTCTTCCAGTAGCTAATCTGAGAAGAGTGCAAGCTGTACACAATATCATTGATTGATTCTCCAAGAAATTCCTCACTTATGTGCCAATCCACTAGAAATTGTGAGACCTAGATGAGAATGAATATCGACTCTTGCGTGTAATGGACATTAGGGAGCACTATTAGTGTAAGTTCACACAAGACGGAAATATAGATTTTACCTGCGGATTTGCAACAGAAAAAGCTACAGTGGGCTCCAGTAGCATAAAGTGTATAAGATTTTTACAACTCTTATCCACATGAGGTAGAAGTTTTTCCTGCCGTGTGGATTTTTAAATTTGCACCATGTCAAATCCTGTGGCATATGGTTTACGGTTTTGCTTCATTGACTTTAAGAGCATGTCCCCACGGCAGCGGTTATTTGTCTGGTTTTCAGACGGTTTGCAGTTTTACAAACAGTCTGAAAACCGACAAGCAACGCTCCCCCAAAGTCTTAAATGGAAAATCCCCACTGCATGGGTTTGAGGGCTTGAATCCGCAAACCGCAGACAAAAGCGGTCCCACTGCGCGCCAAAAACCAGTCCAAATACCCGTCACTGAATCCGACCGGTATTTGGTCTGTGCCGTGTAAACGGCCCCTAATGAAGTCAAAATTCGCAAGAGATGTATTGTTGCAGATTAAATATAGGTCCACAGAAGAAAAATCACAACTGTGAATTTTATAGTCATTGACTTTTGCCGATTTAATGTAAAAGAACGTAGAATTTACTTTCTTTAGATGGGTTTTGCCATTTGCAGAGTCCCTTCTGAGGCCAGCTCGTAGCTCACTGTGTCTATGGGAGTTGCAAACATAGCCGAGTGCACGCGCATGAATATATTTGGAACTGCCATAGACATTAACAGGGAGAACAGCACAAGTGCGGCTATCTCTCCCATTCTCTGAGGCCAGCTCAAAGGTTCAACCAAGCTGGTGTCCGAAGAAACATTCCTAAATCGCAAAAGCACTTGGTCTTTGGGAGGGCCCTGTTCTTCTTACTCTGAGAGATAACTTACCTTCCACGTCATCACGTCATCAAATTCAGAGTAATACATTGCTTATGAAATGCAAAAACAATTGGATAGTGGGAATCAACAGATGTTTTTCCAAGCCAGAAAGAAGTTCAAACATTTTAATCCTACCAGGAGCATCTTTTGTAACACTTCAATTAGTGAACTCTTAATATGTTCAGTATCTCAGAACAGAGGTCATTTAGGACTCTTTAAAGTATTCAGCGTAAGCCCAAAACAACTGCCAGAAATGTGCATAGTTTGCCTTCTGTGTGCCCGCCCTTGTACACAGATACTTTGTCCTTTTTAGTCTGTAAATTTCTAAATCTTGAAGCTGAATTTTAACATTGTACTCATCTGAAAAATGCACATGCAACCAATTGTAACTACTCAAAAGAAGTTTAACATTGTCCACAACGCCTCATTTTTAATAAGGATTGGAGATCTGGTGTGTATACGAATGATAAAGCAGCCTTGTCTATACATAGTGAACTGTAGTTGAATGTAAGCAGCATGTTCCATGTGCAGTACAGAAGGTCCATATTTACACGGCTTACTCAAAGGCTTTAATTACTGATTGTCTTAGTCAGTCATGATGAGCAATACTGTCTTTTGGTTGATTTTTCAAGTGCTGTGTAAACTCCCTTTCTAGACCCACGTGTGCACTGAATGTTCTCTCTTTTTTTGTTTTGACAGGAAAATACTTTTCTATCCCTAGCCCTCATCAGGTAGTTGTGTTCTCCATGGAATGTGTTTGCTTTTCCAACTCCCTTACTGCCATCAGTACTCATAGCCCTCCCAGCCCTTCAGGCAAGAAACTAGATTTTAGTTGAGGGCAGCAAGCGTGTTTTTTTTGTTTTTTTTATGCCCCTTTCTCCTGATACTATAGGCTAGCCTTGGGAGATGTCTTTATATCGCATTTTATTATTTACTGGGTTTCTAATTGTTAATTCATTGGCACAGTAACAAAATTCCATACCGGGCAAATGCTTTCTATACAAAGCACATAAATTGTATTCTGTGTTGCAGAACTGAAAAGTAAGCTTGGTGTTCCTTGTTCAGTATAAAAATGTTCAATATCTGTTTTGCAGGCTATCAGTACTGTGGTAGGTATACCGAAAATATTGTTTTAAAGCAAAAGTCGTAACTTCGTCCGCCAATGAAAAACTATTAGAAATCCATTTAATTTTTTTTACTTCTACATATAATTTACTAACATGCTGTGTGGCTAGCATTTTGTTTTTGGATATATGGCGTGATAATTTTTTTTTTTTATAAATTTTTGTATTCTTATTTAAGTGAAGTGTTTGCAGTGTGACTGTAGTCCTATACAGTAAAATGCTTTTATTTTTTGTCTGGCTGGTTTTGTTTAGGATACTGATAAAGTGCAATCCACTTGTAATTATTATAATTATTATTTTATAGCGCCATTGATTCCAGGGTGCTGTACATTCAAGGGGTTACATACATAACATAAGTGAAACAAGTACAATAGTGACAATCTGTGACTAACAACAGGTACAGAGGGAAATAGGACCCTGCATGCGAAGGCTTACAATCTACAAGGAAGTGGGAGAGAGACAGGAGGTGAGGAGCAGACATGTTTGTGGAGGGTGTAGTGACAGCAGGGTAATTATAGGTTGTAGGCAATCCTGAAGAGATGGGTTTTCAGATTGCTTTTGAAGCTGGAGAACTTGGAAGAGTCTGATGTGTTGGTGCAGTGAGTTCCAGAGTATGGGGGAAGCACTAGAGAAGTCTTGGAGATGGTTGTGTGAGATGCTGATAAGAGAAGAACAGAGAAGAATGTCTTGTGAGGAGTGGAGATTGCGTGAGGGGAGATATCTGGAGATTAGGGCAGAGATGTATGGGGGGAGAGGTTATGGAGAGCCTTGTAGGTCATGGTTACTAACTTGAAATTAATGCGCTGGGTAATGGGGAGCCAGGGAAGGGATTGGCAGAGGGGAGAGGCAGAGGAGTAGCGAGGAGAGAGATAGATGAGACGGGCAGCAGAGTTGAGGATGGATTGGAGAGGAGCAGGAGTGCTAAACGGGAGGCCGCAGAGAAGAATGTTGCAGTAGTCTAGGCGGGAGATGACCAGGGCTGGACCAGCATTTTTGTAGTGTCAGGGTTAAGGAATGAGCGGATTCGTGAAATATTTTTTCAGGTGGAGACAGCAGGCAGAGGTGAGGGTTTGGATGTGTTTGAAGGACAAAGTGGAGTCAAGGGTTATCCTAAGGCAGCGGGACTATGATAGAGAGATCAGGTGGAGGGATGGAGTGGGAAGGTGGAAAGATATTGAATTCAGTTTTCTGTACATTAAGTAATACGGTGCAATTCACTTGACAGAGGCCCGAACATTCTGTTGTAACTCCTGTTAGGATGAAGTAATCTGAACCAAGAATACACTACATACCAGAGGCATCCCAGCTTGTTTTGATGCTTCATATACTGTGGAGTATGTTGTTTTGTTCTCATTGCTTTGTCTTAGTAAGAGGAATTACAGAAGATTAGGGGCCTTCTTTGAGTGAAACTCTCTGTAGTAAAAACCCTAGCAGGCCAGCCTGGGAAGGAGCAAATGGCAGGATCACTGGTTAATGGCTAAGCTTGCTAAAATGCAAAGTGCAAGTCGCACATGCTGATGGCCAGTTCTTTTGATGTGGAGGGAATTAACTGTATAGCATATTGAGCATCAAACAAGGTTAGAACTTTTCACTTAGTGATTTACATTTTTTTTTTCTTCCATGAGTTTGTGTACAGGGAAGGCTTCAATACTGGAGGGAGAACGTCTGACATTAGCCAGACTGTACAGGAAGATGCCTATGAAATACAGAAATTACACATTAGAACAATTTCACTCAGATGTAGTATTACTACTGATCTTAGATCACCGAAGAACATTAATAAAGCAGTGGAGGAGGGAAAACAGACGCTGAAAGGAGACTGTGTGAACAGATCTTAAATTGAATATTTTCCCAAAAGCTGCATATAGTTCTTGGCAGCTGCTTCCTGCCGAAATAACACCGTATCCAACCTGGAAAATATGAATTCACTATTCCTTTAGTTCAGTTACAGATATGCGACAAAGATGATTATTTTACTTCCACTTCCTTTTTTTTGGAGACATTGGTTTTCAGAAAGAAACACCCTGCATGTGTCTTTCAAAGAGGTGAAATAGTGCGGAGGATTTTCCGATATCTGAAGGCCTTAGAATTGAAAGGCTTAATAAGTAAAACTTCCTACTCTTATGCCAGAGCACAGCAAAGTGTATTTAATACAAACGCTGAATCTTAAAGGGGTTGTACCACAGCATTAGCTGTATCCTATTGCAGGGGTTTCCAACTCCAGTGCACAAGGCCCACCAGCAGGTCATGTTTTCTGGCTTTCCTTAGCATTGCACTGGTGATTTCATTATGCTGCACAGGTGATATAATTATGGTCAGTGCATTCTGTGGGAGATCTTGAAAACATGACCTGTTGCTGTGCCTTCAGGACTGGAGTTAGGGAATACTGTCCTATTGTATAGATATTGTAAAAATAGCAAACTTTGCATTTATATGTACTTATCAAAAATGAACAGTGTTTATACAATACTCCGACCGACTTAGCCTTGTATCCCTTGTTGCTAGTAGATATTGCCATCTGAAGCTTTTTCTCTGAGGATATGTTCACACGATGTACTGCGGCACGTACAGTATGCGCCACAGTACATTGTGTGTTTCGGGTGCTCGCGCTAATACGCGCATACTCCCGCTGCTTGGGGGCGGCACCCCGTCGGCCCCATAGATATGCGTTACTCGCTGTGCGTATAATTGACATGTCACTTATCTCCCTGCGCGTACAATACAATCATATTGTACGAGACGGGAGAGGATGCATAATCCATAGTTCTCAGAGCTATGGATTACCGTAATTCTGGGGCGCATTTCCACGCGTATTAAGTGCAGTACGTGGCAAAATGCACCCCAAAATAAGCCATGTGAACATACCCTTATCTGATTACGCATGTCCAGTTCATACTACTGAGATCCTCTACACAGCTTCTAAGGGCTGGTTCACACGGCTTATTGCCGACTTAATTGCGGGGACGGATTTCGCCCCGCAATTACGCCGGTTGCCGTGCAGCGGGGGCGGGGCAGGGGGCCGCAGCTCGCCGGCCCCATAGACTGTCATTATCTACGGCGCGTACACGCCGTAAATAATTGACATGTCACTTTCTCCCCGCCCGGCGGATTCGCCGAGTGGGGAGAGGAGACGGAATCCATAGTTCTCTCTGAGAACTGTGGATTACCGTAATGCCTGGGACGGTGCGCAATACTGAAATCCGTCCCAGAATAAGCCGTGTGAACGAGCCCTAATTGTCACAGGAGCAGGACTCATGAGCAAGCTGCTTGTGTGAAATGTAGCTCTAGTCAGTTGAGAAATAGTCATGTGACCAACACGTCCCACCCACTAACCAGGAATGCTGATAAAATGAAGAGTGGAGGAGTGGGATTTAGGTACAGGAACAATAGGTGACTACTTACTTCTCCTTCTTCTCCTCTGATGGCATCTGTCTGGGGGAAAAGAGGATGGGGTATGTTAACATTTCATATGTCTAGACCTGTGTTTTCATGGGGTATAAGCTGCCACCAGAGGTTTCTGGCAGTTAATTCTTGTTCCCCATTAAAAACACATGCACACTCGGCTGGTCTTAGGCTATGTTCACACGGCTTAAAATGGGACGTATCTCGCCCCGTATTTCGCGCCGTACTGCGCTAAATACGGGGAGAGATAATCCCAGTCATTACGTAATCTACAGTTCTCATAGAGAACTATGGATTACGTCAATTATTCACGGCGTATACGCACTGTGAATAATGAATGTCTATGGGGCCGGCGGGCTGCCCGCCCCTGCTCCCGAGCACACGGCGTAATTGTGGGCGAAATACGCCCCGCAATTATTGCCGTGTGAACATAGCCTTAATGTGCGTGTTTTTTGACATATAGCCTAGGGAAAACAATTGTCAGCCAAACAAGCGTTTAGCTGATGGCCTTCTAAAGTGTACAGCCATCCTTGTAGGAGGCCATATGAATTTGATAATAGTCAGCCGGACTTGCTGATTTTGCCTAGACTGACTGATAATCTAATGGAGATGTTTTGACTCCCTTTTTATGCAGCAGTTATCTTAACTGATCTCTTCATTTTCAAGGGAGATGAGCCAGCACAATGAAAGCAAGCTAAAACATACCTATGTTGCTGTTCATCTATGTACCATTACATAGAAAAAACTTTAATTCTGTCTCCTGTCCTTTGCCCTTTTCCTTACCAGGATAATGTTCTTGGTTTGTGATAGTTAACTCTTTCCAACCTCATTTGTTAGGTCTTGAGTACCAACCCTAGCACACTTCTCCAAGTCTAAAAAGGGTTTGGAGAGGATTGAAAGTCAGCACCCTTCACTGGATAGGCAATGCTCATGTGACACAATATTGGATAAAGTTTTTTTCTCTGCTATGCTGCATGGATGAACTTTAACAGGTGTGTTTTAATGAGGGTGCTCCCATGTCAGACATCATTTTGTTGATATGCCATAAATGTCTGATAGGTGCAGGTCCCACCTCTGGAACATACACATGTCTAGGGAACATGGGTCTCCTTACCACCGGTGTTCGTAACTGCTGTAGCAGAACGGCAGGGGGCTGCACATGTGTGGCTCTCGCTATTCACTTTAGTGGGAATACAGTCAAATTTACTTGCTCTGTAATATTTTGAACTCCCATTAAAATTAATACGGCAAGATTTGCATGCCAATCCGAGAGGAGGGATCCTCACTTATCAGACATTTATGGGGTATTCTGTTGAGATAAACATACTTAGGCCGGTCTCACATGTGCCGTTTGGAGCCTCCATTGCAGATTCTATCAAAACCTATGTACACCATGAAAGAAACCTGATGAACTCCATTGTAGTAAATGGGGTCCATCGAGTGCTGTTGGTATTTGTTTGAAATTGATCCAGTTCCACCTCTCCAATCAGGACTCTAAACAAAACTTCCGCCATAGATTTGAACCTGCCCTTAAAGGGGATATGCCGCAAAAGACATCACCTATCTGCAGGATGGGTGATAAATGTCTGATTGCTGAGGGTCCAGCTGTTAGGGCTCCCACCAATTACTAAAGCAGGGTCGTCTCCTCCCCGTACCTCCTTGCTACTTGGAAAAGAGCAGCAGTTGAACAAGTGCCCTGAGACTCCATTCAAAGTCTATGGGAGCAACGGGGATAACCCAGTGCAGTGCTGAGCTATCCCCATCGTTCCCCTAGATTTCATCCACTACTTCGTTTAAAGCCTTCCTCATTGCTTAAAGGGGTTGTCTCGCTACAATGATTGGGTTTTAATTAAATGATCTTAAAAAAACAATCAGCTTTGCAATAGATGTTCATTACAAATGTCCTACTGATTTTGAGTTATCCCTGTTAGTAGTAGTGCATCAGCTCCTGAAATCCCTATAGCAGCTGACCTGTTGATCTATATCTCACTGGCTATCAGTGCTGATGACTCATCTGTTTCTGAATACAGGTCAGAGCACAGAGCCCCTCCCCCACAGTATGCTTCTGTAGTGGAGGGAAGGGGAGGGCTCTGGCTTCTGTGTCTGTGTGGATTAACCCTGTGTGTGCCTGCTTCCTCCTGTTCTCTTCACAGATTGAGGAGAGCAGAGGTGAGGCTAATCTGTAGTCAGTAGAAATGTGTTACTATAATCATGATGTGTCTGTGGAGCTCTGACTATACTAATAGAACAGATCAGGGGGGCATGTGAACAGTTCATACCCCTCCCTGCTCTGCTGTATTAGTGACACATCCTGATTATAGTAACCCTTCACAGCTGCCCTGTGTCTGTTTTGACAGGGTTTGTTTGTTGTTGCTTGAGATGTGAAGATTTGTATGCTGAGCAGGGGGTATAGGAACACTTGCATCCTCCCTGCTCTGCTTTTAGCATACACAGCTTCACAGACCTCTGGCTCCACACTCATAGATCAGCCCTCTTCGGTCTCCTGACTGTGGAGAGGAGCAGCAAGAGCCTGCAGCAGACCTAGGCAGGCACATACAGGGTTAACTCTGGCAGCAAACCCCCTCGCCTTCCCCCTGCTGTATAGAAGTTATGGAGGAGAGCTTTCTGTGTGCTGAGGGGAGGGGGGAAGAGGGAGGAGAAGAGGCAGACAAGAAGCACGCCCCTCAATTGAAAAATTTGTTGCTGCCAGACACTTTGAAGTAGGCTGAAAGCCTGTAATGAGACAACTCCTTTAAGTGCGGCAAGGAAGGATGGGGTGGTGGGTACACCTTTTAACCGTTAGTATTTAAGCTTGCTTTCATCTGGCAGTCATCAATAAAATCACTTGTAACACCAAACTGGCCAACCTTGTACACATTACACAGGACACTTACATATTTCAAACCATATTGGTTCTTTATCATAGCAACTGTTTTTTGCTGCTGTGAGCAGCTGTGACAGACTCCCTTTTAAATTCTTGACATGTGGCTACAGATAATGTATTTTTGCAGTCTTTGATGTTGGCATGCTTTGTGCTGTGTTGTAATGTGTTATGTTGATGGCACGCTTCATTCCATTGTTTCCATCTAATGTTTTTCAAGTTTGCTTCAATTAACTACAATATCAGGATAACCTATTGAGAGACCTCTTTCTTTCGGTCTAAAAAAATACATTGATGTGGTAGAGTAAAGGTTTCATACTTGCAGAGTATGCTGCTGGATTTCCGAATTTAATAACGGCTTAATTGTGCAATGCTTTTCACCAAGTCCATTTTTGGCTTTTCAAACCATTCTTCTATTCCTGACCACTTTACGTTGGGCATGTGCATGCAGTCTGTGCACGTATTGGTTCTTCAATTTGTTATATGTAGAATATTCTGTGTTGTATTTCAGCTTAAGTAATCACAGGTTTATCTAAGGTAAGTTATTTCCAGTTGACATATTTAATAAAGGAAGACTGCTAAAACCACTGGCTAACTTTCTTAAAGAGGTTTTGCCATCAGACATTGATTGCATATCTAAAGAATGTGCTGTCAATGTCAGGTAGGTGCAGACCCAAAAGTTGGAGCCCACACCTATCTCCATGACAGGCCTGCAAACCACCTGTTCTGAGGAAAAAGTGGTCTGGCTTGCACAGTCACACAGCATTCATTTTATAGTGTGTTCGGAGTACTGCCGTGCGGTTTTACTTGGCTGTGTTATCCATTCTGAACAAAAGGTTTTGTGGGCCTGTTCTGGAGAGAAGTGCGAGTTCCACCTCTGAAACCAGCACCCATCACACATTAGTAGTATTAGTAGTATCCTATCTGTATTCTACTAATGTCTGTGATAGTAAAACCCCTTTAAACATACATTTATTACTTATGAATTAACTATTAAGGTAAAATGACACATATATAAAAGATAATGCAAAAAACTAAATACTGTATACATATAGCCTGTGGAAGTAAGTGCCTTTATGTTGTGTGGCTTTAATTACAAATCATAAGGTTCTACAGCAAAACTTTTTTGGGGGTATCTACACCATTTTTGCACCAGAAAAGTAGGTGGCAAATATTGCTAATGTATAGATATGGTATTGGGTATGGTTTCATTGCAGTTGGCACCCACAGTCCTTATGTGACTTTTCGCTCAGTACGTCAATGTGCTGCCCTCTACTAATAAATGTAATTGATTTCCAAAGTGCCAAAAAGTATAACTATGCCTACAAATCTAACTAATTGGCCCTTATTTTAATAGATCGGTCACAGTGACCGTAAGCAGTTCCAGGAGCCCCTCCAAGAAATACTTTTGGTGGCACTACTGCACTTATTTACCAATATTTTTCATGAAATTAAACCACAATGGATTAGGCATGATTTTATAATGGCAGACTATACAGTTGAGCCCACAGAGTAGTGCCTTTTGCTTTTGTATGCTATACTGATTATATTCTATAAGCTTAAAACACAGTGTAATATATATGTCCCACCATAAAGTGAAATATAGGAGAATATACATTAAATCTTTATACTAAGCTTTAAAGGGGTTTTGCCTCGAAGTGACTTTCTTACCTGTTATCTGCTCAAGACAGGAAATAAACAAATCATGCTGTGTCATGAACAGCTGCAGAGGAGAGAGGGGGCCCGAGCAAAGCAGAGTAAGGAAGGGAGCAACTGCAATGATTACTAAGATAATTAAATTACAACTAGTGGATTCTCTATACAGCAGAAAGCATCATACACTGCACATTTCTCCCCAGCCCCTTGCAGAGCGAGGAAGCAAGGGAGCATCTACAATGTTTACTAAAATAATTACATTACAACTAGTGGATACTCTATACAGCAGAAAGCCTCATACACTGTACATTTCTCCCCAGTCCCTTGCAAGCTCCTTCATGTTCCCTGTCATCAGATAAGAAGTGCAAACACGCAAGCGTGGCCAGATCAGCTCCTGGTCGTGTCTAATGTAAACTTTTAAGTAACTAAGGGCTTGTAAAGAAAGCTGTAGCTTTCACAGGCTTCACTTCTTGTAATCACATGTATTTAGAAAAGTGATTTTGGAGGATCCCACGTCAACATTACATCGTGGCAAAACCCCTTTAATGGTGATCGAAGTAGGGCTGTCCGTATCCCTTCGTACTGCAGGTAGAGGATGGAAATAGGAAAATTGCATTAGGCCATCACTCATTCCCTGATTTTGCTTTCTAGAGCATTAAGTAAGCAGCTCGAACCATCACAGTGCTCTTGAGATGCTGGGTTACATTGCTGTAAGCTAAATAATATCTGGCATGTAAAGGTGCACTTTCAGCTGACAGCCATTCCTACCAATTCTTCCCATACACCTACATGGTCGGCTTGCCCGAGCATGGATATTTTTTCATCTGGGCAAGAAGAGAAAACTGCTAGCAGTCATCTGGTGGTTGCTTATCTCTGGACTAAAAATAAATTATTGGGAGTTGAAATTCAACACGTTCAAACCTCCTTTTCCCTACATCATCTGTCAGGGTAGAGTCGAGAGGCTCCTATTCACAAAAGACATCCACAGAAACCGGCTGAAGATCTGGCTGAACCGGCTAACTTCTTTGCACCAATTCCAATCATTTAAGCGCAGTGTATGCTGGTAGCAGTAGTAGACCTTGTATGATTGGTGCCAGTGTGTATAGATTTTTCTCTTTGTAATACAAGAAAAACTTTTTTTTTTTTTTTTTTACACTCTTACAATTTCTCTACTTTCTCATTATTTTGCAGTTATATCTCCTCCAGCTGAAGAAAATGACAAGGCTTCAAAGCGATTTAGACTTTCTCCAAAAACTCCACACATAGAAAGTCCATCTGCTTTAGCTTCACCAGTGTCAGACCAGGGTTCATCCATTTTCCGGGAGAAGTTCATCCCTCCTGAACTCAGCATCTGGGATTATTTCGTAACAAAGGTATTTGGTTATAAGTCAATATTTTGTTATATAATGTAGTCCTATAGACTCATAGGGTGACATGCATGTATGAGCAAGCGCAAACTACAAAATTAGGCACGTTATGTGGCGCCCGTGGCACTTTGATGTGCCTAAGATGTGGGGGCGTCGCACCACAACCGTATGATTTTACACATTTCTGACTGTAGGACAGCAAACTAGGCGCATTACTGTTAGAACAGCCAGACCAAGTTAGAGACTGAGTTGTCATTTTGGAACTAGAAAGCGCTAAATCGATGTCCCGCAGTAGAATAGGTTTGTAAATTCAGGGACATTCTACACTGCTTTAAAGCTATGGAGTACTGGCCTCTACACTCCTAGATCATACATGTCGTAAAGTGTAAATAAGGTTCTGTTCGTATTAAGTACGGTGTAAAAGTTGGTAAGATCTTCCAGCATATAGCCCATACTTGTGCATCTCTGCTTTACAGTACGAGTGATATAGCACGTTTTATTCCTTGGTGTTTGATGGAAAAGTACAAATGCAATAAAAGATTTTCAAGTTCACCATATTTTCCTACAGAGAGCAGCCTGGATAAACTTGCTCACTCATATAGCTATAGCATCGCCTCTGTAATTGCAGCTCTTGCTTCCTTCCCAGCTCATTCCTGGGAATGATCATTTAAATCTATGGTAACACCTACACTAAGAGGTCCCATCCTTTGCCTTGTGATTAGAAACGACAGCCACTATTACACAAGCGCTGACATCTGTTATATTTTGTGTCCATGCTTGCTGTAAAGTAAATGACATAAATAGATGGAAGCAACAGCACAAATATAAGGCCCAATAAAAGACCCGCCTTCATTCTGTACTATTTAATTCTAATCATTTTTCCCTCCAGCCTTTCTTTCCACAGTCACAAAATAGACTGGAATATGATTCCGAGGACAGCCTAGAAAGTGATGAGGAAGATGATGATATGTCACTGTCTGATGTGCAGATTCAAGAACACTCAAATCCTAACTCGTACAGGTAAAGTACATCATAAAACAAACCATTAATATGCCAGATAAGTGGTGGGTGCAGAAAGGGTAGTCTTACCCAAGCCCTGGTGTCAGAGACGGTAATATTTTAAGTGATAGTTAAAAGGCTGTTTTATTTATTTCTCATTAGGGCCCAGGAGATTCAAGATTAAGTTTCTCTAATGTCAAACAATCATCAATAGCAATTTCTTGTTGTGCTTAAAGTCAAGTCCACAAAACTTGTCTCCTGTTGAAAATATGTGGTACAAACTTAAAATCTTCAGTATATTGTAATTAAAGAGGACATGTGGTCATTGCTGACATGTCTGTTTTAGTACATGCTTGTTTTCCCCATGAAATAGCATTTCTCTAGATCAGTTATTCCTCCTAGAAATTCAGAAATTCATTACCAATCTGTGAGCTAAGTATTAACAATTGGGGAGGAGGGGGGGTGGCGTTGTTCCTGCCTAGTCTAACACTGTCCAATCGGTGCTGATGGAGTCAGTATGTGCAGGGGCACAGCGCCTTGAAAACTGGAATGGTAACACCCATCTGACAGATTCAGTGATACATTTTTAGAAGGAATAACAGAGGAAAAGCACAAAAGAGATATAAGAGAAGATGCTCCAGAATTATTTCATAGAGAAGACCAGTATTTATTAAAGTAGAGGAGTATGTCAGGAGATGTCATAAGTCCTCTTTTAATAACAGCACTGGGAGGATTTACTCTTTTAGCATCCATTGCAATACAGGGAGAGGTAATAGGGCTAATATAGATGTTAGCAAGGTGGAAAAAGTAGTCTACAGGATACATGGGCTTCTCCTGAATCCTATTCTTGCTGCACAGAAAATGAGCACATAGAAAGCAACAGTGTGACAAAGGGTAATTCTACATGTTACAGATATAATAAGAATGTTATACAAGTATATACTATTCTGTGGGTAACAACCCTGAGGCTGGAATATCCCTTAAAGTCTTTTATTGCAGTCATTGCAAAGACCCTCTGTTCACATCTGTGTCATGGTTTACAAATGGAAACCATGTTGCATTACTGGATCCATAGATAGAATGATAGACGCCTTCAGGCTTGGTTCACGTCTGCATTGTATCATTCGTTGTTAACAAAAGCAACAGACGCCGTCCTGAAAATGGAAATCTACTGATGCAGACGGACATCAAGGTATCGGTTTATCTGATGCGTCCTTCAAATAGATCCGTAAAAAAACCTGATACTTTTATATCCCTTTGCATCCATTAAAAATTTAGTTTTTTAACCCTA
This sequence comes from Phyllomedusa bahiana, assembly GCA_025379985.1. NCBI lineage: Eukaryota > Metazoa > Chordata > Amphibia > Anura > Hylidae > Phyllomedusa > Phyllomedusa bahiana. The sequence goes on along the minus strand of JAODAL010000275.1, from coordinate 187,404 downwards.
TAAAAGGGTGAAATCCCTCTGCACATAGGCAGAACAAATAACACATCTCTGAAATGGACGTGAAAATGGATGCAAAAGGATAACTATCCGTTCGTATTTGCTCACCATTGACTTCAATATGAAAAACATAAGGGTCCTTTCCACCAGGTTTCCGTGTTATGTTTTTATTTTTACACAAAAAAAAAATAACACAGACAATGGAAATCTGATGGCACAAAGCCAAAATGATGCAAACTGAGCGATTAAAAGCTCCATAGAAATGAATGGGCTTCCATTTCTCTCAAACTGAGCAGAACAATGGAAAGCACAACACTGATCTGTCAAGTAAATGGGTTCTTTGACATCAGTTTGTATCAGTTCATTTACATTTTTTGAGGATGGGGTCTGCTTCTGTTCACCATGGATGACCCAAAGCAGATGTGAACCAGGCTTAATGGCCGGCTTGGTGTCTGTTGAATGTGCCCTGACGTAGCACTACTTATCTGGTCTCAGAGGCAGACTCTGCAATAGCAGTTCCTGATAGAGCTGTGAATCCAGTAGAAAAAAATTAAAATTATTACCAATATTATCCATAGTGCGGGGACGTCTTGTCATTTTAGGTCTGTGCTGTGCAGTTTGTAGGGATTGCCTTTCTTTCCTGTGTCAGAGAAAATGTGATTGTCAGACTGAAAAATCTAGTGCCTGCAGTCCTACTTATCACTTGGTTTCCAAGGCTTGGGTTCATTGAATTAGTGGTCTTCAGTAAAGTATTAGCCTTCCATCTTTCTATAATTCAGTTTCCTTAAATACCATTTGTTATTGATTTTGTTTCCTTTAAGGGTTATGCACATTGTTATCTCATTGTTATCCTGAAGATAAAGGCAATACTTTGGTTGCAAAAACTGAGATAATTCATATAGTAGTTAGTCAGGCTGTCCACTTTCAGACAACCTTTTTTCCAAATCTGATTTATGTACTCAAATATGATTTGAAGATATTCCCTATAACATTAGCTGCAGGTGAGAGCCATATCTGATGTACGTAAGTGCAAATGTATTTAAAAGGATATTAGTACTTCTCTGTGTCTCTTATTCAATTTACTGTTGGCAGATAAGGTAACAGAAATAGGACTGCGATCAACGTGATTCAATACAGGCAGCACGCTCAAATGATGGGAATGGTAGCGGGTGCCAGATAGAAATGGTCTCGCTCTACCATCTAAGAGAAGTAATCACAGGAAAAGCCGTAGTCAGCACTCCGAATGGAGGCGAATATAAAATATAGTATTTTAGCAGTTCATCCATGTCAAAATTACCGTTACCACCGTGTCCTTTAATCGCACACTGCCTTTCCCAGATGCCACTGCAGCTATTGCTTTGTCTACGGTAAGCAGTACCTTTCTATGTGCACTGCCTATAGGTATATCAAGCCTCCAGAAGGACTTGTCACCCGAAATGTTGCTATTCAGATGATATGACACAGTGGTTACTTTTATTGTGACATTGATCTAATAAAATAACATACTCGCCACCATTAAGAATGCCAACTACTTATTTCTTAGGAATAGGATTGTGGCAGGTTACATTAGTTTAAACCATTTACAGCTATTTTACTCTACATTTAGGAGCTAATGATACTGGTGAATTAATCCCATTTGGCATCTAAGCTTCCAACTACTGTACTTATTGCCTGTATAAGGATACACTGTGCTACTTCTCTAGTATACACGCAATGACTTTTCTTGGAATTTGTAAGCCCCACAATGTTTAGTAAATCTGTATCCTATGAAAAAGAAGCATTATTGTACAACTTGTATCAGAAGAAGGCATAGCTCAGAAGAATTGCTAAGACAACTTGGTTAGTCATGTCGCATTCTCTTACGTTGTGTTTACATTACAGCTGGGCTCTAATGCGTCTTACAATGGTGCAATTTGTGCTTCAGAATCTAAAGAGCTTTTACCCATTGGCAGGACATGAACTTTCAGGTAAATATTTGGGATAATACAAAGACGTCTTTACAGTTATGTGGATGTAGTCAAATTAGATGTCGAGCAAATTGCATCAGTCATGAGATGAAGGCATTTTTAAAAACGCTGATTATGATACCACAGTTTATAGGTCCATACGTGGGTTGTTTAGCTGAGGCCTGTTGAACTGAATCAGAGCTCAGCCTAATTGTCACATACAACCTCTGGTGCATTATTTCGGAGGGCTGAAGGTGGGACCATGCTTTCTAATTCTGTACAACCCTTTTAGCGCTATTAGATTGGGTGATGTAGAACGGTGGGCATGTCTGTCAGCTGCTCTCTTTTAGCAGACTTTTCTTGGTACACACCATATTTCTAGCTTCCGCTAAACATACGTGCCAAGTCGTATACTTCACAGATGCCTCTGATAGATTCTAAGTGGAGTCACCTATAGGAGCTCATTGTAACATACATGTCTTTAAAATATTGCTGTTGTATAGAATAGTGCAGGCTCCTCCACTATTCTATGCTGATTTTTTATGGTGTACAACGCATTATACACACAAAGGGACACTCTTAGATCTATAGTCAGGCCATATATACTAATATTAACATAATATCTTTAAAATATTGTATATATAGCAATATCAGTACTCCACACAATATATGAAAACACACATGCATGTTTTTCTCACTATCTGGCATGAAGTCAGAATAAACCTTACCCGTTGTAGGTCAATTAGGATTACCAAAATTATTTATACTTGCCAAATGCCTGAATGAGAGAATTTAAGGCATTTTCATTACTTTCTGCAAAGTCAAAAGTGTATATACATATCATTAATATATGGTAGCATTGCCCTTCATTTGTATGACTTGGGTCAAACATTTTGGATATTCTTCCACCAGCTTCTCACAATAGTTTTTAGGAATTTTGGCCCATTCCTTCTGACAGAACGGTGGTAACTGAGCCTTGTTTGTAGGTCTCCTTGAGATCAGGGCTTTTAAATGGCCACTCATGAATATTGACTTAGTTATCCTTAAATTGAATAGACTTTGCCGTGAACACCTTATCTTAAGGCAATTTTCATATATGTATTCATTCAATGCAAAAATTCCATTACATGGTTCACAATAAAAGTACTTGCAGTTTCTCACATAGTCCAAGGATTGATCCAGAGAACATTCAACTTCTTAGTATTATTCATACAATAATGTTGCCATATAACATGTAGGAAGAGTAGCATCCAGACAGGTGGCTGGCCACACAGGTGTGTGACTTTTCGGGGAAACCACGCCCCTTTCTCAAGCATCCATTGAATTAATAAATATATGAAAATTGCCTTAAGATAATGTGTTCACTGCCAAGTCTATTCAACTTGGATGCTACTTAGGGTGCGAAGCAGAGCCTTTTTGTTTGTAGTGTGGATTGATCATTAAGGATTCATGAACTACCTATACTTTTTGCACAACCTGCTGATATCTGCAAAGGAGCTTAATGGCAAAATTCCCAACAGGTGTTTGATCCCTGAATCACCCAATACATTTAGGGGATCCATTTGAATTGGGATTTATACAGTCCTCCTCATAATGCTGTTTTGCATAATGCTGTACATTTTGACATCATGAGATCAACAGTATCTCGCCATTGCGAGGCTTTAAGCAGGAGGCTCTCGGGCAGAAGTGGCCACTGAGTTTAGAGTGTCATCAGCAGGTTGTAACAGAGATACAGAGTGACTGGAAGAGTTACAGAAAGGAAAAGAAGTGTACGTACTTTGGCTACATCCGCTTCATTGTAAACAATGCCCTGCAGAACCAGATGACGAATGCCACACAACTCCAGGCACATCTGAGTGAGGTGAGAGACAACCAAGTGTCATGTCAGTTCATTCATAACCGTGTACATCAGTGTGGTCTGAAAGCTAGACGACCAGCCAGGGTACCTGATGGGTACCTGACAGGTGCCTAACCTGGCTGATGCACAGCGCTTTCCTTTATATCCCCAGCATCGTTGGCAGCAGTTATTTCTGCTCAGAGTGAATAGACTTTCATCACTGAACAGCAGTGAGGACCACTGGTCCCTCGTCTAGTGTAGATGCTCCCTGGCCGGGTGCAAGACGATGATGCCTGTGTCCGGTGTTGTGGTCAGCTCTTATAACACACTGACCACGTTGATGTAAATGATCAATAATGGTCTAACAAGACACTTGGTTGCCTCTCACTTCCTTTAAACGTGCTTGGAGTTGTGTGGCATTCATCATCCGGTTCTGCAGGGCATTGTTTACAATGAAGCGGTCGTGTGTGTATGTGTGTGTATATACATATATGTGTGTGTGTGTGTATATATATATATATATATATGTGCATGCATATTTTTTTATTTTGAAAGTTGACAACCCTTTATTTTTTGAAGTATTCCATTTAAGTAATTTTAATTTTTCTTTCCAGAGCTTCCAGTAGCTTCTCCACTCTGCCATGCCACGCTGAAGACTTTGCAGAGATGGGAGCAGGTGCTCTTGAGAAGACTTGAGATGTATGAAGGTCCCCCACAAGACTTCATTACAATACCAACCTCAGAGGAGGCACTGTCTGCAGGTCCTGCTATCCTGAGGCATAAGGCATTGCTGGAGCCTACAAATACACCCTTTAAGTTAGTGACTTTAAAATGCTTCTATTAGTGTTGGCATCATTACTTGTGTATCAGTGTTTACTTAGTGTGACGATATGTACAAAACATAAATTTTTTTCAATAGCTAAAAACCCCTTAAATGATTTATATTTTTACAGAAATGCTGTTTTTTGTTTTTATTTTTTTATATGTTGATTCACCCAAATCAAACCATAAAGCAGCTTATTTTGGTTATATAGTTTAGTCTTCTCACATGGGGCCCAGTGCTTCCTTTTTGAATGAAGAATAAGGCCGTGTTCACACGGCTTATTCACAGCGGATTTGTGCGCCGTATTGAGCGCACAAATCCGCCGTGAATACGGGGCCGGAGCGCGCGGGGGCGCCGCCCCGGCCCCATAGACAATGCATTGTTTACGGCGCGTCCGCGCCGTAAATAATGATGCATGTCACTCTTCTCCCCCCGCGGCGGATTTGCCGAGCGGGAGGAGCGAACGGAATCCACTGTTCTCTATGAGAGCAGTGGATTACCGTAATGACTCCGACGGATTGGCGCCGTATTGAAGCGCAAATCCGGCGCGAAATACGGCGCCAATCCGTCGGCAAATAAGCCGTGTGAACGGGCCCTAAGGTATAATGAAGAAACAGAATAATGGATTTTAATATTTAAATATGCCCCATATTTTTAAGAGGGTTAGAAAAGAGTGAAATGCTCAGGAGACCGGAATTTTAATATCAGTTTAACACTTCTTGTAAAGGAGAGCTTTTCTCACAGAAATGGTGTATTTTGTGAGTGGCTCGGGCTTTTTGGCATTTTATTAAATTTTTTCATGTTTATTGTTTAATTGATGGATTTACATTTTTATTGCCTTAATCTTGCAATTTAGTTCCAAGCATTCAAGCACATTACCAGTTAAGAGACTTTTGCAATACCTAGTAAAACAGGAAGAAATTCAAGAAACCTTTATCAGAAACATTTTTACAAAGAAAAGATCTCTCAATGAGGTAAGGATTTATAATGGAACATGGATGTATTGTCTATATTTAACCTTTATTTTTAGAGGTCATAAGCACACTGTTGCTACATCATTTAATTTGCCCAGAAAGAACCAGTAATATCACCCCTGAATCTTTTCTACACTCATTTTAGTGATTTATTTAAGATTAATATTGTACATGTATTGAAAATTTACCCATACACTTATTACGAAAGTGTCTAAGTGTCTAAAAGCTGGGCGGCTTTTCTGGAGGCTTCGAGGAACCTTTGCTGAGCGGAGAGGTCAGTACCGGCCTTGTCAGTGATTTTCCTTCCAGGGGTGGAAAACTTGTTGACCGATTGTTTCAGTTGAGCAACGATCGATCCAAGGGAGTGGGTTCTTCTACCAGAGGTATCAATCTGTTTGTGTATCGCCTCATTTATCAATTCCCGATTTATGTATCCAGGGCCAGGGATTTCCTTGCTCTCGAGGCAGACACACTGGTTCTAACATGGAGTCGGTTTTCTCTGATCTACCTTTTTCCACCCTGGCCCATAATCCCTTGTTCTCAAGTCCGAAAGGGTACTAGCCATTCTCGTCGCCCCGGATTGGCTCTGCAGGTCCTGGTACGCGGATCTCATTGCCGTGTTGGCAGATGCCCTATTGGCAGACGCACCTTGGCCACTTCCTTTTCGGCCAGACTTCCTTTCTCAGGGTCCGCTGTTCCACCCCACTTTACCGCGGCTACGTTTGACAGAGTGGCTGTTGAAACTGCTATATTATAATCTCAGGACTTGTCAGAATCTGTCATCCGGATCATGATTCCAAGCATTCAATCCTCAATCCGCCCAGATCTGTTACCATACCTGGAAGGCATTTTTTTCCTTGGCTGAGTCCCAGGGATTTCACCCCTTGGTATGCTCTACTCCAAAGGTGCTGTCTTTTCTGCAGTCAGGCCTGGAGCTCGGGCTCAGTTTTTCCTCCCTGATAGGTTATATTTCTGCCCTCTCTGTTTTATTTCGGTGCACGTTGGCCTCCCGCTCGCACGTTAAAACCTTCTTGCAGGGGGTCAAGGCCACCACTGCCAGCTCCATCCGGTCTGCAATTTCAGAATCCTATTGGTCAGGTGAGAACCCCTTTCCGTTTCGTGTCACCGCCCATTTCATGTGAGTGGTTGATGCCTCCTAGGGTGCAAGGTTGCATCAAGAACTTCAGTCTTTACGATTTGCATATCTGGCACCTGGGCGTTGCGAATCCCAACTTTCAATTTTTATCCAAAATCCATACCTTGGCCTCTGGTGATGCAACCTTGGATTAAGGAACTCGGGCAGAGTGTCCAAGAGCTCCATTGCTTTTTAAGAATTTTGTTTTTACTTTTTTGTTTTCCCCCTCGGGGGCTGTTTTTTGGACCCCCCAAGGTCAAAAACCCCCCAACATATTGCGCGAAAAAATTAGGATTTTTGTACTTGCCTTAAAATCCTTTTCTCGTCCGATTCATGGAGGGACACAGGTTCCTACCTCCTTTTTTTTTTTTTTTTTGCATGGAATTGGATTTAAGGTTTACCTCTCGGCCACGGCTTTTGTACCAACCAATTAGCCTGGCGTCAGCAGGAGGGATATGCCGCCTACGGCAAGGACCTTATACCAAAGTTGCTGTGTCCCTCAATGAATCGGGCGAGAAAAGGATTTTACAGTATGTACAAAAATCTAAATTTTTCACTGCTTGGTTTTGTTTAGAACTCCCGTAGAGATGAATTGAGAGAGAGCTGCACATTTGGGGCTAGCCCCCTGCTCCTGAAAACTGGGGAAATCTTTAAGTGCATTTCCAAAAATGTGAATGTTAAATGACATCAACACAAGTCTGAAAAGCCAAGTAGCTAGTTAGGATGTTTTGTATTGATGTCTTTGAAAGTTTGTATTGGTAGGCTGTGAATGCCAGAAGGATTATAGGACTGGTCCATCAATATTTTAATAGTGACTTTGTTGAACATTTACGAGGTAGTTTTTGTAGTGTATCATAACTTCGTAAACTTCAAAACTAGATTTTTACATGGATCACCTATGGGTGTTTTCTAAAAACTGAGCCCAAAACATAAAAATTACAAACTGTCCATTATACTCCCTGTACCCTACTGACTTCACTCTTCTATCTCACCTCCAGCATTATTCTTTGCTATGTCTCTCATCAAGAATGCTGACGTGTCAATAAGCTATCACCACCTAGGAGAAATCCTTAAATCTAGAATATAATTTTTAGCTCCCAATATTAACAAATAAATCTATCACAATTCAAAAGACACTCAAAATACCACAAGATAGGATGTTTTAGTAGCCATAGGGACAAAGTTGCACTAGAACTAATTATCTTTCTTAAGAGAGAATGTGTGTTTGTGTGTATATTGCACTGGATTTTGGTTGGTTTTTCAGCGGACTCAGTATTTTGAATCTAACCGTACCCAGCAATGTTTAGCCCTCAATTGAAAATCTGTGCTGTAATCTACACAAGGGTTTCCGTCGAAATATAGAACATGTTGTACTGGACTGCCGGGAATCCGAAATCCAACCAGGTTTTCTTTTTTTTTTCTTTTTTTTTTTTGCGTGAAAAATGGCTGTAAAAAGTGGTCCCGTGACGTGAAAATGCCGACGGATTTGGGCGGCGGGTTCACATTGCAGTGTAGACTTACCATTACAGAGCAGCAATCATCAATACTGATGTCCACTCGCTGTTCCTTGCTGGAAACCTTTTTCCACCTTTTTAATGCGAAGGACTTAAATGATCCCAGAGGTCTCAATCGTTTCCTAAAGTGGAGTATAACAGGACACCAAAATAATTACTGTGATTTAGTTTCTCCCTACCTAAATCATTAGTCATCATCTTGAAAAGGGTGGCCCCACTCGCCAATGGCTTACCCCAGTAGCTTTTAGTTGTCCTTTGACATGGTGTCACAAATGAGTCTTGAGGAGTTTACCAATTCTTTAACCCCTTACCGACATTGGACGTACAAGTACGTCCTAATGCCGGTAAGGGGCTTTGTAGAGCCGGGTGTTAGCTGCTTTATATATTTTACAGATTTCAATCAACCATGGGATGTGCTTGAAAACAAGTCTAATGTTTGGAGAACCAACCTTACAACTTACAGGACTTGAAGAGTTTCACCACACTTTCATTGTTAAGTAAAAGTATGCTGTAAGAAAATAAAATAAAAAAAAATACTTGCCCCTGTCTCAGTGATGTCGCTGCTAGTCCCCTTCCCGGTCTTCTGGTTAGTTGTTAACTCGTGCTCAATGCAGCCACCGATTGGCTGAAGTGGTTTGGTGACATTGCCCAACAATATGGTTTAGAAGTGAAGGCTCCAAACAGCGACATTGGGCAATGATTGGACATTGATCACTGCAGCGATTCCGAGACTGCAGTAAACACAAGCCAATTTCTGGGAGCCAGAAGACCCGGGGAGGGGACTAGGAACAGCTTCCATGGAATGCAAGTCAGTACAGAGTTGAGTACTCAGTATGCAGTATCATACTTTTACTTAAAAATGGGGAAGTGGACAACCCCTTTTAAAGGATCTGCTGCTAAGATCTTGGTGCTAGGTACCTCAGGACACCTTCAGAGGTGTTATGAAGTACCAGCTAGCATAAGGGGAACAACATTAGCCATGCTGATCTGTGTACAGTTAGTATGAAAATGTTTAGCTCATAGAAATGAGATGTGTAAGATAGTTGTCATTTTATGTTGGTGGTTGAGCCATTTTTTTATGCTTAGTTATCACATTAACGGCAAGGGTCTTCAGTCGGTTTTACAGACAGATCTCCCATTTGAAAACCATCTGTAAATAGACTGTAAACCTTTTACATTGATTTTAATAGAAAATCCGTGCAGCACTCCACATTGCACGGATTTTCCGCCGACTATTTTTGACACCGCTGTTGTACCTAAAACTTAGAACATGTTCATTCTTCTACCTGGTTTTTGGGCAGAAGATATACATGTCAGTGGTTGAGTGGGACGGTAGAGAACCGCCCCCCAAAACCACATACAAGATGTCAAAATACCGGCCGGATTCTTTAATCAGAATCCGGTTGGTTTTTTAACCTGCCGTGTGGAGGCCCCCTACTTGTTCTTTGCTGGTAAATTTTTATTATAAAGTGAAAAAACAATGTTTTAGTAAAGATCATTTTATCAGTATCTTTCTTTGTTACAGACTGAAGCAGATTTGGTGTCATCAGGAGGAAGAGCACGCATAATCCATAAAGAGTCTGATATAATCACTGCTTTTGCAGTAAATAAGGTATTTTTTTTTTGTTTTTTTATTGTTGCTAAACATGTAGACAGCTACTGGGTAGCCATTTATCTAGTCATTGGATGCGGTGTTAGGATATGTTACAGATTTATTGCATGCATCCATAAGTGATTAAATAGGGATACGACAGTCTAGCTCACCTGTTCTTCATAAGCAATTAGTATGTGTGAAAGAATAGATGATATATCCTTATTCATAGCTTACATAAGGGCTAAGTACAGCCCGAAAAACATAAGAGATCTGTTCTTATTTCCAGTGTGTTCTCTTGGATTCCTGTTGCCTAATAGAATCCTTGAAGACTGTTAAGGACACTGGATATGTCCCCTCTTTTTTTCATATCCAAGTGAGCTTGTTTTTGCAGCATGTGCATGACTTTCAGAAAAGGGTTGTCCACCTCCTTTTTTTATTTTTTTTAGCATGGAGGGGCCCACAAATCTATTCTCCTCTCCTTTCACCTTTGCTCCAGTGCCGTGCCCTCCTCACCAGCCACCAGTATTCTGTTTTCTTCTGGACAGCAATGCTAATTAGTACCTAGAGCGGTCACATACCGCTCAATTACATCACCGTTGGAAGTGAACAGCTCAGAACGCTGATGTAATTAAGTGGTATGTAACAACTGTAGCGGTGACGTTCTCGTCCGGAAGAAAAAAGGTGACCGGCAGCTAGGGAGGTGCTGGAATAAAGGTAAGGGATGAGGCAAGTGTATTTTTTAATTTTTTATGTTAAATTGACCCTACTAATAAAAAAAATAAAAAAAATAAAAAAAAAAAGTGGACAACCCCTTTAAGATTTCATCCCACAATTAAACATAAATGTACTGCTAGATTGCATTTATCAAACGTTTCAACTGGAATCATTCAGAGCAAATTCTTTCTGGAAACAAATTTTTTATGCTTACAACATGTTATTGTGTCCGTGATTTATTTTTTTTAAAAAAATTTTTTCCTTTAAAAAATTTTGCCCCCGGCCCTTTAAGCATAATGGCGTTAAAATTTTACAGGGTTTTGCATTAAATTATTTAAAATTTTGTTTTTATATTGAAAACTTTCGGTTCGGGGGGGAAATTTTTAAAGGAGCGGTAGAAGTCGATTTAGCCAGACATATTTAATGGAAACTTCAATCTTCTCCATCTTTACCTATACATTTGGAATAAAAATATTGTCCCTTCAAAATAAAAAGGCGGGCCTATGAAAAATTAAGGTTTTTTTGTCCATGGTTCCCTTGAAACTGCTTGGAATTTTAGTTAAAGGGTTTCCCTTTATTTCCCAAAATTCCAGGGATTTTTGCCTGTTGAATTTTGCCTTTAGAAAGGGTTTGTACCCCTTTTTTATTTTATAACATGGAGTGGAAATTTTTTTTTTCCCATTTGGGGTCCTAGTTAAAAAAAACAAATCTTTTTTTCACCTTAAAATTAACCCAAAAAGCCAATAGCTAATTCTTTATTAAGGGGGCAACCCTTAAAGGGTGTTGAAAATTTAAGGGGGTTTAATTTAGGTCTTTAAAACAAGCGCGTAAATTGCTAAAAGGTCAATGATGGGGCCCCTGTTTTTTAAATTTTATTTAATTTCTCAAAAAAATACAAAATAAAAAAATCCCTTTAAAGGGTTTATCCCAAACATTTAAAAAAGTCGGGCAAGACCCCTTTCCCAAGAATCTGGTTTTGGGGAGAATTTGGAAATTGGGCTATTTGGGGTGCCTGGATGCTTTGCCCCTTTTCCTTTCTACTTTTTTGTACCCCAAACCCCTTCGGTAATAATATTTGTGGGGAACGGGACTAAATATTGTACATCAAAAGGAACTTTGTCTTATTATAGAACATCCTGATAAGAAATTTTTTTTAACTAAATGGGGAAACTTGTTGACAAAGCAGAATAAACCACATCCCCCGATACCAACGTTATAAACTTTAACAACCATAACACCCAATATTTGTAAAGCCCAAAGGGAACCCCATTTTTAACTTTGGGAACCCCCCCCCCCCCCAATAAAATAGCCGCTGTAATGTTAAAGGGGAGACCAAAAACTCAAACACCCCCCTATTCAATTACCGGTCGCGGGGAAAAGTTCAATGAAAAATTCCTTTAAGGAATTTCTTAAGTTTTTAAATCTGAACCTTTCCCCCATTTTTATTTTGACGAATTCATGTCCCTTGAATTTCAACATTGGAATTTTTTAAAGGAGACATAATGCCAGGTTTGGGTAAATTTATTTGGATATATTTCAAAATTCCGCACTTTGCTTTCGTTAAATTTTAAATAAATTGGGAATGCCTTTTTTTTTTAGCCCTGAAAGGTAGCAATTCCCAAAATCATGACTTTCAAAGCTTAAATGTTTTCCCAAATTTGGAAGGTTATTATATTAATAAAAAAAAAAAATTATTAAATAACCCAAAAGCTTTTGCCTAAATTTTGTTTATATTTATTTCATGGCACTTTAGGGAATGTCTTAAGCTTTTTTAAACCTAAAAATGGTTATTGAGTGTAGATGCATCAAATGTTTAAAAATCTTTAAAATGTAAAAACACGCACCAAATAACTAAGTTAAAAATTTTTTTTGTGAAAACCACCCAAAATTTTTAGTTTGCTCCATATTAAATTTTGGGAATTAATTTTTAAACAATTCCTTTTTCGTTTAAAAGGCCACAAAACAGAAAGCTTCGTTGAATGCTAAACGGTCTACATTGAAACTATGTAATCCAATCCTTGAACCAGTTTTTCGAAATGTTGTTAAAGTTTAAAAAAGGGGATGTAAAGAAACCTTTTTATTGTCAAAATTTTTCCCCGTTTGCTTTGGTTTTTGTGAGTTTAACAGTTCAATCCGAAAAGAAAAAGGGAGGGTTTAAAGATCCCATGCAAAATATAACCGTGCAAAATTAAACCCACCAGTTGTGTTTTTGTCTTATTTCTGCAAGACCCCATTAGTTAATTTAAAATGGGTTTTCCGCGAAAAATTTAAGAATTTATGTCAATTGGGCAGTCCACATGACGCCCCAACCATTAAAAAAATTTCGGACCCAAAATGGATTTCAAAAACATTTAAAAAATTGCATTGAATTTCATTGTTTTGGGTCCGAATCGGTCACAAGGTTAAAAATGCAGTTAAAGTTTTTTGATGTTTTTTGATCCTTTGAATTGCGGGAATTTTCTGCGTTTACGCTGTAAAATCCATGGAAAAGTGATTGCTTTGGGGGGGAAAACGGATCCAGCAAAAAAATTTCGGTAATTTTAATTCAGCTTTTATTTTCCGGAATCCAAAATTTACCTTCATTATTTAATAGGTTAAGTTAATACAACGCCCTTTGAATATTTTATGTTTAAGGGTTAAAAACCCCCTTTGGGGTCCTTGTTGGGATCCTTTTTACCCAAACTCCAAAAAAATTATCTAAATGGAGTTTGTTTCCCTTTTCAATGAACCCGCATGGGTTTGGGAGGTGTCAAAGATGTTTTTGTTTTTAACCTTTAATTATTTTGAATTGTAATTGGAATAGTTGGGTAAAATCATGAGCAATGGGGTTTTTGAGAGGTAAGATCAAAAAAATTTTTTGGTACTTTTTGGATGTGTTTTTTAATGAAAAATAATAAATTGGTTTGGGTAATTTAAGTCGGTTTTTGTTAAAAGGGAAAAGGGTGCTTTTGGGGTAAATATCCATATTATTTATATTTTTAAAATGAGGGTGGTGTTTTAGTTTCCAACCCATTAAATCCTATCTAAAAAACGTTTTAAATAATGAACCTAGAAACAAACCACAAGGGCCCCCATTCCCTTTTACCCCACTAAACAAACAAAAAAAAAAAAATTTTCCCAAAAAAAAAACCCCCAAAAAAATTTTTTAAACAAAACATTAAACTAATAAAACTTTAAAAAATTCCACCAACAAAAAACTTCAAAAACTCCCCTTAAAACCCCACCAAAACCCCTAGTCACCCTTTCCCAATCACCCGGAGCATTGGAATAGTCTCCAGTTCTTTGCCTGCGTTTTATCTAGTGTATACTGGTGTATATATATTGAAAAACGGATCCGAAAAATGCATCCAAAAACGCATCTGCAGCTGCGTTTTTGGATACGTTTTTTGGATGCAGTTTTCAATGCGTTTTTCTTCTGGTGAAAAATGGATCCAAAACGTCGTGTGAACATACCCTTATTTGCACGTTTGCTGCAGAAACTTTCCACAGCAAATCCGTTGCATGTGCATTCACCGTCAAGGTCTATACTGTCTAAAGGCAATGTTGTAGGCCTTTTTTATAATTGAGATTGAAGTTGAGTGTGGATTTTATTTCTTTACATTTGCTTTAATTCTATGACTTTTTAAAATATATATCTTCTCTTTAGACCGGACGACTTTTTAGTTGTACACACCCGGGATGATCTTTCAGCAGTTCAAGGCTCAACTCCTTACACACACAGTAACCCTGGAACACCTATAAATATGCCCTGGCTAGGGGGAACTCAAACAGGAAGAGGTGCCTCTGTGGTACGTAGTGTTCATGTGCATAAAAAAAAACAAAAAACATGTGTTTATTTTAGTTTTATAATTTAAAAAGGGTAAATTAAGTGCAGTACAGGTTGCATTTCCAGGGCATCCAGGGAGGAGGAACAAATGTGTTTCCGGTGATTATTTTTTTGAAATACTTCCAAGTTTGCCAAGAAGTGCAAAAAACACCGTTAATGCTATGTTTTCCTGGGCGGGGGGCCGGCACCTCGCCGGCCCATAGACAATCATTACTAGCGGCGCGTATACGCCGCTAGTACGTGTCCTGTCAATTATCTCCCCCCTCGGCGTATTCGCCGGGCAGGGAGAGGAGATGTAATCCATAGTTCTCTAAAGAGAACGTGTGATTTCCAAATGACCAGGACGTTTTAGCCCCTAATAGGCGCACTCCGGCGCGTAATTACGGACAAAAATACGTCCTGGTTTAAGCCGTGTGAACATGGCCTAAGTGCTTATTTCACTGGATAAATTAATTTTCAATATACTTTTAATGCGTACTTTCTTAATTCAGTGTGTATTTTGTATGCTTATTTTATGGAGTTTCTCTCGGTATAGGAAACTTTACTGCATTTGATGCATATTTCGGTGTGTTTGTGTACTGGTAATGATCCTGCACTCCAGTTTCTTTGCCCATTGCACAACGCATCAAATGATATGCTATAAAATGCAACTGTGTGTCTTATAAGCATTTATTCCCATTTAATCCAATAGGACACTTAGGCCATGTTCACATGGCTTATTTCGGCGCGGATTGGCGCCGTACTGCGCGCCGGATTTGCGCTTCAGTACGGCTCCAATCCGTCGCAGTCATTACGGTAATCCACAGTTCTCATAGAGAACAGTGGATTCCGTCGCTCCTACCCGCTCGGCGAATATGCCGGACGGGGAGAAAGTGACATGCACATTATCCAGGCGCGATACACGGCGTGGATAATGCAAGTCTATGGGGCCGCTGAGCAAGCCGGGTCCCCAGCCCCCGCAACGGCCCCCCCCCTTAAACAAGCCTATTGCGGGCGGGATCCGGCCGCAATTCGGCTTGAATAAGCCCGGGGAAAAACGGCCTTATGGCTTAAAAGGCAAAAAACTGCATCCACTAAAAAAAAAAAAAAAATTACTTTGTATTGGGTCTTAATAAATCCTATTATTTTGTTTCTGTGGACTCCATAAAGACCATCTCAACATAAGACTATGGTCTGATCCTGGAGTTAAAGCCCTTTTGTATAAGCTGTCAAATGTATGTTAAAACAAAGCATGGGACAAATAGAAGAAAGTATTATGACACTGCACTAAATCTGTTTGCTGTGTTACTATAAAGTCTGCATAGGATCTACAGAAACAAAGCTCTTCACATACTTAAAGGTATGTTCCAGGACCTATTCATACTCGTTGGTATATCGGGGTATGATTAAAAATAGAAGATAAACCTCATACATACTTCTGGGGCGGTCGCCTTCACTCCCAGCTGTCGGTCTGTTCATTCAGGCTGAAACACGGAACGTTCATCGTTCACACGACAGCTGCAGCCACTCGCAGGCCACAACATCACCTGCACATGACCTCCCTCGAGGTCTGTAATTGGCTGCAGCTGTCATGTGAATGAACGTTTCATGCTTCAGCTGGGATGAACGGACCAGGAGTGAAGGAGATCGACCGGAGGTAAATATAAGATTTATCTAATATTTTTACTCATACCTCAACAGACCAACTAGCATGAATAGGTCCTGGAACAGACCATTCAATGTGGCCTATTGAACAAATAGTGTATTTAATATATTATCTATATAGCTATATTTTTTAATATAGATATATTACACAAAATAAAACAATTAGAAAGGTTTATATAACCTTTAATTCCTACTGTTGACACTTTCTGTCATATTAGATGCATAGAATTTTTTTTTTCCAAAACCAGTGATATCACATAGCAGTGTTCTATAGCTTTTATGTAACTCTTATACGTTTGGGATTCAAGTTAAACATTATATTGGCAGATTATAGATATTAAATGCATTTACAATCGCATATAATCCTTTTTTTTTTTTTACTTTTGTACAAGTGAAACAAAGTGAAAGTAAAATGGATTTTATTGTTTTACAGATGATAAAAAAAGCAAATCAAAGATGTTCGAAGAATGGCATCACATCCAACCCTGCCCTACTGTGAGTTCATATCTGAAACTTGTCCTTATTGATTGTGTAAAATAGATTTGAGGAGGTAGTTACATGATGTTTCCGATCATTCTTATATTAAGTCTTATAGACTGCAATAATATCTGTTTTTTTATTCAAATCTGGAAGACAGAGACTGGACCGCACATCCTCACACTACACGTTGATCTAATGCTTCTCAGCAAAACTTTACAAAAATGAACAGGAGGTTAGACTGCCTCGATGTAGTTAGGACCCACTTTATAGAGGTCGCCGTTAAGTGGTAAGTGGGCTCATACGTTTTGATAAAAAAAAAAAAAAAAAAAAACTAAGCCTCCGGTTCATTTTTGTAAATTTTTGCTGAGAAGCATTAGATCAAGGTTTATTTGGAGCATTTGCGGTCCATGCCTCTTCCTTCCAGATTTGAATATCTGTATTTTATTCTATTTGCTGGCTAGGCACAATTATTCTGGATCCACCAGAGGTTTTCTGGCAACATTTGTCTAGTCTAACAATCAATATTTAGCCAGATTTACCCAGGAAATTTAGAATTATTGTGAGCTAAGATTTGTCTTTTTTTTTTGTTAAGTGACGTTTTTATTACTGTTTTTTTTTTACCAGTTATGAAAACTGTCAGTGACCTTAGGTGGTAAAAAGAATGCACAACTTAGCCAGCCTTACAAGGAGCACCAAAAGGCTAAGTGGTTCAGGGGACAGGATGGTCAGAATTATGCAGTATCAGGGTTAACATCATTGGCCTTTATCTTGAGTGGTGGCTTATAGCTAAAAAAAAAAAAGATAATTTAACGAAGTTATTCTTTGGTTAGTCATTCATGTACACTACTCCCAAAAAGTAAGGGATATTTGACTTTCTTTCGGTGACATTTATGGGAAAACTTAAAAATTTTATGCATGAAATGTTATCCTGAAAGTAGGCCATTTAAGTCGCAGCATGCAATGTTGAATTTTTTTCATCTCCAAACAACTTAATGACACAAAAGTCAACAGCAGTGGATGATATACACCATATAGAAGTTCAATGTGCCATGTGGCCTTAAGCATCAATTACACCTTGACAGCAATGTCTCATGTTCACAAGTCAAGCTTCTACATGGCGACTCAGCTGATCCCCCAGGTTTTCCAGGGGTTTCCAGTCTGGAGAAAGTGCAGGCCCCTCCATTTTAGGTACCCAAGTCTCCAACACACATTCTCTAATGATGCGACCTCCATGAGCTGGAGCATTGTTGTCTATGAAGATGAAATTAGCCCTGTGGTGTTTATGCAGAGGCACAATGACTGGATTAATGATGATGTTCAATTAGAAGAGGCTGTCGCTGTACCATTCACAAAGTGTAGGGCAATTCTGTATTTTCGAGACACACCTGCCCACACTGTAACACCAACACCACCACCACAGGCTTGTCTGGTGAAAACAGTGGCTGATGCATACTGCTCTCCTTGATGCATCGTTGGTAGCCATATTTCTGCTTCGAGTGAATCAACTTTCATCACTGAACAGCACTGAGGACCACTGTTCCCTCATCCAACGTAGCTGCCAGATGATGATGATGTTACTGCCTGGTGATGTGGTCAGGTTGTCTAGCATGCAGACTGCACTAATGTAGACTGTTATGAATGGTCTGACGTGATACTTGGTTGACTTTCACCTCCCTTAAAGGTGCCTGGAGTTGTATGGCATTCATCATCCGGTCCCGAAGGCCGTTGTTTACAATGAAGCAAACACATACATCAGTGTGTGCTGTAGACAAACGGCGTCCACTTCTTTGTCTTTTTGTGACTCTTCCAGTCTTTCTGTATCTCTGTTGCAACCTGCTGATGACTCTCGAAGCTCAGTTGCCACTTCTGTCCGAGAGCATCCTGCTTGAAGTTTTGCAATGGTGAGGTACTGTTTCATCAATTGTAATGTGTTGGTCTCATGATGTCAAAATGTGAACAGCATGATGAGGAGGACTGTTTAAATCCCAATTCAAATTGATCCCCTAAATTTATTGGGCGTTTCAGGGATCAAACACCTGTTGGGAATTTTGCCATTAAGCTCCTTGTTAGAGATCAGCAAGTTGTGCAAAAAGTACTGAAACATTGAACAGTTGGACATGTGCATTCTAAAGTTAAGAAATAGTCTCATTTAGTTCATTAAAAAAAATCAAGAAATGTTATGTTCATCTTGAAATTTGAACCAAAAGCCAAGTATCCTTAAATTTTTGTGAGTAGTTTATAATAAGAGCCTGATGCAGAATAAGTGAAAGTCATTGATTTTTAGACCTCAAATGTAACTGCATTCATGTATTATAATATTGGTTGATAATGTAAGCTGCCAGCACTATTCCCCATGACTAGTATGATTTAAGGAGCCAGAAAACGGATCACAGCACAATCTTTATAGGTAATTATTTTCAAAAATTTCTGGTCTAGGTCATTTCTGCTCTACAGGCTGGGGTTTCTTTTATTTGCTCACTTGATTTTCTAGGTTATGGTTGTTTTATTCTTTCTCTTTTTCTTTGTCAGACAGTTCATATTTTATAGAAGGATGTAATAATCCATTTTTTTTCCCTTGAGGGAGGAGGGAGCATGGGGAAGGGTTTAATTTCTTTCTCTATTGTAAATGAACGGTATATTGTTGGATAGAAATACATTGGATAAAGATTGCAATAATTTGTATTTTAATGTAGATCTCACCGGTGCTCAAGATGGCAGTGTAAGGATGTTTGAATGGGGTCATGCCCAGCAGATAACTTGTTTTAGGTCTGGTGGAAATTCCAGAGTAACTCGGATAAGGTTTAACCACCAAGGAAACAAGGTATTTCTTCTGTTTCACGAAAAATCTAGTTTTTACATGATCCACAGTTATTGAGTTCACGCTGCTCAGAACTCAGAATAAACTAACAAAATAGACAAGACAATACAAGAAATCCATACAATACCTGACAATCCCCATAATCTCTCTCATTATCACGTTTTAGCCTAAACATATACATTGTGAGAGCTTAATGAGTAGTGAGGTTAGCTTCACATTGTATGCGTATTAAAGCTGCAGTACTAGTGCTAGAAGCTCTAATCTTGAGATCTCCATGTAAGATGAAACATTGTAGTTAATTGTGTAGTTTACTTTCCATGTTGTTTGGCTGTGACTTAATCCAATAGGACCTGTTCTACAGTAGGCAGTAACACAAGATTGCAGGTAAACCTAGTAAATCATTTTAAATGAGACCATTAACATGATATGCAAACAATGCAATGTCTGGGAATTTGAGGTATAAGTTTATGTAAGGAACATGTATGAATATATATTTTTAATGTGTGAGCACATTCTTATATTTTTTGTTTATTTTGTCCACAGTTTGGAATAGTTGACGCTGATGGATATATTAGTCTGTATCAGACCAACTGGAAATATAGTACAGCTAGTGGAAGTCCTGCCAAGCCATACTTGGTAATTTATCTGTTTTACCTTTTTGTTTTTTTACTTCATTGCTTATACAGATTGTAATCAACTTCATCAATCCATGTCCACCAGTACATTAAGTGTGCGTTCACACGGCCAAGACAAAATACCAGTCGGATTTTCTGACCAGTATTTTTGTCTTTTTGTGGCACGTAGTGGGGGTGGCTTTTGTTCGTGGATTCAAGCCGTCCCCCTTTGCACCCACATGTTCATGTAGTGCCAGAAAACTGGGCGGAAAAATGAACATGTTCTAAATTTTTAGGAACGCCGGCGGTGTCAGAAACTGTCCAGCTGAAAATCCATGCAGTGGGGACTGCTGCACGGATCTTCTATTTAAATCAATGTAAAAGTTTGACAGTCTGTTTACGGATGTTTTCAAATCCTAAAATCGTCTAAAACCAACTGAAAACCCTTTCCGTGGGGACAAGCCCTAACAGTATGCTTTTTAGAGGAAACTGAGAGTGGATCTATCATCAGATTGTGCTCATCTATGTGAGGACGGTCTAGTATGGGGCAGGTCCAGTTTCCTATTTTGCCAAATTAACAAAAATGTGTACTGTATAACAGAAGCAATCAGGGCATACATTCTGCACATAGTTTGAGTCTGTTGTATTCATGGGAAGGGTGCTTCTGTCTAAGCAATGATTGACTGGTTGCTGTACTTCTGTATACACAACAACCTGGTAATCACTGTGAAAAGGGAGTATGCCTCTCATAAATACAGCAGACTTATAAACTGTGTCTGGTGTATATATTCAATAGCAAAAACACTGATGTGTCCCCTTAGGTTGCGTTCCCACAGCAGAGGACAAATACCGGTCGGTTTACCCAACCGGTATCCGTCCTGTTTTGCGGCCGTCCCCTCAGCCGCGGGGAGACGGCATTTCTCCGCGATGAGCGGAGAAAAGCCCTTCATATTCACAAGCACAGGTTCTGTCTGAAAACCGGACAGAAGATTGTACTTGTAGAGTGTTTTGCCGGCGGATCGCGGGCGGAAAAACCACCAGACGGAAAACGCCTGCAGTGGGGACTGCTGCACGGGTTTTCCATAGAGCACCATTGTGCTCATTTTCGGCCGGTTTTTCAGGCGGTCTGCAAAACCACAAACAGTCTGAAAAAACGTCCGAAAACCATTGCCGTGGGGACATGGCCTTAAACCCACTTCCACTCACAATCTCACAGACTGTAGCAACCTTCATTGTTGAGTTTAGTTATAGTAATTTCAATAGTATTGATAATAGCATCAATTATTTGTTACAACTCTACACTTACACTGTTGCTATCCTAATTGTATCATTATTTTCTTCACTGGGCGCATGCCCAGCAAATTTAACATCAAAGTAAAGTGGTAGCCCGTAAAGCCCATGCTCCAACTCCCTCAGTATAGGCAATGTGTTGACACCAAATATGCTGCTGCTCTGCTTACTTACCCATTGGCTTAACGAAAACTTACACAATGCTGAGGTGTGAATCAACTGTTAATGAGGTTTTCTACAGTATGAGTGCATAGTTCATATTGGTGGATAATTGTGGAGCGATAAAACTTAATTCACACATCGCTACATGCAAGATCACATATAAAGCATATACTTTGAGGCATTATATTGCTGTAATCCACTCCACACTTTCTGTACATTAATTCTTCACTCTTCTCGGGAGTTTTTTGGGAATATGTTTATTGTTCTCTGCATCTGTATGCAACTAGAAAAAAAGCGCAACATTGAGTTTTGTTCTCTGTGGGGAGATATATATATATATTGTTAAAGACAGCAATAATATGGTACAGTTATATACTTACAATGGTGTTATAGCTGAGTAGCAGCCTGCACAGCGCATGCACTGTTACTTACATTATCGATAATGCGCTAGCTAATACTAAATGCACAGTCCTACTTACTCCCCCATTGGTTTAATAAGAGCTTACGCAACTGTGACAGATCAGCTGATTGGTCAACAAATCTCTCAAGTATGCACAAAGAGGGGCTTATTTTCTTTATGGACAATGATTGGTCTGATTTTTAAGAGGCGTGTTTTGTGATTCCATTTGTACAGGTAAATGCCAGCATCCTGCACCATAACCTGGTTGTCCCCAAGGACACCAGTTACCGGCGAAACATGTCTCTTCTAACTTCATTTATCTTGCACTTATCGGTACTATTCTAACGCTGCAGATGCAGTGGGATTAAAATACAGATACATTTCCCTAAATAATCAAACCTACAGCTGAAAGTATAGTTTGATCCCTTCATGATTATATATAGATATTTTTTTTTTGGGGGGGGGGAATAGGACCATTTTAGCAAAATACAGTAAAAAGGTTTATTTTTATTAATTGGAGTCCATGGAAGTGGATTTAAAGGCAATGTGTCGACAATTTATTTATTTTTTACTAATTAAAACAACACAGATACATCTTCTTTTCTTTTCGTTTTTGTTGTCTGATTGTAGATTTCTCAATTCGTTCATATGATTGTGGTGAAAGCTTTCGTGCCTGCACTGCTTTGAGCAGCATTTAGAGAGATGCTTTACAGCAGCTTCATGCACATAGGAGCCTGTGAACAGGATCAGTCCCATTGACTTCTATAGGAGTGTACTAATAATAAGCAGACTACTGAAAATCTCTGTACAGAACAGGAAGTAGTACAATGTTGTACCTTGTTAGCCATAGAAAGTAGTAGAAGAGTGAAGAAATCAGGCGATACCTTTTGGAGGCTAACTGAGTATATTTGATAGTGAGCTTTCGAGAGGACTAGCTCTCTTCTTCAGACTTGATGTTATACAGGAACTGAAAATTTAAAGACTTTTTATACACAAAAGACATGGATCTTCAAAGGAACTTAGAATCCTTAAAAATAACAAAATGCAATATAAGTAGAGCAGTTATTTACAACCGGTCAAGAGATAAACAGTCTGGAAACTTGTGAGGCGTGACGGGAGGGATCAGTAATCATTTCTCTTATCTATTTGCAATCAGGGGAGATTTGTTGCTCTCACAGTTCACACATAGTTTGACATGAAGCTGCTATGAATATTCAATCCATTTTGCAGAGTTTTACATTTTTGCATTAATTTATATTCCCATTCCTTCCTCTCCTTCCGAGTCTTAAAATGTCCCATTAAGACCGTAACCTGCAAATCTTCCATGGAGTGATTTGCTCCAGAACAGGAAGTGTCAGATTATTATTAGGCCTAGTGGCCAAAGTGAAAACTGCAGGGCTTAAAAAGTTTTACAAAATATTGAAAGTGATATGGAAAAAAAAAAAAAAAAATCTTAAAGGGGTTGTCTCGCTACAAAGAATAGCTTTCAAATTGTAGGGAAAACAAAATAAAGACATTTTCCAAATATATCGCTTTGTTCCTCTGTTTTACCTAAGGAGATACAAGTGAATTTATGACCTCCCTGGCTATTTCTGTTCCCTCAGTAACTGACCTGTAAACAATTCTCCCCCTGCTGTTCGTTCAATGAGATAAGTGAGTGACATCATCACACAGGTCACCACAGTGTCCTGTGCTGCTCAGCAGTAAAAAGCTTGATTTATGTAAAATAAACAGAACTGTAATTAGGGCTTTTGTTTTGGGGATCAGATAAGAAGTCCTGTTAGTAGTTTGAGAAGCTAATCTGATCTAATTAGCATCTGAAAGCACAGCAGGGCACAGAGCTGTACAAGCAAGGAGCTGTATGCAAATGAGTCAGTCTGAACCAGGAAGTGACAGAGTATTTCATTCATGCATTCTCTGAAACTCTGAAGGGAGACAACTCCTTTAAGTCTTAAAATATGTAACCCCAAAACATGAGTTAAACAATAGGTCACTTTTTGATGACACATTCCCTTTAAGGGTCTCTGTGGCATATCAGTGTTTTTTAGTGTTGAATATATACACCCTACCACTGATTTGGGTAATTTTTTCTTTTATTAATAAATGTTGTGTTTATTTGATCGCTCCTATGAGTCAAATGGCATAATATTTTTTGTGTGATTTTGGCTTCTAGGACAGCAGATTTGTCTCCACACTATGCTGCCCTCCCTTTTGTTACACAGCTTAGTCTATTGCTAAATCTGCTTGAGATACCTGGAGAAGACCCACGGCACAGGGAACATACGATTATCATGCAGATGTTACCATTAGATAAATGTAAACCAATGACCACTAATAATGTGTTCTTTTTATGTTGAGAAAAGTACATGTGATGCATTTTACAACCTTTTTTATTTTCTTCCCATTGTATAGACATGGCAGTGCCATAACAAAACCGCCAATGACTTTGTTTTTATAAGTTCATCTTCTCTGATAGCAACAGCTGGACAGTCAAGTGACAACAGGTAATTAAGGATTATTTTTATATATATTTTTATATAATTTATGGCCCACTTAGGATGTTTTCACACAGCATAGTTTTGGTGCAGTTTTAACTGCACTCCAATTAAGCTGCCTCTTATTACCAGCAAGCTTCTTTCAGTTGTCTTTAATTGTTCAGAAAGGTGTTTCTAGTGAGTAATCAATTACAGTGTTTAAAGTCTTGTGGATTACAAACACACTTATTGATTACTCATTTTCCAAACAGATTAGAGAAGTGAAAGAAGCTTGCTGGTAATAAAGGCAGTTTAATTGGAGTGCAGTTAAAACTGCACCAAAACTGTGCTGTGTGAAAGCTCCCTTAGGATGTTGTATTAAATTGCTGCCTTCTCTTTTTAAACCTGTTATGCACTGCCTTGCTCTGCGTTTCTCGTTCCTAGAAAAATTACAATCCAAGAACCAAAGCTCTATAAGTGTCTGTCCTTCTTTGCACAGAACTCCTCTAGGGACAAGTTTCAAATGCCTATGGTCAACTAATAACACACATAGGGAGAAGAAAAAAATGTCACTTTCTAATCGTGCTGCTGAAAGTGGTTGTTCAGTAAGGACCTTATCTGAAATTTTGCAATAAGTTTCTGCTTGTTATCTACTTTCTGACCGCCCATAGAGTACAACAGTCTAGGAGGTGGCATATTAACTCTACAGGTAGGTTCACACGATGTATTGCAGGGTGTATTGTATGCAGCGCAATACGCCAGGTGTTTTAGAAGTACGCACTGGCCAGCGCATACTACTAAAGCACAGGGGGGGCTGACCCCATAGTCTTCTATTATCCCCCGGTGCGTAAAAGCGAGGAATAAGTGACATGTCACTTCTTTCCCCCGGTGTTCAATACGTGTTGGGGAAGACGGGCACAGCTTTCTATAAGCGCAATTAATTACCTTAATTTCGGGTGTATTGCAGTGCAATAACACACCAAAATACACCTGCAATTACGCCTTGTGAACATATCCTACAGGGACGTTCTGGAACGTTTGTGCAGAGAGCTCAGCTGTACAATAATTGCGATAGCTGGGTTCTCCACTGAGCAGACAGGGATGTTAATTACCACACCTGCCTTCTCGATCACTGTGTATACAGCGCTCAGAGTGCTGTATACACAGACAGGCGAAAAGCCTGTTTGCTTTCTGTCTCCTGGCGGTCACGTGACTGCCGGGGCTTGGTAATTACCTAAACTGCTGGGTCTCCTCAGACCCAGATCAGCTCTGTAGTAAGTGCAGATGATGTATTTCCCCTGTAACAAGGGATAACATACCAGCCCCAATTTCAGGGGAAATTGGCAAAAAAGTGATTATGAAAATGCTCTACAAGGGTCTTTTTCTGGCTTTAGGGTGGCACGATATGTAAAATAAAGTTACAAAAACCACACAAAAATATTCTTAAAATTAAATACAGCTCAAAACATAACTTTTAGCCCCGACCCCAACGACCATAAAACTTTATCACCTATGAAAAATTGAAAAGTGACACAATTACTAAACTTATTTTAGCACCATTTTGCAGTTTTAAACAAATGTGAAAAACAAGTTTGTTTTTTTTAATGAGTAAAAAGTTTAAAAAAAATTACAAATTGTAAAAATTACATAAAAATATAGCATAACATATCACAGAAAAAAGATGAAAAAAATAGTAGAATAACTAAGTGCATGAAATCAGTATGGCGTTCAAACCAGCATGTATTATGTGAAAGGAAAACGTGCCTGGTCAGGAAGGTGGGGTGGCCCAGTCAGGAACTGGTTAAAGGTGATTTGTCACCATGAAAACGATTCTCTCTTAAAGAGGTTTTCTCAGCACGCTGAGTCACTGGCTCGCAGGCATTTTTGCACTCTGTTTCCTCAGGCTGTGGGTTCTTCTGTTCTTCTGACAGAGCAGGAGATTGTTCTCTCCAACACAATCACAGATAAAGACATGCTTCAGTCCTCACAGCACATGTATCTTTAGTTTACTACAGCTAATCTTGACATCAATCTCTATTCTCCGCTACTCTGACAACAGACGTCTGACGGCTATGCAGGTTACCAGAGAAACCTGAGCGCCCTCCGAGCTTCTTACATGTCTCTATCTCATGACTAAAGTAAAATTTAATGACCAATGTATTTAGAGAATATCTATATTTAACAGTCTCTTTATGGTGAAAGCAAATCTTTGTAGTGAGAAAACCCCTTTAATTACTAGAATACACATCATCATGAAAACATCCGAATTCTATACATGTGTTTCTTATTTTTCAATTCTGTTTCATTTCCCTGCAGTAAGCCCATAAATAGTCTTTGCTGGTGACGTTTCTTAGTCTGCTGTATTGATAGCCAGAGCATTTTAGTGGAGGGAATGGGCCATCTGTGAGCTTATGGGGGAAAGAAAGTGAGTTGATAAAAAATACATATACAAAAGATATATGGTCCTTTTAGGGACAGTATCATGGATTCAAAGAAAGGTGGAGAACACCTTAAACACACAGCATTGAAGGGTTTGAAGCGCGTAACCCCACCATTACTGCATATCCTGCTATAGGAAAGTAAATGTGCCCATTCATTAAAGATCTTGAGCATGACCTGAGCCATGTGCATTGTTGCCTGCAGTGTGGCAATTGGGTTTTGTTAAGCCGCATTCTGAGTTGTATTGTCTGTACTCAGTTTTTCAATACAGTATTATTTGCCATTGAAATGTGCATCACATGAACCCAGCCTTGTGATTGCTCCTAATTTATTTAAACTAAAGCAAAGAGAATGTGTATTTTTACTTGTAAATACATAAGCTATGCACTTAATGTTTATATGTTTTGCTTTAACTTGTTATTTGTCCCATCTTTTAGAAATATCTGTTTGTGGGATACATTGGTGATACCGGCAAATAGTTTAGTTCATGGTGAGTTTTGATTTTTTTTTCGCTGTAATAACATTTATGCTTTTTGATTTGCACATATTGTCTATAATTCTTTGCAACATACTTATATCTTCTGAGCCAAACAAGGACAGAATGTGATCACCTACAGCTCATAACAATATGGTATCTGTGCCCCAAATAACAGAAGCCTGCGAGTGCTCTTGCTAAGCAAAATGTAATACTAATACAGTGAGTCCCCGACTTACGTCGTTCCGACTTACGTCTGTCCCCTAGTGACGAACGGGGACCGGAACGACGCAAGCCAGGAACCGCTGATAGCGTCCGGGCGCTGTCAGCAATCTTTGCAGCTGCGCCCGACTCCTGGGAGCACATGCAGCTGACTCTCCGGTCCCCGTCGGCGTTTGGGCACTGCTATGGCCCGGGCATCGGCGGGGATTGCTTCGGCTCTATGTGCTCCTACCGGAGCGCATAGAGCTGAAGCCTCTGTTGCGGAGCAGAGAGCGAGCGTTCCCTGCTCCGCAATAGAACTCTGGAAGGCCGCAAGCAGACATGCGACCTTCCAGAGTCTCCAGCACAGGCAGCGTGCGATGTCATCACGCTGCCTGCGCAGCCTGATGACATAAACAGCCTGTGCCAGAAGACCGAGGGCGAGGTAAGCAGCGGGGGAGCGAGGTGAGTATTTGTATTTGTTTTTTGTTTTTTTTAATAAGATCTGCCTATGGGGGACATACCTGCCTACATCTGCCTATCGGGGACATACCTGCCTACATCTGCCTACGGGGGACATACCTGCCTACATCTGCCTACGGGGGACATACCTGCCTACATCTGCCTACGGGGGACATACCTGCCTACATCTGCCTATGGGGGACATACCTGCCTACATCTGCCTATGGGGGACATACCTGCCTACATCTGCCTATGGGGGACATACCTGCCTACATCTGCCTATGGGGGACATACCTGCCTACATCTGCCTATGGGGGACATACCTGCCTACATCTGCCTATGGGGGACATACCTGCCTTCAGCTGCCTATGGGGGACATACCTGCCTACAGCTGCCTATGGGGGACATACCTGCCTACAGCTGCCGTTGGGGGACATACCTGCCTACAGCTGCCTTTGGGGGACATACCTGCCTATAGCTGCCTGTGGGGGACATACCTGCTATATCTAGCTGTGGGGGACATACCTGCCTATAGCTGCCTATGGGGGACATACCTGCCTAAAAATGCCTGTGGGGGACATACCTGCCTATAGCTGCCTGTGGGGGACATACCTGCCTATATCTGCCTGTGGGGGACATACCTGCCTATAGCTGCCTGTGGGGGACATACCTGCTATATCTAGCTGTGGGGGACATACCTGCCTATAGCTACCTATGGGGGACATACCTGCCTATAGCTACCTATGGGGGACATACCTGCCTACATCTGCCTATGGGGGACATACCTGCCTACATCTGCCTATGGGGGACATACCTGCCTACATCTGCCTGTGGCGGACATACCTGCCTACATCTGCCTGTGGCGGACATACCTGCCTACATCTGCCTGTGGCGGACATACCTGCCTACATCTGCCTGTGGCGGACATACCTGCCTACATCTGCCTGTGGCGGACATACCTGCCTACATCTGCCTGTGGCGGACATACCTGCCTACAGCTGCCTGTGGCGGACATACCTGCCTACAGCTGCCTGTGGCGGACATACCTGCCTACAGCTGCCTGTGGCGGACATACCTGCCTACAGCTGCCTGTGGCGGACATACCGCCTACAGCTGCCTGTGGCGGACATACCTGCCTACAGCTGCCTGTGGCGTACACACCTGCCTACAGCTGCCTGTGGCGGACATACCTGCCTACAGCTGCCTATGGGGGACATACCTGCCTATAGATGCCTGTGGAGGACAAATACCTGCCTACAGCTGCCTGTGGCGGACATACCTGCCTATGGGGGACATACCTGCCTATGGGGGACATACCTGCCTATAGCTGCCTGTGGGGGACATATACCTGCCTATTACCTACCTGTGGGGGACATATACCTGCCTATTACCTACCTGTGGGGGACATATACCTGCCTATTACCTACCTGTGGGGGACATATACCTGCCTATTACCTACCTGTGGGGGACATATACCTGCCTATTACCTACCTGTGGGGGACATATACCTGCCTATTACCTCCCTGTGGGGGACATATTACTGCCTATTACCTACCTGTGGGGGACATATACCTGCCTATTACCTACCTGTGGGGGACATATACCTGCCTATTACCTACCTGTGGGGGACATATACCTGCCTATTACCTACCTGTGGGGGACATATACCTGCCTATTTACTACCTGTGGGGGACATATACCTGCCTATTACCTACCTGTGGGGGACATATACCTGCCTATTACCTACCTGTGGGGGACATATACCTGCCTATTACCTACCTGTGGGGGACATATACCTGCCTATGGGGGACATATACCTGCCTATTACCTACCTGTGGGGGACATATACCTGCCTATTACCTACTGTGGGGGACATATACCTGCCTATTACCTACCTGTGGGGACATATACCTGCCTATTACCTACCTGTGGGGGACATATACCTGCCTATTACCTACCTGTGGGGGACATATACCTGCCTATTACCTACCTGTGGGGGACATATACCTGCCTATTACCTACCTGTGGGGGACATATACCTGCCTATTACCTACTGTGGGGACATATACCTGCCTATTACCTACCTGTGGGGGACATATACCTGCCTATTACCTACCTGTGGGGGACATATACCTGCCTATTACCTACCTGTGGGGGACATATACCTGCCTATCGCCTACCCGTGGGGGACATATAACTGCCTATTACCTACCTGTGGGGGACATATACCTGCCTATTACCTACCTGTGGGGGACATATACCTGCCTATTACCTACCTATGGGGGACATATACCTGCCTATTACCTACCTATGGGGGACATATACCTGCCTATTACCTACCTATGGGGGACATATACCTGCCTATTACCTACCTATGGGGGACATATACCTGCCTATTACCTACCTATGGGGGACATAATACCTGCCTATTACCACCCTATGGGGACATATACCTGCCTATTACCTACCTATGGGGGACATATACCTGCCTATTACCTACCTATGGGGGACATATACCTGCCTATTACCTACCTATGGGGGACATATACCTGCCTATTACCTACCTATGGGGGACATATACCTGCCTATAGCTGCCTGTGGGGGACCTATACCTGCCTATCGCCTACCTGTGGGGGACCTATACCTGCCTATCGCCTACCTGTGGGGGACCTATACCTGCCTATCGCCTACCTGTGGGGGACCTATACCTGCCTATCGCCTACCTGTGGGGGACCTATACCTGCCTATCGCCGACCTGTGGGGGACCTATACCCGCCTATCGCCGACCTGTGGGGGACCTATACCCGCCTATCGCCGACCTGTGGGGGACCTATACCCGC
The DNA here is from genome assembly GCA_025379985.1 of Phyllomedusa bahiana. Lineage (NCBI taxonomy): Eukaryota > Metazoa > Chordata > Amphibia > Anura > Hylidae > Phyllomedusa > Phyllomedusa bahiana. The sequence continues at coordinate 156,745 of JAODAL010000275.1, read as the reverse complement.
CTATCGCCGACCCGTGGGGGACCTATACCCGCCTATCGCCGACCCGTGGGGGACATATACCCGCCTATCGCCTACCCGTGGGGGACATATACCTGCCTATCGCCTACCTATGGGGGACATATACCTGCCTATCGCCTACCTATGGGGGACATATACCTGCCTATTACCTACCTATGGGGGACATATACCTGCCTATTACCTACCTATGGGGGACATATACCTGCCTATGGGGGACATACCTGCCTATAGCTGCCTGTGGAGGACATATACCTGCCTATTACCTACCTATGGGGGACATATACCTGCCTATTACCTACCTATGGGGGACATATACCTGCCTATTACCTACCTATGGGGGACATATACCTGCCTATTACCTACCTATGGGGGACATATACCTGCCTATTACCTACCTATGGGGGACATATACCTGCCTATTACCTACCTATGGAGGACATATACCTGCCTATGGGGGACATACCTGCCTATAGCTGCCTGTGGAGGACATATACCTGCCTATCGCCTACCTGTGGGGGACCTATACCCGCCTATCGCCTACCTGTGGGGGACCTATACCCGCCTATCGCCTACCTGTGGGGGACCTATACCCGCCTATCGCCTACCTGTGGGGGACCTATACCCGCCTATCGCCGACCTGTGGGGGACCTATACCCGCCTATCGCCGACCTGTGGGGGACCTATACCCGCCTATCGCCGACCTGTGGGGGACCTATACCCGCCTATCGCCGACCCGTGGGGGACATATACCCGCCTATCGCCTACCCGTGGGGGACATATACCCGCCTATCGCCTACCTATGGGGGACATATACCTGCCTATTACCTACCTATGGGGGACATATACCTGCCTATTACCTACCTATGGGGGACATATACCTGCCTATTACCTACCTATGGGGGACATATACCTGCCTATGGGGGACATACCTGCCTATAGCTGCCTGTGGGGGACATATACCTGCCTATTACCTACCTATGGGGGACATATACCTGCCTATTTCCTACCTGTGGGGGACCTATACCCGCCTATCGCCGACCCGTGGGGGACCTATACCCGCCTATCGCCGACCCGTGGGGGACCTATACCCGCCTATCGCCGACCCGTGGGGGACCTATACCCGCCTATCGCCGACCCGTGGGGGACCTATACCCGCCTATCGCCGACCCGTGGGGGACCTATACCCGCCTATCGCCGACCCGTGGGGGACCTATACCCGCCTATCGCCGAACAGTGGGGGACCTATACCCGCCTATCGCCGACCCGTGGGGGACCTATACCCGCCTATCGCCGACCCGTGGGGGACCTATACCCGCCTATCGCCGACCCGTGGGGGACCTATACCCGCCTATCGCCGACCCGTGGGGGACCTATACCCGCCTATCGCCGACCCGTGGGGGACCTATACCCGCCTATCGCCGACCCGTGGGGGACCTATACCCGCCTATCGCCGACCCGTGGGGGACCTATACCCGCCTATCGCCGAACAGTGGGGGACCTATACCCGCCTATCGCCGACCCGTGGGGGACCTATACCCGCCTATCGCCGACCGTGGGGGACCTATACCCGCCTATCGCCGACCCGTGGGGGACCTATACCCGCCTATCGCCGACCCGTGGGGGACCTATACCCGCCTATCGCCGACCCGTGGGGGACCTATACCCGCCTATCGCCGACCCGTGGGGGACCTATACCCGCCTATCGCCGACCCGTGGGGGACCTATACCCGCCTATCGCCGACCCGTGGGGGACCTATACCCGCCTATCGCCGACCCATGGGGGGACCTATACCCGCCTATCGCCGACCCGTGGGGGACCTATACCCGCCTATCGCCGCCCCGTGGGGGACCTATACCCGCCTATCGCCGACCTATGGGGGACCTATACCCGCCTATCGCCGACCCGTGGGGGACCTATACCCGCCTATCGCCGACCCGTGGGGGACCTATACCCGCCTATCGCCGACCCGTGGGGGACCTATACCCGCCTATCGCCTACCCGTGGGGGACCTATACCCGCCTATCGCCTACCCATGGGGGACCTATACCCGCCTATCGCCTACCCATGGGGGACCTATACCCGCCTATCGCCTACCCGTGGGGGACCTATACCCGCCTATCGCCTACCCGTGGGGGACCTATACCCGCCTATCGCCTACCCGTGGGGGACCTATACCCGCCTATCGCCTACCCGTGGGGGACCTATACCCGCCTATCGCCTACCCGTGGGGGACCTATACCCGCCTATCGCCTACCCGTGGGGGACCTATACCCGCCTATCGCCTACCCATGGGGGACCTATACCCGCCTATCGCCTACCCATGGGGGACCTATACCCGCCTATCGCCTACCCATGGGGGACCTATACCCGCCTATCGCCTACCCATGGGGGACCTATACCTGCCTATCGCCGACCCATGGGGGACCTATACCTGCCTATCGCCGACCCATGGGGGACCTATACCTGCCTATCGCCGACCCATGGGGGACCTATACCTGCCTATCGCCGACCCATGGGGGACCTATACCTGCCTATCGCCGACCCATGGGGGACCCCATCCCTCCTTCGCCGACCCAGGGGGCCCCATCCTGCCATCCCCGCCCCAGGGGGGACCATATGCCTATCGCCGCCCCTGGGGGCCTATACCTCCCCTATCGCCGACCCAGGGGGGGCCCTATACCTCCCTATCGCGCCCCATGGGGGACCTATCCCTGCCTATCGCCGCCCCATGGGGGACCTATACCTGCCTATCGCCGACCCATGGGGGACCTATACCTGCCTATCGCCGACCCATGGGTGCCCCTTCCTGCCTATCCCGCCCCATGGGGGGACCAAACCCTCCCTATCCCCGACCCTGGGGGACCTATACTGCCTATGCCCGCCCCATGGGGGACCTTACCTGCCTATCGGCCCCATGGGGGACCTTCCCTCTATCGCCGACCATGGGGGACCTATCCCTGCCTATCGCCGACCCTTGGGGGAACTATACCTGCCTATCGCCGACCCATGGGGGACCTATACCCCTATCGCCGACCCTGGGGGCCCTTTAACCTCCCTAGGGCCGCCCCAGGGGGGACTAACCTGCCTTCGCCGACCCATGGGGGCCCCTTACCTCCCATCGCCCGCCCAGGGGGGCCTATACTGCCTATCCCGCCCCATGGGGGCCTTCCCCTGCCATGCCCGGCCCATGGGGGACCTATACCTGCCTATCGCCGACCCATGGGGGACCTATACCTGCCTATCGCCGACCCATGGGGGACCTATACCTGCCTATCGCCGACCCAAGGGGGACCAAACCCTGCCACGCGACCAGGGGGGACCTATACCTGCCTATCGCCGACCCATGGGGGACCTTTCCCCTGCCTATGCCGACCCTGGGGGCCCTAAACCTCCCTATCGCCGCCCAGGGGGGGACTATACCTGCCTATCGCCACCCAGGGGGGGACCTAACCTGCTATCGGACCCATGGGGGACCTATACTCCTATCGCCGACCAGGGGGGGCCCCTATACCTGCCATCGCCGACCCATGGGGGACCTATACCTGCCTATCGCCGACCCATGGGGGTACTTATACCTGCCTATCGCCGCCCTGGGGGCCCATACCTGCCTATCGCCGACCCATGGGGGCCCTTACCTGCCTACGCCGCCCAGGGGGGACCTATACCTATCCCCGACCCAGGGGGGGCCTTCCCCGCCATCCCCGACCCATGGGGGATATACCTGCCTTTTCGCCGCCCTGGGGGAATATCCCTGCCTATCCCGCCCCAATGGGGGACCTTACCTGCCTATCGCCGACCCCAGGGGGAGCTTTTCCTGCCTATCGCCGACCCATGGGGGACCTATACCTGCCTATCGCCGACCCATGGGGGACCTATACCTGCCTATCGCCGACCCATGGGGGACCTATACCTGCCTATAATTACACACCATACACGTACTAAATATATTGGTTCCGACTTACATACAAATTCAACTTAAGAACAAACCTACAGTCCCTAACCCGTATGTAACCCGGGGACTGCCTGTACTATTAATTGTCAACTAATATTACATAAAAAAGCAACATACATCTAAAATTTAGCCAATGTATACAAATATATTTAGAGAGAGCGGGGGATGGATGGTGGAGAAAGAAATGGATGGAGAGAAATATAGACATTTAAAATCAATGAAAAGAGGGCAGGAGGAGGCAGGGAAATTCTTTCTTTATGTAAGGAATCCAAGTTATCTATTGAAGTCCAACGTTGTGCCATGCAGCACCAAAAATATCTCTATTTGCTTACGTGAGTAGTCCCAGCAGAGAGAGCCCATTTAAAAATGCAATTGCCATGGCAATTGGCGGATCACTGCATGTCCTGCTCCCAACACCTTGTGCCATACTGCTGGTTAGATCTGAGGAAGCCACAGGCAGTGACTGAAATGGGCACCAAGTACAATTTCCCTCCAGCAATGAATATCAGTCTTTGTAATATGGAGACCACTCAAGCCCACCAGCACAGGAATGACCATTCTGACTCGTATAGAGGGATGGGGGGTTTCTTGGTGGGGTGTATGGACAGCAGTTGGATTGACAACTTGTGGAAATGCCATTATTATACTCGCCTCTAACTATAGTAGCTCAATTCGAATATATCTTTACATCCGGAATAAACCAAGATATTCTATTTGTAGTCAATTTTAGTAATCATACATTTTTTTATTTCAGCTTTCACCTGCCATGACAGTGGAGCAACTGTTATAGCTTATGCACCAAAAAATCAGCTTTTACTATCGGGAGGAAGAAAGGGTTTTATATGCTTATTTGACTTGCGTCAGAGACAGCAAAGGCATGCTTTCCAGAGTCATGATTCTGCAGTCAAGGCGATTGCTGTTGACACAACAGAAGAATATTTTGTCACTGGATCTGCAGAGGGTAATGTTAAGGTATGGTATTTAAAGTGCAAGAAAATGCAAAATGTACAAATTGTTTTATTTGGCAACACAAATGTACAGCTATTACCTGGAATTAATGGCGCTCTAAAATAATAAAATATACCGATCTTCTGTTAACACCCTTAATGTAGTAATGAATGAATATTAATTATAATTAAGTACTCTGCAGGTTTGTGAGCTTAGAGGTGTTCACATCTCTGACTTTTAAAGCGTATTAATGGGACATGCACTAAATGTCTGCTTGGTATGGGTCCCACCTCTGAGACTTAGGGGCCGTTTACACGGCGGGACAAATTTCCCTCCGGGGTTTTCCCGGGCCCCGGGATTTGTCCCTTTTTGCGCCGTCCCCCGGCCCCGGGGGGGGAGGGTTTTCCCGCCATGAGCGGGGAACGCCCTCCCCCCCTCCTTGAGTGCACAAAACCCCGGGCGGAAAAACCCCTGCAGTGGGGACTGCTGAAAGGGGTTTCCATAGGCACAATTGTGCTAATTTTTGGCCGGTTTTTAGGCGGTCTGAAAAACCGCAAACCAGTGAAAAACCCCCCGAAAAACCCTTTCGTGGGGACATGCACTTTAAAGGGGTTTTGCCTCGAAGTGACTTCCCTTTCCCGGGTTTTCTGTAGGACAGAAAAAAAACAAATTGCTACATGAAAAAAGCTGCAGGGGGGGAAAGAGAGGGGGCCCGAGCAGAGCGAGAAAGCAAAGGAGCGCCTGCAATGGTTACTAAGATAATTACATTACAACTAGTGGATTCTCTATACAGCAGAAATCCTCAAACACTGCACATTTCTCCCCAGCCCCTTGCAAGCTCCTTCATGATCCCTGTAATCAGATAAGAAGTGCAAACACGCAAGCGCGGCCAGATCAGCTCCCTCTCAGCTCCTGGTCGTGTCTAATGTAAACTTTTAATAACTAAGGGGGACTGCGCAATGCTGTAGCTCTCACAGGCTGCATATTTTGTAATCACATATATTTAGAAAAGTGATTAAATACCCATTTTAGAGGATCCCACGTCAACATTACATCGTGGCAAAACCCCTTTAAGAAACTTCCCCCGAAAGTCTCCACACAAAATGGAGAGGTGGTCGAATTCCCATTAGAATGAAAAGATAATGCCGTGCATGTGGAGCCACTGCTCTGTTCTACACAGAGCCTTTCGGTGGTCTGTGCTAAAGATGGTTGTGGGACCACACACCTGTCAGGCATATATTGATACGCCATAAATGTCTGAAATGTCTGAAATGGGAAAACCCTTGGAAAGGGGATAGAGACATGGCAGAGGTGTTTGTCAGTACAATTGATAACTGGTGGGCTGTGTCCCAGCTCTCTGATAACTTATGCAGAAATGGCCCCTACTGATTGAAAACTTCTGACCTCTCACTATGACAGGTTAGAGGTTTACAAGAATGATCTGTACCATTTAAATCTGCCCGCACCTGTCCCAACTTTCCTTGCTAGGTCAATCATGGCACAAAGCTTGCTCTAGTGAATTTCATTATAAGGCCTAATTCTTAAATCAGCCACACGATATCTGAATGCTACTCTGATCTACAAGATATGCTGTAAATAACTAATGCAGTGTGTAATGTAAATTCTATCTGTATTTGATTAGCAGATTTTGTATTCATTTTTTTATTTTACATTTATTGTACAGCTGTAAGAAAACTGTTTTCCCTAGAAAGAAGAGTGCTCACATACACATGACAGACATGCAGTATAGTATAGTAGGTGCTGTTCCAGGAAACCTTTCTGTATGAAGGATATATATTTTTTCAGCCACCTTATGTTTCCAACTTAAAGAAATATGCAAAGCCTTAACTAGGAATTGTTGAGTATAAAAAAGTTCTATTCATACAGGCATATTATGGCTATGTGTACATGTGGCATATTTAGTGTCAATTATGAGGCCGGAAATAAATTTCGCAAAGCTTGGGTGCTAAACATACACCTTAAAAAGCCACAATACAAGTGACTGAATAAGGAGGGGGATTTTTCTTTCAGATTTCTATATATAGTAATGCTGTAGTACAATAGGCTGTTGTTGATTTGTAATAAATAAGCATTAGAGGTAAGGCTTCAGTACAGTTAATATTATAAACAGTAAGGAAATGGAGTCTTATCTCAATAAAAAGTTACAAAATTTTATTGATATACGAAAACAACAAATACCAAACAAACAAAAAAAAATTCACAGAAAAATCACGAAAAAGAGGAAGACCAATACAAAAAAGGAGCCCAGCGATAAACGGGTATCAAGAAATATACTTAATTACGGAATATCTAGACATCAATGTTATAGGCATAAAAAAATAGCCATAGAATTTAAAAATGTATCAAAAATCCAAAAGACAGAATATATTGGTATATGTAACCATAAATCATAGTCATTGGCTTAAATGGTTAAATATACCAATATATTCGGTCTTTTGGATTGTTGCTACATTTATAACATCTATGGCTTTTTTATGCCTATAACATTGATGTCGAGATATTACATAATTAAGTATATTTCTTGATACGAGTTTATCGCTGTGCTCCTTTTTTGTATTGGTCTTCCTCTTTTTTTTGTGAGTTTTCTGTGAATTTTTTTTTTGTTTGGTATTTATTTTTGTATGAGGTCAATACAATTTCGTAACTTTTTGAGATAAGACTCAATTTCCTTGCTGTTTATAATGATTGTGGGAGTATCTCATATTGGCTTAAGAGGGATTCTTGGAGCTATTTGTATTGGCTTCAGTACAGTTAGTATGCAGATTAAAATTGGAACAGTTAAGCATCCTATCATGTTTAACTCCTTAAGCCGATCGCCTGAAAAGTAATTAATGACCAGAACATTTTTTTAGTTTTTGCCTCCTTGCGTTTGAACAGTTATAACTTTATTTTTTCAATGACGCAGTTGTATGAGGCCTCGTTTTATTCGAGACAAGTTGTACTTTATGGGGGAATAGTTTAAGTTCACTAATAAATAATTGCAGTATTTTTTTTATATATATATTTTTTTTACACCATTCACATTTCACACTTAATAACTTGTTAGAGTAATTCTACAGGTTATTACAGTCGTGTGGATACCAAATATGTGTAGGTTTTTTTCGTGCGTGTAATTTATGCACAATTATTTTTTATTAAATTTCTATTTTTTATTTATTTTTTTACACCTTTTTTTTATAATTTTTGTTTTATTTTTTACTTTTTTTTTTTTTTTTTTACTCCCATGAAGGGAGAACTGTTTAACATTTTTTAAAAATGTTACACTTCGTAATGTATTAGCATATTCATATATGCTAATACATTCTAATCTGTGTCATTCTGACACAGGCAGTGATTAGGACAGCACAAAGTGCGTCCTAGTCACTGGCTTCATACACAGACAGGTCTGGGGCCACTCTAGGTCCCCAGGGCTGACTGTGCAGCTGTTCCCCTGAGCTCTGTCGGGTCACCGGGTGTTCCGATCACCCAACAGAGCAGGGGAACCCTTTGATTGCGCTGCGGTAACACATCGCCGCAATCAAAAGCTTAAAGCATTGGGTTGTGGAGGTTTCCTCCGCACCCTGGTGCTCGCAGGACATGCTCGGGGATCAGGGCTGTGTAGTACAGCCCTGATCCTAGCGCAGTTGCGGCGCCGAGCGCCGCAAATCCCGATGTCTGCAGCGACATCTAAAGACGTCGCTGCGACGAACGACCCACACCAGCGACGTCTAAAGTCGGCGGGCGGTCGTTAAGTGGTTAATGAGAATTCATGCCAAATCGTGTACTGCGCATATTTTTTAACCCCTTAACAACCTTGAGCGTATGAGTACGTCCCAGGGCCGCTAAGGGGCTTTGCAGGGGGATCGCGCCGCAAATCGCCGCTAACACCTGGCCGTTACAGCGCCGGCGGGTGGCTCCGCCTGCTGGCGCTGTTTAACCCATCAGACACCGCGGCAAAGATGGCCGCGGCGTCTGAAATAACGCCGATCAGTGCCGAACACCGATCGTTACGGTCAGGGCCGGGACAAGGCATTTTGGTGCCCTAGGCGAGTACACCCAATGGCCCCCCCCCCCCCCCCTCGTTTCCCAAAAAAAAATACCCACCCCACACACACATATTCCTCTCACCCCTGCGCCAGGTTCCTGTCACTAATTTTCTGCACATTCCACATAGCTCCCGTCCATCCCTCAGCATCACTGCAAAATGAAAATCAGCCCCTGACAAATTTGCATTTTCAAAATCGCTCCCCTCCGTATGACATTTGCAATACCCCTAAATAAGTCACTAGATAATCCACCTATACATGGAGCAAATCTACCAGACGAAGGATTGTTACTAAAAAACCTCCTACAAAACCAAAGACCCAAAACTATTTACTACTTAAGGCTCAATAATTTCTGCCAGACCCTGACGAACGCAACCCCACATGGACTATCAGCTGAAACACAGGCTCTGAAGACATATACCACCGCCATACAGTGACCATATAGTGGTAGTTACTAGTTGTATGTAGACCTCTGCAAAATATAAGTGTTTAAACACTGCAGTTACATTTAGTGACTCACCGGAGACGCTTTTCTGATCAGCGTCGTTCATTTTCCCCTTTTTTTCCCTTCTCCTTCCGGTTCACACCTTCATGCCAATTGCTCCCGGCCAAGACTCGTCCTCTGAGGATTTGGACACAAATATCTTAGATTCCTCACATTTCCAGTAACTCCTTAATTATAGGTATATAAGTCCCCTTAGTCAGACAGGTATATAGATAAAGCCCTCTCAGTCAGGCAGGGATTATAGATATTGTCCCCTTAACAGGTTGGTATATATATATAGTGGCACTCAGTCTGGTATATAGGTAGGGGCTCAGGCTAATATATAGCTTGGGGTTCAGGCAGGCTAAAGGGGGCTACAGGCAGGCTTAAAGGGGGGGTAACAGGGCAAGCTAATGGGGGGTACAGGCAGGCTTTTGGGGGCTACAGGCAGGCGTATGGGGGCTACAGGCAGGCGTATGGGGGCTACAGGCAGGCGTATATAGGGACGATGGGCAGGCGTATGGGGGCTACAGGCAGGCGTATGGGGGCTACAGGCAGGCGTATTGGGGCTACAGGCAGGCGTATGGGGACCACAGGCAGGCGTATGGGGGCACAGGCAGGCGTATAGGGGCTACAGGGAGGCGTATAGGGGCAACAGGCAGGGGGATGGGGGCCACAGGCAGGGGGTATGGGGGCAACAGGCAGGGGTATTGGGGGCTACAGGCAGGCGTATGGGGGCTACAGGCAGGGGATGGGGGTACAGGCAGGCGTATGGGGGCCCCAGGCAGGCGTATGGGGGCCCCAGGCAGGCGAAAGGGGCCACAGGCAGGCGTATGGGGCCACAGGCAGGCGTATGGGGGCTTATGTAGGCATTATTGGGGGCCGCAGGCAGGCATTATTGGGGGCCGCAGGCAGGCATTATTGGGGGCCGCAGGCAGGCATTATTGGGGGCCGCAGGCAGGATATAGGGGGCCACAGGCAGCATATAGGGGGCCGCAGGCGGGATAGTGGGGGCCACCGGCAGAATATAGGGGGCCACAGGCGGGATATAGGGGGCCACAGGCGGAATATAGGGGCCACAGGCAGAATATAGGGGGCCACAGGCAGGCATTTAAAAACAACAACATTAATACTTACCCAATTTCCTGGGCGCGCGCTCCTCTTCTGTCCTCTTCAGGGCCCCGCGCTCCTCCGCAGCTCCCGGGCGCACGGCCTTGACGCCTGTGCGCCCGAGGAGAGGCAGCGTCGCGATGACATCCGTATTGCGACGCTGCCGGCTGAGGCGCCGGGTGCGGCGGGTCTCAGCGCTATGAGGACCCCCGGCCCGCTGTGTCGGCCCTGCAGCTCACCGGAGGATCCAGCGATCCCCGGGGAGCGGGCCCGACACTGTCCTGCGGGGCAGAGAGCGCTTGCTCTCTGCTCCGTAGAAGCGGTCACAGAGACCGCCGGCGCTTCAGGCCCATGGCAGCGGCCTGGAGCCCGGCGAGGGTCGGGGCCCTGACGGCGCCCCTTAGGGATAGGCTGAGGTAGGCGCCCTAGGCGGTCGCCTACCCTGGCCTACCCATCGTCCCGTCCCTGGTTACGGTCATCGGCACTGGCGCAGCTATGCTGCGCCGATCCGACGACCGGGCATGGTGGTGGGGAGCCTTGTGAAGGCTCCCGTCACTTACTCTGGCCGGTTTGCCCCACTTCCGTCCGCAGACAGGAAGTGGGGGAAACCGCCATCTTTGTACACCCTAAGCATTCCTATGCAATGCATTAGGTTGTATTAACAATCGCGCCACCTAATGGTCAAGTACCATAGGTCCTCAAAGTTTTCAGTAAAAAAAAAAAAAAAAAAAGTTTTAAAGTAAAAAAAAAAAAATATTAAAAGGTTAAATCATCCCCCTTTCCCCATTTTACAAATAAAATCATTAAAAAATAAAAAAAGTTACACAATTTGGTATCGCCGTCGTCCGAAAAAGTCCGAACTATAAAAATATAACATCAATTTATCCCTACGCTGAACACCGTAGAAGAAAACAAATTCCTAATGCAAAAATTGTGGTTATTTTGGTCATTTTACGTCACTCAAAAAATGGAATAAAAATGGTCAAAAAAGTCGCATACATTCCTAACTGCTAGCGATAGAAAGTACACTTCAGCCCGCAAAAAATGCCCCCTCACTGACATCCGTAGGTGTTAGTACAAAAAAGTTATTGGTCACCGTGCGCAAATTTCAAAAATAGAGAATGTTTGGAATTTTTTTACTATACCAAAACATAACGGAAACCCTACAAGATTGGTATTGCCGGATGCGTAACAACCTGTAGAATAGAGACCACACAGGATATATACCGAAGATTGAACGCCGTAAAAGCAAAACCCCCGCAAACATGGCGAAAATACTTTTTTTTTTTTTCACAATTTGTCCCACTTGGAATTTTTTTTGCGGTTTCCTAGTATATTCTATAGTATAGTGAATAACACCATTAGAAAGTACATCTTGTCCCGCAAAATAAAAGCCCTCATGTGTCTATGTAGGGGGAAAAATAAAAAAGTTATGGCTTTCAGAAGGCGAGGAGGGAAAAACGAACGTGTCGCCAAAAAAAAACGCCGGGTCCTTAAGGGGTTAAGAGTGGCTTTCTCAATTCACATGTGTCACTTTTGTGGAATAAGTGACACATCAGCAAACTGGAAGTGGATTAGCCCTGTTGAGAAGGGCTAATCTACATCTGGAGCAACAGCCAAAACTACCACACAAAAGATTAATATCCACAGTAGAACTCCACACTAAAAATTCCACCATTTGAACAGCAGTGGGATGTACATGTTTAAAAAAAAAAAATACATATGTTTATGTATATGTTTCTTCTGTCCTAGGTCTGGAGCTTGATGACTTTCAGTCTAATACACACTTTCCTAAATGAGCACGCACGTCAATCCATCTTCAGAAATATCGGGACAGGTGTAATGCAGATCGAGACCGGACCAGCCAATCACATTTTTTCTTGTGGTGCCGATGGAACTGTCAAAATGAGAATATTGCCAGACCGGTTCAGTACAATGAACGAGCTTCTGAAAAACGAAGTCAAATTTGTTCTCTGAACTTTTTACTTTTTGTGTACTTTAACCCTGTGGACTCTTCCCAATGCATTGTCCTGCACTAGCACTGAAAGTGGATTAAAATGTAATGTATTAGAAAAGAGTGGCCGGCAGATGAAATGTGCAATGCTTTAAAGATGTGCCACTATGATGCTTTGCGCAGTTTATATTTATTTTTGTGAATCATTTTTTTTCCGTTCTTGCCCTTGACGCACTGATGCCTTAAATGATTTACACACACATTCATCGATTGAATGCTATGTTGCCTAAAATAGGAAAATTGATAAATATGTAAAATAAGATATATGCATATATATTCCTATATACTTGTGCTGCTGATGTTTTTCCTTTTTTTTTTCTTTTTATTATTCTAAAAATGTTTTTACATTTGTTTAAAATCTGCACACTTGGAGAATATTTTTAGTTGTGTATAACATTTAAACTTATGATTTAATTATCATAGTGATATAGAAATTAAGATAAATAATATTTTAGAGCAGTTAAAAAAATCATCTAAAATTGAAAAATGAAAAACTGTTAGGTATAAATTTACCTATGTATGGTAATTAAAAAAAGAAACAAAAAAAAAAGTATCCTGGTATAACACACCACAAAAAAAGTTGCTGTAATTTGATGTTGGCTTCTTTTTATTATATTGATCTTTAAAAGCACTTACATAACTGTAACAGTACAACAGCTTTAAAAGAATGTTTTTTTTTGTAATTGTCAGGTTTATAGAAATTTGTAAATACATGTTTTCTTTTCTTTGCCAAAACTTAGGCTTATTAATTACAACTTAACTGCATTAATGCCTAAAGATTCTGCAGTAACCTCAAAAGCAAATATCCCACTGCCCCGTGACATGCTCACAGAAGTACAAGTGTATGAATGTGTGTATATGTATACATATATATAAATATATATACACATATATATATATGCGCCTGCACATGCTTAGGGGGAGTCCTTTTGTCTCCAGTTATACATGCAGTTTGGTACAGTTTTTGACTATTGTCTTATTTATTTTTTAAGCTAAATGCTGGAGTGGACATAGAAGGAAGGATTAGGTCTGGTTTAGATATTCATTCCATATGGATCCTATGTCACAGATTCCATCAGAAATGTCGGATGCAGCGCTATTTTTTCCATTTAAACAATGAACAGTATGACAAACCTGATGGACTATTGTCCAATGTGAAACTGATCTGTTTCACCTCTCTGATGAGGGCTCAAAGAGGAACCACCAACGCTGATATATACCAATATTCCAGGCCTTCGTAGTTGAAGTACCTACTTTATACTTCTGCTTACTCCTTTGTTGATGTAAAAAAAAAAAAAAAAACATTAAAATCTGTACATCTTTTATAGCTGCCCATATGCCAGCGTTTTACATGGAGAAAACAAGGTTTACAATACTTTCCTGAACACTTTCTAGTTCTTTGGGGTCAAGAGTGATTCATAAACCGATTTAAAAACTGTTACTTAGACTGGGAAAGATTGTTATTTGTAATCCTCTTGTTCCCTTCATGTTAAAAGGGACAGCTAAAGTGTAATGATGCCAACAGAATATCATCCCATAGCCTAACATCCTGGATTCCAGTTGGTGTGGGGTGATGAGATGGCATGTTGGCATTAGTTACACTTTTCCATATTTTGAGTGGAGAATTGAAGACATTTGACCAAAAGACTACAAAAGCACAAAAAAAACTAAACTTTCTATAATTTTTTTCCATAGGGTGTACTTTCTATACTACAGCTGCATAGGTTTAATCTAATTATCGCTAAGCTAATGTTTTGTTTGTCTGTTGCAGCTAAAAGAAAAAAACCTTCACTGGCTCATGTAAATAAATCATGTAGGCATTTTCCAGATGATTCTTGCTTTTCCTTGACAATGGACATTTGTCTCTGTCTTTCAGTTTTGTTTCAATATAGATTTGCCCAAGACCGGGCAACATGAAAGATTTGTCAATTAACTGGTGAAAATGTTTTGCACGTGATTATGAAACCTGTAAAGTTAGCAGCTGCAGTAGAGATCATAATTTGACAACGTTCAACATCCTTATATGTCTGCAAAAACTCCTGAATTATTTCCAGTAGTCAGAAGGACGCTCTAGTAAAATCTACAGTACATTAGCCAGTTCTTTGACTTTGGCAATACATTATACTGTAGATTGACTGCAATGTAACACAACTTTGATGGCCTAAAAGTGAATGATCGTATGTAACTTTTATAACATTCTCAGGACTTGGGTTTTTTAAATACTCTAGTGAGGAAGACTTTTTAAACTATATTTTCATTATTTGAAATTTTGGGGAAAGTAAACAAAAATTTCAAAATTATAAGGTTAATTAAGATTTGCAATAAGTAACAAAAAATTTTCCCACAAAAAAAAAATTGAAATCTAGTGTAATGCAAGTAAAAATTTTGACCATAAAACTGTGTTTAAAAATTTTAAACTTTTTAAAGTAAAAAAAAAAAAAAACCCTAAAATTACCAAAATTTAAATGCTTAAAAATGGGAACAATTGTGTGTTTCAATCTCAGAGTTTCTAATGAATTATCAAGAAATTATGTGATCTGTCATGTACTAAGTAACTTTTAAATAAAATTAGAGACCATGCAGTCTGGTTTGACATTGGTGCTTTTTAGAATCTAGTTTTTAGGATTATGAATTGCGTTTTGTCATAATTGATGATCTGGATTGAATTTGTAACCGCGCAAAGCGGGGCTTCCCAGGTGGCGAGGGCACATGACAGAAAAGGGGCAAATCGATTCTAACGAATTTGGAATTCCTTTAAAATTTTTCAGGAAAAAATTTTATTTTTTCATTAACTCCCAAGTTTAAAGGTGATTTTGCGGGGAAAGAAAATTCCCCTTTTTGTAAAATGGGCACGAGCACAGGGGGGACAGAGGGAAGAAATGTGGGAGGATGAAAGGGGCACCCTCAATGACATGCAGAATTAACCAAACAGCAGCCCTGGGCTTCTGTTTACGAAAAGCCCTATAAATACGGGAGCCCATAAAATTCCTGGGGACTCATCAGTTTTTTTCCCCCATTTCCCCCAAACATCTTTTGCTGCCCGCTAAAATTTCACCCTTGTGCAAACAAATCGTTTTTTTTTTAGGGGGTGTGTATTTTTTGCCCTAAACACATCTGAATTCCCCTCGGGTTTTGTTTTTGTATGGGATTTAAAACCCCAAGGGGTTTAATTTTTTCCCCCTGTTTTGTGGGGGAATTTGAGCCAAATGGAGGGTTTTGCTTTCTGCCCCCTTTCACGCCTAATGCTTAAATTTTTTTTAAAATTTTAAATTTGCCATTTCCCCAATTAAAGACTACCTCATCAGGCATTTTTTTCAACTTGGGACTAAGAGTCTAGTGCACCTCCTTAGTGTTCAAAATTAATACCTTTATCAGAAAGATTGAAGACATTTTATCTCCTCCAAAACTTTGTACTAACTAGCGAATTCTCATAAAATAAATCTGAAACACACATACATCTTACAGCCAAAAAATAAGATCACTCAATTGTCAAATATTAATAGCTTGAAACAGAAATCCAATAATACTACATAAAGAACAATTTGTTTTATCCAGTCCATACAAAAAAATCCTGCTTTTTACCAAATATACAATTAAAATGCATCTACGTATCCACCCAAAAAAATATAAAGAACTTGTACTGTCCCTGACCGTAGTTACAGCTCCGTGCGGCCGTGCACTTTGGAAAACACCAACAGGCTCAAGGATTGCCTAATGAATATATAGTCAAGGACTGGCCCAACATCTGTTCTACATATTTGTGCAGGGCTGGTACTGCCTTTTTCAAAAAGAAATAACGGCTTGGGACTCTCCACCTCGGCTTGGCACAAGCCATCCGTTCTCTGGTGCAGAGTCCATCACTCGAAAAGGGAGGGACTGCAGTAACACCAACTTGGACAGGAGCACGGTCAGCTTCTGCGCCTTAGGATGGCTAGACGCATACTGCTGTCTCTTGGCAACTGTCTCGGTAAACGACTGCTGGTGCCATGAGGAGCAGGAGCATCTGGACCGGTAGATGATGGGAAAGACAGACAACTTCCTTCGGCAGAGGTGGTGGAGCCGTGACTGCTTGAAATGGGAGGCGTGCCACTGAGTGTTTCTGCTGCGGCAGGATGGATCACCATCCTGGATGGAGACACGTTTCTCCCAGGCCACCGTATGGTGATGCTGCATATGTTGACACAGGGCTGTGGTGCCAACGTTAGGTCACTGGCCACACTTTACTTTCTGTCCACCGATTCTACATATAGCCATGTTCACCTCCTCCGGTGTTTTGGCAAAAAACTGCCACACCGCCGAGTAGGTGATTTTACCACTAATGCTCTGCACTTACTGACTCTGCCACTGCCTCGGAGAGCCCCAGCGCTGCTACTTTCTAGGACCTGCAAAGTGGGTGGTCTACATCTACCGACTTGCCGGCTGCGCCACTGCCTGACGCACAAGCTGCCGCTCTCTTCTCCCAATGATGATGATAAACCCTTGCTTCCAGGTACGGGACGATGGGTAGTTGTAGGTAAGCGACCGCCCAGGGCGCCACTTCATCCCAGGCAGAAAAGGGGGTGCAAGGAGGCATGAAGTGGTCTGAATTTCCCATTTGGGGACACTTTATGCCTTGTTTAACTAGGGCACCAGAATACCTTGTCCCAGCCTTGCTTGCTTCACCCGGCTCCAAAGTGCGATTGGCTACATCGATTAGTGTTTGTCTGTCACCTCTGTCCTCCTCAACGGTCTTGCTGTACAGAGCCTGACCACTTGCACAATAACCCCCCCCCATGCCACTCTCCTCAACACTACTTGCCCGCTTCTGCAAGAAGCAGCGGATGTCTTCCCCACCTCTTTGCTGTCCACTGTCCTCAAATAGTTCGTCCTCGCTGTATAGTGGCGTAGAGCCCACAGCACATAGTGGTTTTCCGGCTATGGGAACCGAACGGGAGTGAGGCAGGTTGAGGACAGGTGAGGGCCCCTGACCTGCTCCCGGGCAATACCAACTAAAGGTTGTGTCTTACGGACCCACCAACTCGGATGTCATCCAGGAGAACGTGGATGACCTAGTCAACCATTCAAGAACCTTGGCTTGGTGGTCAACACACGGTCGCTAAATGACATCGGAAGCTCTGGCTTCGCGGAGTGACCCCTGCTGTGACTTCCTCTCACTGTTTTGCACCCTGTGCCTGCTCCAGGAACCTACTATTGCGTTCTTTTACACTATAGTGGGATCTTGGCCCTCAGCTCAGTTCTTTCGAGTTGGCGCTGACATTACCTTGTCAGGCTAAAGTCCTATTCAGTTATTTGGTCGTTTTGCCCCTGTAACTGCCCCCGAGAAGTGAAGCGATTCTAAGAGCGGCGCCTGTCATCTGCATGTCATACTAAAACACAGCATTGTATCAATACCAAACCAGGCTCCCTATGCATATTTGTGCATGGCACAATGTTCTACAACACCATACAGGCTCTCCGCAGCCAGGAAGTAGTTGTTTTTTAACATGATTCAGCGCAAATAAATTCGAAACGATTTTTTGCGGAAAATTCAGCGAATCTGGTGTACCGAATATTTGAGAAATTCGCCCATCTCTAATAATAAGCAAGAGAGTGGAAGAGTCATTGTCTAATATGTTCTCATTTCTTTGGCTCATGTCCACAACATTGCTGCCTTAGGGTATGTTCACACGGCGTCTTTGTGCATGTAATTGCGCGCACTTTTTTCGTTTTATTGGCCCTTTATAGTGGCAAAAAACGTGCCGCAATTACTGTAAATTATGTCTCATAAGAGCAGGATTACACGTCGCCCCCCCCCCCCACGCGACAAAAAACGATTTTATGCGAGGGGGGAGAATTGACATGTCAATTGTTAGCGGTGATTATGTGCCGCTGACAATGCATGTCTATGGGGTCGGCACCTGGCCGGGCCCCTGTGCTTTGGAACGACGGCTCAGCGGCGGCAGCGGACCAAGCCCTAATCCACTCCAGGCTCCACTCCTGGCCTCTTCTGGAGACTCCCCTGACTCTGGCTTTGGGACAGACATGGTTGATGGTATAGTAACAGCAGTCCAAGCCCTTATCCAGGCTATTGGGGACGAATGTGAAAACTCCAGGCCTGGATGCGGCCTCGTCTGAAGACCCCTGTCTCTGGCTTTGGGCCAGACAGGGTTGATGGTATGGCAGCAGCAGTCCAAGCCCTTATCTAGGCTATCAGAGACTCCCTTAATGTTAAGGATGAGGATGTCTCAGCCTCCCTTGAGGAGGTTTCCTTTAAATGCGGCAGGTAGCAGCGTTTAGTGTTCCCTGTAACACCTGGAGTTTGAGAACTGGTTGCCAGGGAGTGGAAAGATCCTGTGAAGTGTTTGTTTCCAACCAGGTGGCTTAATACTCTGTGCCCCTTTTCTGAATAATCAGGGTCATGTTGGTCGGGGTTCCCATCAGGGGACGCCCTAGTCAAGTGGCTCACGTAGCCTACGGTCATCCCCGTAGGCTACGTGACAGCACAGACGAGCGTCTTCACGTTTTTTTGTAAGTCCGCCAGGGGCAGCCCTGCAACCTGCATTTGCTTCTTCACGGGTCAGCAAAGCCTGCGTGGTCTGGTCAAAGAAGCTACATCAAGAGCTTCCACAAAAGAGTTGTGGAATCTCGCTTCCCAGCTTTCAGGAGCCTCAAAATTCCAATGAGACTTTACCTGTGTCAGCCTGTTTAGTGGCTAGAGCATCGGCCAATGCAGTGGCCGTTCGCCGCTCCCTGTGGGTAAAATCTTGGTCAGAGGATGCAGCCTCCAAAAAGTTAGTGGTTGCGCTTCTATTCTCTGGCGGTAAGCTTTTTTTGGAAGCGTGTCGTCGAGTTTATTTCACAGGCCACAGGGGGTTGTAGCTTTCTTTCCCCCCAGAGCCAGCCGGCGGCGTCATTCACTTAAAAGGCACGCCCAGTTTCAGCCCTTTCGGGGATTTTCTTACAGTCCGGCCGCTGGGAAAATTCCCCACTCCATGGGAGCCAAGTGCCCCTCAGTAAGACCACCATCGTCCTGATGGTCTCGCAGAACGCTCAAGCACCCTTCCCCCCCCAAGTCGCACGTGGTTTGAGGGCTTGCCTCCACCTCAAAATCTGTCTGGGAGGGAGGCAGTCTCCTTTAGTTCCAGGAGATCTGGCAAGTTCAGCTCAACGACGCCACTTAAGGATACAGGATTCACTCTCAGAGCGGTTTCAGCTTTCCTCTCCGGCTCAGGCGGCGGAGTTTTTTTTTGGCAATCCGCACCCTCCTTCTTCAAGGAGTGATTATGCCGGTCTCTGAGTCAGAGCGTTTTCAGGATTTTTGTTCTAAACCTTTTATGATCCCCAGGAAGGACAGCTCAGTAGGGCCAATGTCGGACCTCAAGGAGCTCAACCGGTATGTGCCATGTCCCGGTTTCCACATGGAGTCGCTCTGGTCAGTTGCAACCTCTCTGGAGCAGTGTTTTTTTCTGTCTGCTATAGACATCGGGGATGCTTATCTGCATGTCCCGATTTCCCAGGCCCATCAGCAGTTCCTGCGTTTCGCAGTAGGCTCACGACATTTTTCAGTCCAGAGCTCTGCCGTTCGGCCTTGCAACTGCACCAGGGGTATTCACATAGGAATAATTAATTGCGACAATCCCGGTGTGCTTCCATCATAAAGGATGGACTTTCTGGGGATGATTCTTGACACCCAGGTGTCCAGAGTGTTCTTCCATCAGGGAAGCTTCAGCACTTACATTCAGATGTTTCTCTACTTCTGAATCGCACCCCATGTACTCCTCGCACTTGCACGCGGGTTCTTGGCAGGTTGGTGGCTGCCTTTGAGGCGGTGTCCTTTGCGCAGTTTCTTTCTCGTCCTCTGCAGCGGGCAATCGTGGCTTGGTGGGACGGGTCTCCAACATCATTGGACACAACTATTCTCCTGCCACCCCAAGTTCGAGCCGATCTGGGCTGGTGGCCAGCCTCCCCTGCATTACATCAAAGGAGGTTGTTTCTTTCCCTGCAATGGCTGATGCCAGCGTATCTGGGTGGGGCGCCATCTTCGGCTCCCAGATGACTCGAGGTCTCTGGTCCCTCAGGGAATCCAGTCGTCAGATCAATGTGCTGGAACGCCAAGCTATTTTCCTAGCACTCTTGCATTTGGTCCCCTCTCAGCCAGGGGCACCCAGTTTGGAATCTTCAGGGTGGCATCAGAACCCAAGCAGCTTATCAGGAAGCTGCAAAGATTCCTCACTGGGCAGAGTATCCATACCGCTCTTGTCGACCAGTTTAATTCCAGGGGTAGAAAACTGATTGGCCGATCATCTCCGTTGAGCAACGGTCGATTCCGGAGAGTGGGCTCCTCTTCTGGAGGTTTTCCACCTTCTTTGCCAGAAGTGGGGTATGCTAGACGTAGATCTGTTTACGTCTCGCCTAAATCACCAATTCCTGAGTTGTATCCAGGGCCAGGAATCACCTGCCTCTAGCAGTAGATGCGCTGGTTCTGCCTTGGGGGTCAGTTTGCTCTGATCTACCTCTTTCCACCCTGGCCTCTTCTTCTTTGAGGGCGCAAGCGCCTCAAGTCTGAGAGGATACCAGCCATACTCATCACCTCGGAGTGGGCCCGCAGGATTACCATACCTGGAAGGCCTTTTTTCCTTTTTTTTTTTTTTTTTTCCTGGGCTGAAGCCCAGGAATTTCACCGTTTGGTATGTTCTACTCTAAGAGTGCTGTCTTTTCTACAGTCGGGCTTGGAGTTCGGGCTCGGCCTGTCCTCCTTGAGAGGTCAGATTTCTGCTCTCTTGATTTTGTTCAGCGCAAGCTAGCCTCCCGCTCAAAGGTTAAGACCTTTTTGCAGGGGGTCACGCTTTCCATCCCTCCAGTTCGTAGGCCTATTGAACCGTGGGATTTAAATCTTGTTTTGAAGGGCATGCAGTCTTCACCTTTTGGGCTACTATGGGAAGTTTTCCCTACATTTACTTTCGTGGAGGGTGGCTTTCCTGGTGGCCATCACTTCCATCCGCTGAGTTTCTGAACTGGCGGCTCAATCATGCAAGTCCCCTTTCTTGGGTCTGCATAAAGAAACCGGACGCATAACAACCTCGTCTTTGTTTCTCCCTAAGGTGGTTTCATATCAATGAGGACATAGTTCTGTCCTCTTTTTGCCCCTCGCCCTCTCATCCTCGAAAGCGAGCGTTTCATTGTTTAGATGTGGTCAGGGCCGATCGGATCTACCTCTCTATTACGGAATCCGTTAGGCGCTCTGAAGCCCTCTTTATCATTCCTGAGTTTATGCGCAGTGGGCCTGGCAGCCTCTAGGGCCACCATTGCCAGCTGGATACAGTTTGCAATTTCGGAGTCCTATCGGTCTAGGGAGGAACCCCTTCCGTTTCGGGTCACTGCCCACTCCACGAGTAGTGGGTGCCGCCTGGGTGGTTCCACATCAAGCTTCAGCTTTACAGGTTTGCAAAGCTTACTTTTTCTAAGTTCTACCAAATCCATGCCTTGACCGTGGCCGACGCAAGCTTCGCGCGTAAAGTACGACCGGCAGCAGTGGGCTAACACTTGCCACTGCTGATTCATTTTTTAGTTAACTCTTTTGTCTCCCACCCTCTGCGTCTGCTATTGGACATCCCAAGGTGCTGTGTCCCCCAATGACATTGGCGAGAAAATTGGATTTTTGTACTTACTGTAAAATCCTTTTCTCGTTATTGGGGGACACAGGTCCCTCCATCACTTTTTTTCTTCATGGAATGAGCTTTTTCTTTGGTTTTCCTCTCGGCCACGGCTTTTGTACCAACTGATCAGCCTGGCATCAGCAGGAAGGATATAGTCCACCGGGGCGGGCCCAACATGTTGTGTCCACCTCCTAGGGCAAGGGTATACCAAGGTGCTGTGTGCCGCAATGAATCGGATGAGAAAAGGATTTAACGGTAAGTACAAAAATCCAATTTTATGTCTGTAATCCAAGTCAAATATAGGAACCCATACATTATATAGACTTATTAGACACAGACCGATATATATCAAGAGTTTTTCTTTTAATGGGAATGAATATGGTGTAAAGCTAATTAAAACCTCAAATTAAGTATATAAAAAAACTATAATAATGTGAGAGGTCAGTATTGTTGACTCAAGGTGGGACATGCAATGGTTTCCTAAGCCTTTAGAACTCATCCTACCAACATATTTATTATAAGCGGTTTACCAGCTGTTGTCCGAAAAGACACCATTTTTGATCTCTTTTGTCTGGTCAATTTATTTGCATTCTGATATATAGAATGTCATCAATAACTATTTAAACCAACATGACAGGCTTTCAATTACGGAGTTCTGCTGAAATAGTCATAAAATGAGCTCATAAAAACTAATTAAGCTACATTGTAGACTTTTAATTAATACTGTCAAACACTTCAGTTGTGCTGATTATAGGCCTAATGTTGTATTGTTTCAGCGTCAAGTTGGTAAGATGAAGGTTAAGGCAACCTGGGCTTCTATCACACCTCAGCAGTACTACAGGCTGATCGTCTCCATGCCACGCCGCATTGATGCAATCATTCATGCAAAAGAAGCCCTAACAAAGTATTGAGTGCATTTACTATACATACCTTTTGGCAGGCCATCATTTCTCTATAACAATTTTTTCGATTGGTGTTATACAAGATTCTAATGTTCTGATGTACTGAACTATAGGTTTTTATTGGTTGTAAACCATAATCATCCACATTAAAGGAAATAAACACTCGAAATATTCCTTGGTGTGTAATGAGTCTATAAAATCTATGGGTTTCGCTATCTGACTTAAATTTCTAACATAAATTAACTTTTCGATCGTCTAATTTTTTGAGATGCATTAGTAAGGTATAGGCCAAGCTGCTGTATTACTAACATGAAGCTGAAAAAAAATATATATATATATCTACTGGATTTGCCTGTGCATGCCATTCAAATTCACATACACTGGGTTTATCTGGTTTAGCCCAGTTGCCACAGTTGAACGAAATGACCTGCATTTTTATTCTTAGATTTACTTTTCTTTTTATCTTGTAGGTGGCGTAGTCATCACCTATTTTTCTTTCAGAGCTGTCGATACTGTGTGTTACACAGTATTGACATTTCCCTGATGGTTCCAGGAAATCAAGCAGTCTTCTGCCATGCGCTTTCTCTACTGATCCTTTGCCATAATGATACAGCCTAGAGTGCCATTAACCACACCATCTGTCAAAGGTTAGCTAAGGGAACTTCATTCTAGCACAGGTGTACAAGGTCTGTCTATTTTCTATTGTATTGTTCCTGTGGTGCCTTCTTTTTTTCTCCATATTCAAGAGATTTTAAGATACATTAATAAAGATAAAAACCAGCAGTTCACATAGAAGTAATGATGGCAAAGATTTCACAAGAACAATGTATCATAAGTTCAAACAGTATGACATCTAAGAACATTTCAGAACAAAAAGTGATGAAGTGACATAGCAAATGTGAGTTATTGAGTGTCACAATATCATAAGTATGTGGAAACAACAGATCATAGATACACAAAAAGGGGAAAAAGTCATTTGGGAAGAAAAAAAAAGTAGAATGACTGTGACGTTTGAAAGACTCGCAGAAACCCGAGACCACCCTCAAATGGTGTCTAGACACAACTGCCTCAACTGCAGCCGAATCCAACGCGAAGGGCAGATCCAAATTCAAGAACTAATCAAGTCGTAATCCATTATGTAAAGCGGGGAGGCCTTAAAAGATGACCAATGGAACCAAATGTTATTAAAGTGGTTCAATTCCGTGGGAGTCTATGCTATTAATGCCTCCATTCTTTGAATAAAATTAATTTCCGTATACCAATCCTCGATAGATGGAGGAGTAGAAGATTCCCATCACCGAGTGATGACTGTTTTGAAGCAGATGCTTGAGACTTTTTCTATTTCAGAATAGGCATTTCAAACATAAAAAGCAATAGAGCCTCTGGAGAGTTAGGGACCGAAATCTCCGTTATCTCTTCAATAATTTTCGGGACGGTGGACCAAAATCCTTTAAACAAAGGGCATCCACCCCAAATGTTTAACAGATCCCTCATAAGCATTCATTTGACACTTTATTATGTATTTTATTATTATTTATTTTAGAGCGCCATTAATTCCAGGGCGCTGTACATTTAAGGGGAATTACATACATAACAAATGTGGAACAATTACAATGGTGACAAAAATGACTAGTAACTGAAACAGAGAGGAAAGAGGACCCTGCCCGCAAAGGCTTACAATCTACAAGGAAGAAGGGGAGAGAACAGAAGGTGTGGGGCAGACTGTTTGCGGGCAGGAGTAGTGTATGTGGGGTAAGTGCGGGTAGTAGGCTATCCTGAAGAGATGGGTTTTCAGTTTGCTTTTGAAACTGGTGAAATTTGGGGAGAGTCTGATGTTTTGGGTTAAGGCGTTCCAGAGTGTGGGTGAAGCACGGGAGAAGTCTTGGAGACGGTTATGTGAGGAGCTGATGAGAGGGGAGCAGAGGAGAAGGTCCTGTGAGGAGCGGAGATTGCGTGAGGGGAGGTATCTGGAAATTAGGGCAGAGATGTATGGAGGGGAGAGGTTATGGAAATCCTTGTAGGTCAGGGTGAGTAATTTGAACTGAATTCGTTGGGCAATGGGCAGCCAGTGAAGGGATTGGCAGAGGGGAGAGGTGAATCAGACGGGCAGCAGAGTTGAGGATGGAGTGGAGGGAGCGAGGGTGCTAACTGGGAGGCCACAGAGAAGGATGTTGCAGTAGTCAAAGCGGAGAGATGACGAGGGCGTGGACTAGCGTTTTAGTAGTGTCAGAGTTGAGGAATGGGCGGATGCGTGAATATTTTTCAGGTGGAGGCGGCAGGCAGAGGTGAGGGCTTGGATGTGCGGTTTGAAGGATAAAGAGGAGTCAAAGGTTATCCCAAGGCAGCGGACTTGTGGAGCTGGTGAGAGGGTGTGGCCATTAACAGTGATAGAGAGATCAGGTGGAGGGATAGAGTGGGATGGTGGAAAGATGATGAATTCTGTTTTATCCACATTTAGTTTTAAGCGACGGGAGGAGGAGAAGAAGGAGGAAATGGATGATAGGCATTTTGGGATCCGGGAGAGAAGAGCGTTAATATCAGGACCGGAGATATAAAGCTGGGTGTCGTCCGCGTACAGGTGGTAGTTAAAGCCATGTGAGGCTATGAGCTGACGCAGACCAATAGTGTAGATAGAGAAGAGGAGTGGGCCCAGGACAGACCCCTGAGGGACACCAACAGAGAGCGGGTGGGAGGAGGAGGTGGTGCAGGAGTGAGAGACACTCAATGTCCGTTCAGAGAGGTATGAAGAGATCCAGGAGAGGGCCAGGTCCGTGATGCCAGGGTGGAGAGGATTTGTAGCAGGATGGAGTGGTCGACCGTGTCAAAGGCGGAGGACAGGTCTAAGAGGAGGAGCACAGAGTAGTGGCGTGAGGCTTTAGCAGTTACTAGGTCGTTGGTGACCTTGGTTAGGGCAGTTTCAGTGGAGTGGTTGGGTCGGAAGCCTGATTGGAGTGGGTCAAGGAGAGAGTTGGAGGAGAGGTGGGAGGACAGTTGAAGATAGACGTGCTGTTCCAGGAGTTTGGATGCAAAAGGAAGCAGTGAGATGGGGCGATAGTTGGACAGTGAGGAGGGGTCGAGAGATGGTTTCTTAAGGATAGGTGTGATGGTCGCGTGTTTAAGAGAGGAAGGGAAGATGCCAGAGGTTAATGATAGATTGAAAAGGTGGGTGAGGGCTGGGAAGATAACAGTGCTGAGGTCTGGGATGAGGTAGGATGGCAGTGGGTCAAGGTTACAGGTAGTGAGGTTGGATTTGGACACTAGAGAGGAAAGGTTATCGTGACTAACAGTGGGAAAGCAGGTTATGGAAGTGTTCACTGGGGACTGTGTCAGGGTGAGGGTGGGTGGTGGCGATGGTAGGGGTATAGAGGTGGGTAGTGGGGACTGAGGGGTGAAGCTTTCTCTGAGGAGGTTGATCTTATGTAAGAAATGAGTGGCAAAGTCGTCCGTTGCTCGGAGCGCTGGGGGTGGAGGTGCCGGGGGGCGAAGGAGAGAGTTGAAGGTGTTGAATAAATGTCTGGGGTTGTGAGACAGGGAGGATATGAGAGAGGTGAAGTAATCCTGTTTGGCGGTGGTGAGTGCAGACTTAAATGTGTGTAGCGATTGTTGGTATGAGGTGAAGTCGTCGGTGGAGCGGCTTTTCTTCCAGAGGCGTTCAGCAATTCTGGAAGCACGCCTCAGCTGTTTAGTGGAGTCTGTGTGCCTGGGTTGTCTGTTGATGTTGCGGGTTCTGTTGTGTGTGAGAGCAGCGACTGAGTCAAGGGTGGTGGTGATTGTGTTGTTGTAGAAAGCAGCGGCTGTGTCTGGGTTGTCAAGTGAGGATATGGTAGAAGAGGTGCAAGAGAATCAGAGAGAGTGCGTGGGTTGAGGTTTTGTAAGTTCCTGCGGGGGTGCAACTAGATGTGAGACAGGGGAGCAGGTGGAGTGGAGATGGTGGAGAAGGTAATCAGGTTGTGGTCAGATATGGGGTGAGGGGAGTTTGAGATGTCAGGGGGCAGAGGCGGGTGAAGATGAGGTCCAGCGTGTGTCTGTCTGTGTGGGTGGCTCCAGAGGTCCACTGTGAGAGGCCGAAGGAAGAGGAGAGCGAGAGGAGTTTTTTGGCAGCAGGGAGGTGTGCATCAATTGGGATGTTAAAATCTCCCATGACAATAGTGGGGATGTCAGTGGAAAGAAAGTGGAGAAGCCAGGAAGAGAAGTGGTCAAGGAAAGCAGTGGCAGGGCCTGGGGGCCGGTAGACCACAGCCGCTTGCAGGTTGGAGGGGGAGTAGATGCGGACAGAGTGCACCTCAAAGGAGGGGAGGGTAAGGGATGGTAGAGGAGGAATGGGAACAAAAGAGCAGGTATCAGATAGGAGAAGGCCAACACCTCCTCCATGCTTGTTACCGGGGCGGGGAGTGTGTGAAAGTTGGAGACCACCAAAGGAGAGTGCGGCAGGGGAGACAGTGTCAGAGGGGGTCAGCCAGGTTTCTGTTAGACCAAGGAAAAGTAATTTGTGAGAGATGAATAGATCGTGTAGGTAGGTGAGTTAGTTAATTACAGCAAGTGGGTTCCAGAGCGCTCCGGGGGAGAGAGAGAGAGAGTTGAGCTGGGTTCAAGGATTGAGGGAAAACATTTATGTGAGAAACTGTTGGGACTTCATTTCCATATAGAGAGGAATCTTGTGAATTTTCCTGATATTTAGGAATTACTTTTACAGCTCTGTGTCAGTTGGAAATCATGATCCCAGTGAGAAATAGTAAATGATTGACCTAGTTCAGTTCTCCATTGCTTGTAAAAAGATGAGATGTTGAGAGTATGAATCAACCACTATTTTATATAAAATAAAAACAGAGTGATGACTATCTGCTGGAGCTAGAAGCAGTTGTTCAAAACACAGTTAGGGACCTGTGGAGGTTAACGGTGCGCTTGAGTTTGTTAAAGAAATGGGATAAATGAAGATGTTGAAATGGGGTACTAGTTAAAGGAATTTTCCTATTTAAGAAAATGCGAATCAGCGAGTTTTTCAGGTTCCCATTAGAGATAATGTGATACAGATGTAAGGTGAAACTTAATTACCACCCAAAAACAAATTGGAAGAGAATTCAGGTGGGTAATCCGGATTGTCTGTAATTGGGACAAATGGGCCTCTGCGATCAATAAGTCTATGAGATTCTTTATGAGAATAAAGTGTAGCTAGCGTATGTTTAGTACAGAAAGAAGAGGGAATGTTTCCCTTAGCTGAAGGAGTCCAGGTCAGGGGAGTGTGGCCAAAGCCCTGGGGCAAATGGGTCCTAATTATAATTTTTGGTTAGATAAACATTTTAAGGATATCCTACCAAACCAAGAAAATTATTTTTTTGTTCCAAAGATCTAGATTTTTAGCGGTTTTGTTTAAAAATGAACAGAAAAAACTGAGGACTGAGGCGATACTAATTCCTAAATAAGAAAATGCCATTACCGGGGCCATTCAAATGGGAAGTTTAGTTTCAGAAGGTGGTGTTCTTGTGAATGTAAATTAACACTGAGAGCTTTGAATTTAGACAATTTCATTTTAAAATTGGACTAGGAGCCAAAACAATGCAGCTCCACCATCAAACAGGGAGTTATAAGTGGGTTTGTAATGTAAACCAATAAGTCACTGCAATGAAAGCATTTATATTTCTGAGTCCCAAAGTTAATACCGTTAATGTCAGGATTGGATTGTATTTGAATCCATTAGGTTTCTTTACTGAACACGGAGAAGTGGAGAGAGGGTGCAGACATGTCTAGTTCTATCGGAAATAGTAAAGGGGTCAGACAAGGGCCCGTTCATTTTGATACAAACGGAGAAAGACGATAAAAAGGTGGAACCAATTCCAATATGATTACAGTCACAAAATTCTGTTGAAGGCCTTCTTGGCATTCAACGGCAAAACCATGAGAGGAATGTTCTGAGTTTTGGCCAACGTTTTTAATTGTAATGGCTCCGGACTTGGGAAGAACCACTACGTGAATCCATATTGAATTAATGTCTGATGGAATGGGGATTTGGCCTTATTTTTGGCTTTTAATTTTGAATAGTTCTTTTATAATCTTATTATGGATAGATATTTGAAATACAGATGATACAAGGAGCTGAGGATTTTTCCCTGGTTTTGGATAAATGTGACGTGTGCCATCGTTGCTTGTGGACGGAAAGAGGTAGCAGGGGAAATCGCAATGAAAGCCTCTGACATCAAAGGGATAATTTTGTCTGAAACCATTTTGTAAAATTTGGCTGTGTAGCCTTCAAGGCCCTTCTTGACATTTTTACTTCCAGGTAAATGTCCTTGCTAACTGTTGAGACAACTACTGTATGTGAGAAAGGTTCCTCTAATTCTGAAGAAATTGATTCAGGGATTTTAGATAACAGTGATGACTGTGGAAATAGTTCACTTAAGTTAGACTGTGAAGAGGAAGGCATGTTATATGATTTCGAATAGAAGGCATGGAAGTGCTTAGCAATATCTTGGGTACAGTTATTATCAAATTCCACAGAACTCTTAATAGAAGAGATATGAGATTGTGCCAATCGATTATGAACTGCTCTAGCTTAAATATGGCTCTTTGTTTCCTTAGTCTTAAATTTCAACTGTGTTTTAATTTTATCTAGTGGAACCCAGGTTAGCTTCTTTAATTGGTGGACCATTATTGGGGAATTCTTGTCACTCTCATTTGTGTCAGCAGTTCTTCGGGATTGCAACTTTTGTATATTAATTAATTTCCTCGGATCCACACACTTAAGGGCTTACCATTGAATGATGGGTGGATAGTAGTCATTATAATGGCTTTCCAAAAATTTAAAAATGGAGCTATTTACTTCTGTCACACATGGAAGGTCAAGAAGAAGGGATTTATTTAACCCCTTAAGAACACTGGACGTATGAGTACGTCCCAGGGTCCCTAAGGGGATTTGCAGGGGGATCGTTCCGCGACCCACCCGCACAGTCGGAGGGTTGTGTTTGCGGGGCTATTTTTTGGTCAGTTTAGGGCACTTAAACAATCTGGATAAAGTGATCAAAAAGTTGGATGATTCAAAATGATTGCACAATAAAAAGACACACTTCAGCCCGCAAAAAATGCCACCCTCAATGACATGTCTTACAGGTTGTTAGTGACAAACAAAGTTATTGGTCGCACAAAATGCGCCACGTGCAAATTTCGAAAAAATGAATATGTTTGGATTTTTTTTTTACTGGTTCAAAAACATACGGAAAACCTATATGTTTGGTATTGCTCACATGCGTAACAAACCTGGTTGAATACAGATAACACTTTTGATTTTCTGTAAGATTGAAAGCTGTGAAAGCAAAAACACCTGGTAAAATGGCGAAATTAGGTGTTTTGCTTGTTTTACAATTTGTCCCCACTTGAGAAATTTTTTGCGGGTTTCCCAGTTATTCTACGTACAGTGAATATAACCATTAAGAAAGCTCATCAAGTGTCCGCAAAATAAATGCCCTCTTATGTCTCTGTAGGTGGAAAAAATAAATAAAGTTATATGGCTATGGGGAAGGCGAGGAGGGGTAAAAATAAATCGAAAACGCTAGGCATCAACAACAAAAAAAACAACGGGTCTTTAAGGGGTTAATTTCCAATTCCACACCCATTAACTGAGGAATGGTAAATGCAAAGAGCAAAAAACTGACATGATCAGACCATAAAATATCCCCAATAACTGTGGACGACAGCCACGGGAGAGCAGAATGTTGGTTCATAATATAATCCAAGCGACTTGAATTATCTGTGGGATAACAATGAACACCTATGCGTAGAGTGTGTGAAAGATAATATTCTGCTAAAGCAGGTACATTCTCTGGTCTTAATATTACTTCTCATGCACCTTTTTATCAAGTAGTTTTTATTAGTTGTAAAAAAATTTTAAATTTAATCATAGCTATGTGATTTTATGGATTTGGTTTTTGATTCTGGTATCTCTCACAATTGAAGTGGACCTTTGATAAAAATTACAGACCTTTCTGGCATTTCTAGGTGGGAAAACTTGCAAAATCACCAGTGTATCAAATACTTATTTTCCTTATTGTACCTTGTATTAGATCGATAGTCAAGGCACAGGTAAGACACTTACAGTTTACTGTAAAACAGGCCTCATCTTTGAATGATTAATTTTAGATTGTGAACTTTAGTAAACTAGAATATGCCTGCAAAGAATTACTACAGTTTCAAGTGTCTTTAGATTTCAGAAAACTTTCAATATACTGATAACAATTCCTTGTCAAAAACCCCAAGGCAGTGTTTAAAAAAAAAAAAAAGAAAGAAAATTTAAATAAAAATCTGCTATATACAGGTCTCCAAAAACAATGCTTTCTCTTATGAACCTTTCAAAATAGTCATGGGGTTTTTGTTAAATTTCTTTCCTTATAATACACAATGAATGGTTTCAGAATCATATCACGAGTATCAATCCATCTATAGCAAGCACATAACGTTTGTCCGCAGTACAATAGAGCCAAGTAAATTTTAAATCCATTATTTTTTTGAGGAATATTTATAGTAAATGACGGACGCACAAAGTGCCGCGTATGATACCGGGGGAGATGTGATTGAATAGGCTTACGCTGTTTCTGGGTGGAACTGCGCCTTAATCTTAGCATCATGATTAAGGGGCAGGTCGCCCTGAATAACGTGTAGCTTTATTCATCTCCACGGTGGCATGTTTGCCGTGTTTTATTTAAATATTACTCAATTAACTATGGGATTTTAGATTACTGGCCTTTGGTCTGCTGGGACCATAGGTTTGTGCGTTGCTTGCTTGTAGCGTATCTCCCTAGCACGGAGGGATCACATGCAGTATACTGGATCCACCCCCACACCCACATAAAGGTGAGCTGGACTTTTTCTATTTTTGTATTCAATCCATCTAGTCTGTAGCCGCCAGCAGAATATGAGTATCCAGGACAGAGTAGTTGATGGCACTGGTCTGTGCAGGAGTTGAGAATGTCATGGTCAGGAGCTGGCTTGCAAAAAAGTAAGATTTATAAAAGATGAGATTAGGCTATTAACATTTTAGCCTAAAGAAGTTTTTAGAGACTAGTAAATTCCTCCCAAATGTCTCCCAATTGTACACCAAAATAATATTCCAAAAGAAAAAAATCATACTCAATTTGTGTATTTAAGGATACTTATCCTTTATTAGAATATTTTAAATAGTAGGGATTTTATGGAAATATAACTCGTGTTTATGTTACTAAAATCCACCACTACAAAAATCGTTAAGTGTAAGATTTTAGGGTTAGGAAAAAGATAATGGGAACTGTGCTAGGGGAAGGTTAAATAAAAATGCCTTATTTATCCTATGTGTCCTAAAAGAAATTTTTCCCTTAACCTATAAAGGGATAATCGTCCCTGAGAGGGACGTTCATGTACGGTAAACTCCGCACCTAAGGCACACAAACCAACTAATTAGTCAATGACTCTGGTTTGCATATTCATTGGGTGTGGTTATATATATATTGTCGTATCCCAATCTATCTGCTGTCTATTTAGTAGTCAAAGCATGTAGAAACAGTACTCTTACCCCACACTTAAGTTGGATAATAACAAAGTCCTATCCTGTATGTCCTACTCCACACGACATGTTTCTTTGTCACAAAACAAATCTTCAGGGGATTAATTGAGAATAAATGACAACAGGGTTTAAAATAGCCAAATGTGTTTAAAGGGGTTGGTACGTAAACCCCGACTAGAGGTCCCACAATTAGTACCTCAAGGGAGAAAAATTATTTACATCATCCCTTATTTTTTGGTGGTATCTAACCCCCGGTATTTTTTTTAATCTGTATACCTCTCAATGCTCTTAGAAGTCACCAAATAATAATGGTAATTATTCATCAGTTTAATTATATAGATGTTATTGGGAGGCATCAGAGGTTTGTTAGTGTATATTCATGTGAACAACCACGATTGTGTGATACATGTGAGAAACTACAGATGCTCAGGGGGAAAAATAGTTGTGGTAAAAGGTATTGCAGGATTAAAAAAAAAATAGCCAAAGCTTTATGAACATCTCTTGAGCTACTTTTCCATATCCATCATATGTAAATGGAAGGAAGACTGGCACAACTTACCTATTACCTACACGACATAGCATCCACACTAAACTGACAGCATAAGGTCATGCGAAATCATAATTTTGAGTAACTAGCTGAGAGGCGCTGCAGAGTTTCACAGTCTGATATAGACTTTACTACTTCACTGCAAAAATCTTGTAAAAAACATAAGCCGCCACTGTAACGTCTCGTGCTGCGGTCCGACTCCTAGACTGCAGGCACGCCCGTTACTTGGCTGCTGGTCGTCCTCGCGCTGTGCCCAGGGCTGCTGTTTGCTCACCTGCTCCTGTCCTGCTTCCTCCTCAGCAGGTGCGCGCCTCTGCATTTTCCTCCCCACTAGGGGCGCGTGCAAGTTGGTTCCCTGCATTTAAAGGGCCAGTGCACAACAGGTAATTGTGCTCCTATCCAATCTAATTCTTGCAGGAGCTTTTTAAGGATGCCATTTCCTGCTCTCCGCGCCCAGTTATTGGTGTCCTTTCCTTGAGTTGGTTCATATGGCTCACTTATCCTCTCTGCATCCTGACCTGTTCCGAGCCTACCACTTTAGCTGTCACCACCAGGATCTACGTTGAGGGTAGCGACCTGGGGGTTTCCCTGCAGCTAAGTCCTTCCCGCTTTGCGGCGGGCGGCGTTGAAGACAAGGGGGCTCCTTAGACTCCGCTCCTCGACGTCGGCAACGCCAACTCCACGTGGTGACAAGTGGATCCACCTCCCGCTCGCATGACAATATAACTGGGCCATGGATCCCGCCAAAGCCGTGTTACCTGACGCCAAAAGTCTTGTGGCTGAAATTCCACGCCAGGGCACTTGTCAAGAACAGCTCTTCACGATGTTGCAGAACCTGGCGGCTCGTCTGTCTGAAGCTCCGGCTGCCGTACCTGTCCATGTTCCGGTGGCCGTCCCTGCCATACCCAGCAGCCCTTTCCTGCACCTGCCGCTGCCTCCCAGCTACAGTGGTGACCCCAAGGCCTGTCGTGGGTTCCTGAATCAATACACGATTCATTTTGAGGTCCTGAGTCACCAGTTCTCCACGGACAGGGCAAAGGTGGCGTTTATTATCTATCTGCTTTCTTTTATCAAGAATTTTTTTTATTCATTTTCAGAATAAAATTAATACACAAAGATTTCAACAGAAGGCCTGCTTATTCGCCTTATAACACTATAGCACAATCATAACATACACGGAAATTACATCGTTGGCGAAAACTGGCATCGTCATTCATTCGTATTTCTTATTTATTAATGCCCTGTAACTCTATTTCACTGATTAGAACCGAGTCTGTTACCGAGACATATACTAGTATAGAAACATAAACATTAACATACAATTTATATAACAGATTTTTATATAACAGTTTGTAACTTCGTGAGAGCTAACGATCCTAATCACCAAGTTTTTACTACACTTGTCAATTTTGTGCTATTTGTTCCTTACGGCCATCCCTTCATCTTGACGTCTTCCTGATTTCCCTAGCCCTGTACCTGGAGTCTCCCCAAGGAACCTGCGAGTTGTTGCTGTAGGTACCATGATGTTCCCAAAAATGATTTCACTAGACTGTGTATCTCAGTATCCGATAAGAAGGCAGAGATGAAATGTTGCCAAGTTCGAAAAAATTTCCCTGTTTGTGCCTCTTTATTATAGACCATGGCAAGTTTATCCTTCCGCAGATGGTGTTTTACCACCGAAATCACCGTAGTGATTGAGGGGACCTGAGGTTCTAGCCAAGAGCTTAATAAGCGGCCATCAAGATGACATGCAAGGCTTTGTTACAATGTTTGACTTTGTTTTCTACCCTCATCACCGGGAAGTTATGGAATAGGATCTGTAATGGATCCATCGGAATGATGATAGCTTGGTTTTTAGTAACCGCGTCAATTCTAGCCAGAACGCTTGGGTTGCTGGGCATGACCATATACCATGTTTCAGGTCAGTAAGAGGTAGAGAACATTTTGGGCACGCCGTTATCCTATTTGGAAAAGATGGGTGTGGCAAGATATTGAACCCATAAATAGCCCTGTGTGCTAATCTAAAATAGGTATCTCTCCACGACTCGCTCACCAGAGCCTTCCTAATGTGTTTCCAACCTTCGAGAACTCCCTCCCTTATATCAATGCCTGGAAAGTCATGATCCCATCTCCCAAACAGACCACCCAAATATTCAGTTTCTCATGGCCATCGTAAGTTACTATAAAGACGTGATAAAGTATGCGGAGATACCGAATCTCCCAGTAATGCGTCAAACAGGTTGGGCTTAATCACTCTTGAAAGGTTTCCGATCTTAGCCCGTAGAAAACTTGTTATTTGTTTATATGCCAGAAACTGAGAGGTGTCAATATTATATTTAAACTGGATTTCCCAAAAGGTGTAGAATCTGGCTTCCCGACTATTTATCAGTGATAGTAGTTTGTCCAACCCCTTGGAATTCCAATGGCTCAACCCTGTTATTCCTTGCCCCGGAGCGAACTCTGGATGTCCTTGCCATGTCAGGTACCTACTGGATTGGAATGGGAGTTTAAAAAGCTTTCTTGCAGCTTTCCAGGCACTTATCGTGTCTCTCACTACTAGGCTCTGTTTAGCTACACAAGGGAGTGCCCTACAGGGTGTGTGCAGTAGGGCAGTAAGGTTCCACGGGGCTACAAGTCCGGTTTCCAGTGTCGTGTTTGAGAAATAGGAGGAGCCTTTTACCCAGTCTATGCTATGTCTAAGTAATGCTGCCAAATTATTAGTGCGAATGTCTGGAAGGTTCATCCCTCCTTTTGTCTTTTGGCAGCATCAGTTTTGCTAATGCAATTCTTGGCCGTTGATGCCTCCAGATAAATTTTATGAAAGCCAATTTAAAGGGGTTGTCTCGCTACAAAGAATAGCTTTCAAATTGTAGGGAACACAAAATAAAGACATTTTCCAAATATATTGCATTGTTCCTCTGTTTTCCCTAAAGAGATACAAGTGAATTTATTACCTCTGTGGCTATTTCAGTTCCCTCAGTAACTGACCTGTAAACAAATCTCCTGGGGCTGTTTGTTCAATGAGATAACAGAGAGTGAGTCATCACACAGGTCAGCAGTGTCAGTCAGTGTCCTGTGCTGCCAGACAGTAAAAAGCTTGATTTATCTCAAGTAAACAGCTCTGTAATTAGGGCTTTTTGTTTTGGGGATCAGATAAGAAGTCCTTCCAGTAGTTTGAGAAGCTAATCTAATCTAATTAGCATCTGAAAGCACAACGTAGCTGTACAAGCATGGAGCTTATGCAAATTAGTATGAACCAGGAAGTGACAGAGAATTTCTTTCATGCATTCTTTGAAACCCTGTGGGGAGACAACTCCTTTAAGTGTATTTATACAGGTGTGTTTTAATAGTAGTGGGATTGTTTGAAGGTGATATAAAATCCTTGGAAAGCTAATCATCTTGATTAGGTGGCAACGGGCTAGAAGGGGTAGTGGTAGATGGGACCAGCCTTTTAGTTCAGAACAGATTTTGTGGATCACTGGAGGGAAGTTAAGATTGTACAAGGAATCCGGTGTTTTCCCTATTTTAATGCCTAGGTACGTGATAGTTTTCTGCACGGTAACTGGGAGATGTTGCAATGATCCTGAGGGCACTGATCTTGGGGCTGTAAGATCCAATATTTCCGACTTATTGACGTTGATTTTAAAGCCTGAACTGACACCAAACCTGTTCAAAGTATCAAGTATCAACTGAATTTATTTTTTTGGGTCAGCACAAATGAATATTAGGTCATCTGTGAACATTGCGATTTTTAAACATTGATTCCCTACTTTAATGCCCCCAAATTCCTTCAGTTTGTTTATGCATCTTGCCAGTGGCTCTATTGCTATGTTGAAGAGCAGGGGAGACAAGGGACATCCCTGCCTCGTTCCCCTCCCCAAACCAAGAGGAGAAGACAAGAAGCCCGGAATGGCTATCCTTGCCGAGGGGTTGCTATACAGAGATGATATATATTTTCTGAAAGGGCCTTCAAAACCCATTGTGTCCAGCACTTTACTCATCCACTCCCAGCTCACACTGTCAAAGGCCTTTTCAGCATCTATTGACAGCAGAGCTGGGAAGGAATGTCTGTGAGGATGGACCTTGATGTCATCCAGGACGGTCAGGACCTTGCGAATGTTTGTTATTGCAGACCTATTTTTTATGAAGCCCACCTGGTGGTCCTGGATCAAATCAGGCAGCAGAGTTGCCAAACGGTCTGCTAATATTTTAGATAGAATCTTGATATCTACATTTATAAATGATATTGGACGGTATGAGTTTGGCATAGTGTGGTCTTTTCCTGGCTTCAGAAGTACCCGAATATGAGCCTCGTTCATATAATGCGGGATTTCATTCCCCTGATGAAAGGAGTTATAAAGAGAGACCGATTCAAGCGAGATTTCCGGGAGAATTATCTTAAAGAACTCTGCCGTGTAGCCATCAGGCCCGGGAGCTTTTTGATTGGCCATTTTTTGTATTGTTTGCTTAAGTAAGGCCTCTGTTATAGGGGCTCCCAGGAATTCCCTATCCTCCTGTGTCAATTTGGGAAGTCCTCTATCTTTTAGCCAAAAATTTGCTTCCTCCTGATTCATGTCTGATGAGCGATATAGGTTAGAGTAAAAAATTTTAAAAATGTTTACAATGTTGTCTCCTCTAAATCTTATGGTCCCTGTCTCATCTTTCAAAGAATAAACCGTATTTTGTCCCCGTGTCCCTTTAGCCAGTCTAGCTAATAGTCTCCCAGGTTTGTTGCCAAACTTGAAAATTTGGGAATCACAGAGTGATTTCTTTGAACGCTCCCTTTGGGCTAGCCAATATTCATACTCCCCTCTAGAACTCTCCCATTTATCCCTGGTCTCGCGATTGGGATGGGCTTGGAAGGCTGTATATGCTTCCCGTAGCTCACAGGTCAGCTCGTTTAATTTGGTTGCCACTTGTTTTTTTCTTGCTGCTATGTGAGAGATAAGTCTCCCCCGTAAGACCACCTTCGCCGTTTCCCAGAAAAGGTGAGGTGTTGCTTCATGTTCCAAATTTGTTTGTTTATATTCAAGCCACCAACCCCGCAAACAATTGCCAAAGTCTTCGTCATTGTAAAAATATGATGGGAAACGCCATATAAATTCTGGCCCCCTTTGGGGTAATATCGTTTATGTCCAGCATAATTGGAGTATGGTCAGATATAACCAGGTCTCCAATTGTTGCCGAGGCTACTCTATTTGACATCTGAGCGGAGGTCAGCAGATAAACTATGCGTGACCATCATGAATGGGGGAGGTGGGGGAGAAGAAAGTATACTCTCTCCTTCTGGGTGGAGCGTCCTACATATATCTGTTAAGTTAGCTTGTTCCAGGAAAGTGCCAAGTACCTCCTTGTTTAATGATTTTATTGTTCTATCTTCTCTAGCATTGTGCACGGTGTTGAAGTCGCCACCTACTATTTTGAGTGGAACCTCATCAGTGAGGATTTTCCCTGATAAATTTTGGAAGAAAGTTTTGTTGTCCAGACTTGGGGCATAGATATTGTACAATGATATTTTTGTATCTGCCATTGCTATTGTTACCTTTATAAGCCTTCCCTCAGAGTCATGTGAGTGATCTATTATTTTGTGTGCTAAGTTTTTATGTATCAGGATGATCACTCCACATTTGTTCCCAACCGCTGGGGAACCCAAGACCTGCCCTACCCACAGCCGTTTGAGACGATGATAGTCATCAGCCTCAAGATGGGATTCTTGGAGCATGGCTATTTCCGTCCCCAGTTTTCTTAAATGCCTCAAGACCATGAGCCGTTTTTCGGGCGAAAGAAGGCCCTTGACATTCCACGATGTAATTCTAAACATTGTAGGTAGTAAGGGGGGGTTAACCTGTGGACCATTGGAACTATTGTATCTAGTGTCATAGTGGTGATCACAGTGGCACATAGCAGATTGTTGCTCTCATATAACTTAGAAAACCAAACTAAGTATAACAGAACAATACAGATAACACAGCATGTGGAGGAAGAAGATGGAACATACTCTTCCTCCAGATATTTTTGCTTACAGACTTCTCTTCTTCCCAACATCAGGTGTAGGAACATATAAACAATTACTCTTCCAAGACTGGCATGAGCTAACAAACAAGGACCCTGCATCTTTCCACAGTCCGGAGCATCACACATGGTAAGTGAGGAATAGATCAACTTATCATAAAGTCACGTCTGCTTTTCCCTTGGCTCGGATCCTATCGCCTTTTGTCCGAATCAAGGCCCCAAGGCAGAAGCTGAACGTTTCTGCTGCTCTTTCGGACTGGTTGGGGGACGGTGTGGGATCTGACCCCGACTTTCTTTCTGTGCCATTGGAGAGTGTAGCTCCACTGGTTGTTCTCGAGGGGAGCCCTGTGGTGAGGGTGATCTTGTTGTCTAATGCGGTTTGTGGGGATTTTGCAGGGATTGTGCTTCCGTCGGTGTATGGTAAGTAGAGGTGGAAGACCCGCAAAACCGCCGGGTACAATAATGCAAATTTTTCTTGCCTGCGGAACAGTTCTGTACACACAGATGAGAATGCCTTGCGTCGTTTTATGACCTCCGCAGAAACGTCTTCAAATATTAGCAGTTTGAAACCTTGAAATAGGAGGTTCACTTTCAGCTTTTTGAAGGATCGTAGGATTTCCGCTTTATCAGCGTAATTTAGATATCTAACAATAACTTGTCGTGGTCTGCCACTGGAGGTATTGGTCGCAGCTTGGTTTGTACTTCTATTGCCCCTTAGATTAGGCCCTATGCGATGCGCTCTTTCTACTTTGCATGGTGTAGCTATGCCTAGGAGCTCAGGGATGTCACGTTCGCACATTGAGACCAGATTGCTTTGGGGGATAAACTCAGGGACTCCTATAATACGCAAATTGTTTCGCCTTGAGCGATTTTCCAATTCCTCGATCTTATCAATTAGGCGTTTGTTATCTGATGTGACTTCCTGTAATTGAGTTCTAAGGGCATCGGCGTCTATTTCCAGGGACTGGACTCTAACTCCTCCAATCTGTCACCGTGCTCCCGTATATCTCCCTTGATCTGTGCAAACATATTGGCGACAGTCGCAGCTAATGTTTCCTGGAGGTCGGGGGCTATTAGTCGGGCGACTTCTGTCGCAATTTTCTTGTAACTATCCTCCGGTGGGGGTTCACTTCCCTCTGCCAGGTTTCTTAAAGGGGCAGTCGGATAATCCAGTGGCGTGGAAGGGGTGGTTTCTCACTCTGGCGCTGTCAAGGAGTCCTCAGTGCCCTCTGTATCAGCCTGGGTCCCCTTACCCCCTTTCCCTTGTTTAGCAGATTTTGACTTCCCCATTTTTAGGATGTAGCGGTCCATACATTTTAAAGTATGGCTGGTATGTGGTAGGAGTCTGAATACCACTTAGGAGCAGCTGGTGGGTTTCGTTTCTGTGCAACAGGATTTTCTCCTGGGGGGATATTATATGATTGTGGTGCCAGGATGCAAAAGAGTGGAGTAGATCAATTGCCACTGGGTGCTGAGCAATGAGAGGATTGAGCAGGAGGTGGTTAATCAGGCTATTCTGCTATGGCCTGTGATTGGAAGCAGTCGCTGAGTTTTATATGCAGCTTATATAGAAGAGGCGCTGCCCTGTCTTAGTCTTTCTGCCTGAGAAAATGGCGGGTCTTTTTCGCGCCCTTTGCATCCCCTCTCGCCTCCGATATCTGTTGCCTCCTCTCCCGTCCTCCACTGAGTACCCAGTCAGTCCACTCCGATTTTGGACTGAATAGCCGTGTCTTCAGCCCGTCCCGGGACCTTGTCACCTGTTTGCTGCTGCCGCTCCTACTCCTGGCAAGCAACCTCTCTGCTTTCTGGTAAAGCGCTGGCTTGGGTTACTCCCCTATGGGAGCGAGGGGAACCGTTGACCTCCAACTTGACTAACTTCCTGGCAGCCTTCCGTAAGGTTTTTGAGGAACCGGTCCTTGCCTCTTCTGCTGCCTCCTCCCTTCTCCGGCTCCAACAGGGCGACTCTACTGTAGGGCAGTATGCGATGCACTTCCAGACCCTGTCTTCTGAGTTGGCATGGAACAATGAGGCCCTGATCGCGACTTTCTGGGAAGGTTTGGCTGGTCACATCAAGGATGAAGTAGCAGGGTGCGATCTACCCACCAGTCTGGATGACCTCATCACCCTGGCCACCCGCACTAACATCCGTTTTGCGGAGCGTCAACAAGAGGTTCGCTTGCAGCATGAAGCTTTCCGACCGCGCAGAGTTCCTCGCTTAGTACTTGTTTTTCAGCGGCGTATTCAACCTCTACCCGCCGGCTCCCGGGAGGAGCCAATGCAAGTTGACATATTCCATCTCTCAGAGGCAGAGAAGACCCGCAGAAGGAATATGGGCCTGGCTCTCTATTGTGGCATGTCCAAGCAACTTCTAAGAGACTGCCCGATCCATCCGGGAAACTCCAGAGCCTAGGTTTCGTGAGAGAGCCGATCCTGGGTGAGGAAGCTACCTCTCCACCCCTGACCATGCCGGTCAGGTTAATCCTGCCATCTGGTTCCAGTCTTCAAGTGGCCGCCTTTGTGGACTCTGGGTCGGCATGAAACTTCATCCATCCTTCTTTGGTCTCCAAATTCCAGCTGCCGGTGGTACCCTTGGCTCAGCCCCTCTCTGTTTCCTCTGTGAATGGGCAGATTCTCTTGTGTGTCATCCGGCATCGCACTCTACCTCTCACCCTGCCTGTGGGAGTTCTTCATCAAGAAAAGATCTCCTTCCTCGTCCTTCTTTGCTCCTCTAGCTCGCTCTTTCTGGGACTCCCCTGGCTACGCAGACATAGTCTTCGCCTTGACTGGAACACCGGTGAAGTACTATGCTGGAGCAATCGGTGTCACTCCTCCTGCATCGCATTTTCGCCTCCTCCTCGTCTTGTGGGTGTGTAAAATCTGCGGCCAGCAGTTCCTTCTCTCTCTGGGCTCCCGGTGCCCTACCAAGAATTTGCTGCCACCTCACCTGCCCTACGATTGCCCTATTGAGTTTCAGCCAGGCACCTCCCCACCTCGCGGTAGGGGATATCCGCAGTCCCACCTGAAACTGAGGCGATGTCGGCATACATAAAGGAGAACCTGGCTAAAGGCTTCATTCGCAAGTCATCCTCCCCCACGGGGGCAGGATTTTTTTTTGTTGAAAAGAAAGATGGATCTTTGCGGCCTTGCATTGATTATCGGGGTCTTAACCAGATCACCATCAAGAACCGCTACCCACTGCCGCTAATTTTCGAACTATTTGACAGAATCCGGGAAGCCACAGTCTTCTCTAAACTTGATCTCCAGGGTGCCTACAACCTAATCCGCATCCGCCGAGGGGATGAATGGAAGACCGCATTTAACACCCGTGACGGCCATTTTGAATATTTGGTCATGCCCTTTGGACTCTGTAACGCTCTGGCTTTCTTTCAAGAGTTTGTAAACGACATCTTTCGTGATCTGCTATATGACTGTGTTCTGGTCTACCTAGACAACATTTTGATCTACTCCCTGGATCTCGAGTCTCATCGGTCTCATGTCCGTCAGGTCCTCACCCGCCTTAGGCGCAACCACCTCTACGCCAAATTGGAAAAGTGTTTATTCCAGT
Source organism: Phyllomedusa bahiana (assembly GCA_025379985.1). Classification (NCBI taxonomy): domain Eukaryota; kingdom Metazoa; phylum Chordata; class Amphibia; order Anura; family Hylidae; genus Phyllomedusa; species Phyllomedusa bahiana. The sequence goes on along the minus strand of JAODAL010000275.1, from coordinate 113,988 downwards.
GCTCCAGATTGCTTTTCCTGGGATACATTGTCTCTTTGCAAGGTCTCCAGATGGACCCAGAGAAGCTGTTAGCTGTGCTTAACTGGCCACGTCCCATTGGTCTACGGCTATCCAGCGCTTTACTGGCTTTGCAAATTATCGCCAATTTATTCCGCACTTTTCTACACTTGTGGTGCCTATCGTCTCTCTCACCAAGAAGTGTAGTAACCCTCGCCTATGGACCTCCGAAGCAGAAGAGGCCTTTACCCGACTGAAATCTGCCTTCGCGTCTGCCCCAGTATTCCATTACCCAGATGTGGAAAAAGTTTTCTACCTTGAAGTTGATGCTTCCTCAGTCGGTGTCGGGGCTGTCCTTCTCCAGAAGTCCTCCAAGGATAAGTTCATTTCCTGCAGGTTTTTCTCTCATACCTTTTCTTCAGCGGAGAAGAACTATGCTGTCGGGCACAGAGAACTTCTGGCCATTAAACTGGCCTTGGACATCTTTTGGAGGGCGCCCTTCATTCTATTACTATATATATGGACCATAAAAACCTCCTGTACCTGCAGACAGCTCGTTGTCTGAATCCTTATCAGGCCCCGTTGGTCCTCGTTCTTCTCCCGCTTCAACTTTAACCTGCACTTCCGACCAGCTGCCAAGAACGTCAAGGCGAACGCATTATCCAGGGCCTCGGATGCTGCCGATTCTGCACCAGATCCCCAATTTATCGTCCCTTCTAACCGTCTCGTCCTTGTGGGCATAAGGCTGCGCAAGATCCCTCCCGGTAGGACCTTTGTGCGCTCCGCGCTAAGGAGGCAAATTCTGTCCTGGGGTCACGCATCTCGGATTGCCGGTCACCAGGGATACCGCAAGTCCCTTGATCTGATAGCCCGGCATTACTAGTGGCCCTCCCTTGCGCAGGACATTAAAGACTGGCCGCTTGTCCCAACTGTGCTCAAAATAAGAACTCCAGGATGCGACATGCTGGGTTCCTGTTACCTCTCCCAGTACCAGAAGCACCTTGGACCCGCATCGCGATGGACTTTGTGACGGACTTTCCATCCCCTGATGGGTGTTCAGTTACCTGGGTTGTGGTGGTTTGTTTTTCCAAAATGGCGCATTTCACGCCGCTGCCCTGTCTTCCATCAGTCCCGCAGTTGGCCACCCTTTTCTTGAAACACATCTTTTGTCTGCACGGAATGCCTGCTTACATCGTTTCGGATAGGGGAGTACAGTTCACCTCTCGATTCTGGCGTGCCCTCTGTTCCCTTCTGCAAATTAAATAGGACTTCTCATCGGCCTATCACCCTCAGTCCAATGGCCAAGTGGAGCGAGTCAACCAGACCCTGGTGAATTATATGCGCCAATTTGCCTCCGCTCAGCAAGATGACTGGGTGTCTCTACTACTCAGGGGTGAGTTCGCTTACAATAAAAATCCAAGCGAATCCTTCGGGAAGTCTCCTTTTTTCGTGGTGTTTGTCCAGCATCCTCTTCTTCCTTTGCCACTCTCGATTTCTTCGGAAGTTCCAGCAGCCAATGCCCAAGTATGCGACTTCCTATAAATCTGGCAGCTGGTCTGTCAAAACCTGCTTCGAGCTTCTGCCCAATTTAACAATAAAGCTGATAAGAGATGGAGAGCACCTACCGTTTTCCAGCCTGGAGATAAAGTTAGGCTCTCCTCCAGGCATATTCAACTCCGGGTACCAAGCTTGAAGTTTGCTCCACGCTACCTTGGTCCTTTCTCCAACCTACAATGGATCAACCCGGTATCCTACAAACTCCGTTTACACCCCTCCCTTCATATCCCCAATTCATTTCCCATATCTTTTCTGAAGCCTCTTATTCTCAATCGGTACTCGAACAAGAGGGTTTCCCCTGCCACACCTCCCAGTGCGGAAGATGCCTATGAGGTAAAGGAGATCCTGAATATGAAGCGCTCCAGAGGTAAAATCTGTTATCTCATTGATTGGAAAGGCTTTGGTCCTGAAGAAAGATCCTGGGAGCCTCAAGAAAATGTCATTGCTCCTAAGCTCATCCAACGTTTTCACAGGCTTTGGTTCCAGGGTGGGAGGGGCCTTAAGGGGGGGATACTGTAATGGCTCGTGCTGCGGTCCGACTCCCAGACCGCAGGCACGCCCGTTACTCGGCTGCTGGTCGTCCCCGCACTGCGCCCAGGGCTGCTATTAGCTCACCTGCTCCCATCCTGCTTCCTCCTCAGCAGGTGCGCGCCTCTGCATCTTCCTTCCCAGTAGGGGCGCGCGCACGTTGGTTCCCTGCATTTAAAGGGACAGTGCGCAACAGGTAATTGTGCTCCTATCCAATCTAATTCTTGCAGGAGCTTTTTAAGAATGCCATTTCCTGCTCTCCACGCCCAGTTACTGGTGTCTTTTCCTTGATTTGGTTCATACGGCTCACTCATCCTCTCTGCATTCTGACCTGTTCCGTGCCTACCACTTCGACTGTCACCGCCAGGACCTACGTCGAGGGAAGCGACCTAGAGGTTTCCCTGCAGCTAAGTCCTTCCTGCTTTGCGGCGGGCGCCGGTGAAGACAAGGGGGCCCCTTAGACTCCACTTCTCGGCGTAGGCTACGACAACTCCACGCGGTGACCAGTGAATCCACCTCCCGCTCGCTGAGTGTCCGTGACAGCCACTAAGTACAATCACAGCAAAAGAAAAACAACCTAAAATTTAGCTTTTAATTTCCACTCTAAAAATATAAGCTATCAAAGCAGCAACTTTGTAACGGGTGAGCGGGTAAAGCAAGTCGTGGACCCACTGGACCACTGCCGGGCTTGCTCCGAGGGGTGCAACTAAGTGGCCATCGGGCATGGGTATCTTCACAGAGCCTTTGATGGTAATGTTGGCTGACCCCCAACAGCCACCAGGTGCTACCTCAGAGCAGTCCCCAGCAGTGGCAGCTGACCAGACAGGCCAGAAGTGCCAAAGCTAGGCACAAACAGGATAAGGGAATAAGATACAGCAGACTAGGAGTAGATATGTGCAGGTACAGAAAGACAAGGACAGGACTAAACAGATGCCAAACAAGAAGGTTAAACAGAAGCTCAGGTACAAAACAGACTGACTGGAAACAACACCCAGAACAAGATCAGAGACTAAGGCTAGGACTCAGGCAAGGGAACAAGGAATGACCAGGTCACAAACACAGGCAGAGAACAAGGCAAGGAAACACACAGACATGGAAACAGGGACAGCAGAAACAAGCTAGGAACTAAGGCATTAACATCGCAAAGAAGCTCACAGACAAAGGTGCAGACAGACACATGGAAAACAACATGGAGACTAACCAAACATAGAGGATACCACAATCACACAAACAAGACGACAATACACAGGAACAACAGACTACACCAAGACACAACAAGGATCAGGCAGGGAGTGTGAGGAGAAGCAGGCTTATAAACCCACAGGTAGAAGGGGATTGGCAGAGGAAGCCCAACCCCGCTGCACACTGTGGGAATAAAGGAAGAGAAGATGTGGCCGCCGCCCTCTATAGAGCTACAAGGAATAGGGCAGCAGCCAAGATGGAGGAGCAGCATGGCCAGCAAGAGAAAGCCGCACAGCAATCACAGGTGAGTAAGCAGCGGCTACAGGAGCGCTCACAGCGACACTGCAACAGGAAACAGATCTGCGATAGGGACATAGGTACGACTGCGGTTCGCAGCAGAGGCCGCAGCATAAGGACAGGAACGTGGCACGAACCGTGACAAACTTCACAATAGGGTAACATAAGAGTAACACCTGCTGGATAGACCGTAACCATGAGAAACATTTTTTTATATAGATGACAACCACAATTTAGAGAGATTGAATGCAAATGGAAGAGGAGGTGAAAATGTCACATTTACGGGTCCGATGAATCCCATTCCTGAGATTCCAGCAGGATACATCAATGTCCAGTTCCATGCACTTGAAAAAAACAAGGGTTTAGGCTATAAGAGACTATCCAAAGCCCTAATTATACCCTATTCTATTCCCTTAGGTGCATGGAGAATATGGAGATTGGAATTTCCTGTTATAGTTTACCTACTCACTAAAAGTTTTCTAGTGTGTAATGGCTTGGTATGGTGTTATATCTCATACATGAATACTGCGATAATGCTCTGAGTGGACTATATTGATGTATGGATCTCCCCATTTTTAACTATAGATATGGTGCTGGGCAAACAAAACGGTTTACAGATAGAGGATTTATCTTTTATCAATGAATGAACCATCATAGCTACTCTTTAGGGCTTATATGTCATCTTCACGTTTATTTGCTTTGGAGAATAAGCCTGAGCCCGAGAACAGTAGGTTACAGACTGGATACGGGCTTAGGACCCCCGAAATATGTGCCGATGATCGGACATCCGTCTCTAGACCATGAGATGCTGAGTCCCGATGAGATCCTTGGGAACTTGTGCGGTTTTACTGAGAATACTGGGCATGCGCAATAAAGCTATCAAGACGCCACACTTTCGCATGGAAGCCAGAGCCATCAGACATGTGGTGATGTTGGCAGTGTTTTATTCATGTCAGTAATGCTTGCTGGGACGTTCTGTGGAGGAGGAGTCTTATTTTAGGTACCCTCAGAGATAATAGAAGTGTTTCTGTAACAGGGCTTAGTCATCTTAACACAGGCTGGACCGGAAGGCGGCCCGTTTTTTGAGGACTGTAGGGGAAGGGTATTGTAACCATACCCAGATATCTATACCCCATTAGCTGTTCTTTGCCCCTGAGGAAACCCACTAAGACATTAGAGAGTGAGGAGAAACGCATCAGGCTATTATTTAGAAAGCCATTGTGGGCTATTATACTGGTGAGTATCTTTTTATTTTATTTTATAAATGGATATTTGCTTAAATAATGAGAAGTTTTTGGCTTGAAGAGGGAGATTGTAGGGTGCACTAGGGAGAGTTTTGGGGCCGCCCCTGTCGGAATGATTACCCCATCCACCTAAGGGAATATAATAGGGTATAATTAGGACTTTGGATAGTCTCTTATATCTTAAATCCTTGTTTTTTTCAAGTGCATGGAACTAGACATTCATGTAGCCTGCTGGAATTTTAGGAATGGGATTCATTGGACCTTAAATGTGACATTTTCACCTCCTCTCCCATTTGCATTCCCTCTCCTTAAATTGTGGTTGTCGTCTATATAAAAAATAAATTTCTCATGCTTACTGTCTATCCCACAGGTGTTAATCTCTTATGTTACTCTATTGTGATGTGGCTTTGATAGCTTATATTTTTAGAGTGGAAATTAAAAGCTAAATTTGAGGTAGTTTTTCTTTTTTTGCTGTGAATGCAGCCTTGTACACCACAATTCTGGCCTTTAAGGAACAGAGGAGAGACCATTTTGAAAGCAATAATGGTATCAATAAAAACATCAACTCAGCCCACAAAAAAACAAGCCCTTAATCGGCTCCATATGCAGAAAAATAAAACAGTTATGGCTATCAGACTATGACGACATAATAACTCAACTTTTTGCAAACTATTAGTGTAAAAGTAATAAAACATAAAAAACTATATAAAATCTATATCATTGTAATTGTACCGACTCGCATAGTAGAGTTAACGTGTCGCTTTTGACACACTGCGAACACTATAAGAATAAACTGTATTCCTTCCTCCCCATTTTCATGGCCCAGTGCTAAAATAACTATGGAACACCTGTGTGCACAAAATGCACAATAAACCCCTAGATGAGATGCATAAGGGGTGTTGTATCCAAAATGGGATGACTTCTGAAAGGTTTCACCTGTTCTGGTACTTTGGGGGCTTTGCAAATGCGACATGGCCCCACCAAAATCTGCGTTCCGAAAGCTTTTTAGGATGCTTTTTTTTCCAGGAATCCTTTTAAAAATGTAACATTTTCAGCTAAAATTGCAAATTTTTGGAAAAATTTTTTTTTTCATTTTCACAGCCTAACAATAAAAAAATTTCTGACCTGTGGGGTCAATATACTAAATACACCTCTGAACATATTCCTTAAGGGTTTAGTTTCCAATATGGAAACCTGTAATGGTGCCTAAATAAAATTGCATTGAAAATGAGACCCCAGAGTCCAGTAGGTGCTCCTCCTATTCTGAGGCTTGTGGTTGAGTCAAATAGCACACTAAAAATGGCAGAATCAGGGGAGTCGATATTAAGTTGCATTTCCATGATCACATCCACCATGTTCCAGTGAATGATGGATAAAAATTTAAAATCTGCAAAAAATAAAAAGTGACATTTGAAAATTCACCGACACTTTGCTTTAATTTCTGTGAAACACCTAATGGTATAATAAATTTCCTAAATGCTCTTTTGAATACTTTAAGGGGTGTAGTTTCGTATGGGAGTATGGGGGGTATTTAACATACATGCCCCCCAAAGTCACGTCAAAACTGGACTGGTCATAAAGAAAAAAAAAAAAATCAATGTTGCTAATTTTTTTGAAAATGTGAGGCGCATTGAGGCGCATTACATACACTAATAATGATACGTTATGCCCCTCTGTTACGCAATGTGCCTCGATAGGCACATTACATACACTAGCAATGATACGCTATGCGCTGCGATTGCCAATGCACCTCTTTATGTGCATTGATTTTTCTATGCGAAGTATACCTGAGGCCAGATTTTGGAAAGCATCGTACTTTCAGGCGCACTTTACACTAATTAAATGCGCCTAAAATCTGCCGCCGCAACGCCAGTTTTTGGACATGTTGCCCAATGTGTCACGAGAAAACAATCTCTGAATCATATGGATAGATGAAAGTATCAAAAAGTTATTCTCAAATAAAAGGTCAGATTTAAAAAATGGGGCTCTCTTTGGAAGGTCTAAACTGGCTGCAGGGTAAGAGGTTAATGTATTAGTAAATAGTGTCTTTTCTTTTTTTTTCACTCTTTTAGCAGTGCAAAGAATCAGTAACTGTGGACTTCATTTATGACAACCGTCTAGCAGTAAGACTGTCTTTGCTGCTAATAGCAACCAATCAGGGTTTCCCTTACTGCTCTGAAAAAAATGAAAGCTGAACTCTGATTGTCCTTGTTGCTCATAGCAACCAATCTTACTATTAAGACAGGTTACATATATGAGGCCCTGTGTGTTTTAGGAGTGGTTTAATTTAATGTTAGTAGATACATTGGATGACCTGTGTATACACACTCGAGGAAAAGGAGTGCTTTACCTTTACCAATCCTGCCTAGTACATTGCAATGAACAGGTCCTGCCCTTAAACCACTGTAGCAGTGATGATTTTAGCACAGGATCACTTATGGGTGCTGGTTGTATTAAACAGCTTTCATCTCTTCTAATGGCCAGGATCTGACACACACCACCAAAAGCCAACCATACAAATGGTAAATGATATAGATGGTAGCACAATACAGGAAGGATGCACGCTCTAGCGTGGCTTACTGGTAAGTTTTAATGCGGCGAAATGGAGAGGACAGGAAAGATATCCCTTGTCCTTATGCCCTGTTAGGACATACTGGCACAGGGCCGTTCCTAGGGGCGGGGAGGGCGGACGGTCGCCCGGGGCGCCGAGGCACCGCTCACCCGAGGGGGGCGCCGCGGCCGCCCTGCCCGCCCGGAGGAGCGTGCAGAGCCAGCAGCTGCAGGGCGGAGGCGGGACGGATCGTTCCCGTCCTGACTCCTCCCCTGTATCAGCGTCACAGGGGGCGCACAGCTTTCACCGCACCCCCTGTGACGCTCGATCTTCTCGGCTGGCAGCTCTGCCGCCGAGGAGATCCCTGGGAGCTGCGTGATAGTGTAAGCGGCGTGATGACGTCACGCTGCTTACACCGCTCTGCAGCTCCCACTGCTGAGCAGCTCTAGACCGGGACGCGCGGACCGAGGTGAGTACTCTTTTGTTTTTTTATAATTACTTACGGGGGGCACACTGGCTACAAGGGGGGCACACGGGCTACAGGGGGGGAACCCTTTGCTAAAAGGGGGGGAATCCCCCCAAAAGGGGGGGGCACACGGGCTAAAAGGAAGGAAAAAGGGGCACACGGCTACAAGGGGGACCGGGCAAAAGGGGGGGCACCTGGCTACAAGGGGGCACACTGGCTACAAGGGGGCATCTACGGGCTACAATTCTGGGCACACTGGCTCAAGGGGGGCATCACGGGCTAAAAGGGGGGGAACACGGCAAAAGGGGGACACGGGCTAAAAGGGGGGGCACCGGGGTCAAGGGGCACACGGTAAAAAGGGGGCAACGGCTAAAATTTGGGGGGTACACTGGCAAAAGGGGGCATCACGGGGCTAAAGGGGTCCTGCAAAGGGGGGGATCACTCTAAAAGGGGGGCATACTGGCTACAGGGGGCAACTGGCTAAACAATTGGGGGGCACACTGGCTAAATTGGGGGCACACTGGCTACAATGGGGGGGCCAAACTGGCTAAATGGGGGGGGCACACGGCTACAGGGGGGCACCTGGCTAAAAGGGGGGCATTCAGGGGGGTCAGGAAAGGGGGATCTACGGGTTGGGGGCATCTTACTGGCTACAGGGGATTTTTACTGGCTACAGGGGGCATCTACTGAAACAGGGGCATCACTGGCTACAGGGGGGAAAACCTCTGGGGCAAAAAGGGGGACATCTACGGGCTCAATGGGGGCATTACTGCAAAAAGGGGGGCATCACTGGCTAAAAATGGGGAAAGTCGGGGGCATCCCTACAAGGGGGGCATCTCTGTACGGGGGGCATCTACTGAAAACGGGGGGCTTTACGCTACAGGGGGGCATCGACTGCTACAGGGGGGCATCAACCTACAGGGGGGCATCAACGCTAGGGGGGGGCAAAAAATTTAACTGCTACGGGGGGCATCAACGGCTACAGGGGTTCACGGGCTACGGGGGGCTACTACCTGGCTATAGGGCTATTACATGCTACCATATGAAAAAGCTATAGAGGGGATTTGTAAAGATGGGAAATTTGGGTTTGGGAAAATGCGATAAAGGAGGAGTTTTTAAGATATTTTTTTGAAAATTTTACAGTGAAGATTGGGGAAATATCTTTATGGGCGGGGACAGATAAGGAGAAGAAGAAGAAAAAGAAAGAGAACAAGTTTTCAGAGACTCTCCTGGATCACTATATATAACTTTACTGTAACCTTTATATGGTCAGACCCTGTGTTCAGCGGTATCCCCCCACTGAGCGGAAATTTGGGTTGAAGTATAAGGTTTGTATTCAGTAATGGCCATTTGTTTTATTCAGTCCTATTGCGGGTGAATGGGGGTCACGGGTTTGCTGTTTTTGGGTCCCTTTTGGGGTATTTTTGGGCAGGGTGTGGTATATTTTGGGTCCCCTTGTGCGTGATAGGGGTCTTAGGGGTTTTGGGTTTTTGGTTGGTGTAGCATTGTTTTTTGGAAACTGTAAAACATTTTTTAGAAATCTTTATGACATATTTTGGTAAAGCTTGTTGTTTTTTTTTAAATTTTTGTTTGATGGGACATTTTGTTTCCTTATGGCCATATGTTCCCGGGGGGGGTGGGGGGGGGGGGGGGAAATTCTTCACCCCCCCTGAGTGAAATTTAGCCTTTGGAACTCCCCTGTACTGGCTATCAAGGGGGGGGAGGGGTTCCCTAGACCCCTTTTTTTCCAGGGGGCTGGCAGCGGGGACGGGTCTCAGCTAATTGTCCAGACTTACCTCTATTTAGAAAACCCAAGATTTACTTGTCATCAAAACAAAGCCAAAGCTACAAAAGGAATGCCATGCAAACAAGTCCAAATGTAATGATACCAGCATTGTCTAAGCCATTGAGAAAGCTTTGGGTGCAGGTGAAGGTGACCCGTCCACTTCAATGCTGTAATTACTACTAAAGGTTACTACCAATTATAGTAACTGGAAAGAGATGAATACATTTGTTATTGGGGCTTCCTAAGACCCTCCTTACCCTCATTGTGTGGTTTCCAAATTAATCAATGCAACAAAGTTGACATGGTTGGTAAAGACAGATAAAGACATAAAGAAGTCTATCTAGTTCTACTATCACTTATGGCCACATGTATGAAACTGTTTAGGTCTAAAACTCATTATTTTGCCAAATAGTAATATGTGCAAAAAAGTGAGTTTTAGACCAAAACAGGTTCAACAACCACTACGAAGATGCTACCATTTGCTCTAATACTGCCTTCAATACTGCAGTATAAATCATGGAAAATTCTTGGATTAGTGACCCATCTCTAGCCAATCTACTACATCTAACTAATTTTATTATGAGAAATAAAGACCTTCTTTCCGCTAGATGTAGTAATGCCCCCTTGCAGGATGGCCTGCAGTAATTTCAGGGCCTCATACAGCCGAAGCATCTGGGCCTCCCCAATGGTCATTCACCTTGCAAATTAATGGCCCCTTTTTGTTTAAAGGGCCCCAAGAGGAGTATGCCAGCACTACTTGGGGGCGCCCTCCCCCTTCAGTTTACGGGTTTTGATATATATTTCTGGACAGAGGGTTTTACTGATCATTAATATATTTGTACATTAGATTATTGTGGGGTGAATTCTATAAAAAATATTAACCTAACCACCAAAACCACAGCCTAAACCTTAAAAAGGCAGGGGGATCCCCTTTCTGTTTTTACGCCAAATCCCTGACCCACCACTGAATGTCCAGCAAAATGAAACCATAGACCAGGAACGTTTTTCCCCAATCCTATGGAAAAATGATTTTGGGGGGGGGGGGGGGGGGGTCGGGGGGGTTGGGGTTTTCCCCAAAGGGGGGGGGGCGGGTGGTTGGTTGGGGGGGGGATTTTTATTTTGTTTATACCAACCAGCTGCCCTTTTTCCCTTTAACCCGGCTAAAAGGCTTTCCCCCAAACTCCCCCTATTTTTTTTTTTTTTGGACCTTTTCCCGTCCCGAAATTTGCAAAATCCAAGATGCGAAAACCCCCTTTTAAAAAATCCCTTTTAAAATAAATCATTTTTTCCCCCTAAAGATTTTTTTGAAAATGCGGGGAATGTTTACCTTTTGCAAAACCTAGTTTCCGCCATTTGGGTGGAAAAAAGGGGCCTTTAATTTCCAAAAAAATGGCCTATTTTAAAGCCTTCTTATTAAAAGGCAACTGTGCTGCTTATTGTTGCCTTATTCACCTTTTACCTACACAGTTGAGTCAAATTATTATGACCACATCCTATTTTAGACGTTGGCAGTGCATAGCTCATAAAGAAATTCATGTCTTGTAAGCTGGCTTGGTGGGTAGATAAAGTGTGTGATAGGCTGTCTGCACACATATCCTTCGCTGCTGTCATAGGTAAAAGGGGAAATTTCCCAGTTGTAAAAAAATGATATTTGCTTTCGGGGGAATGGGCCGTATTTCGAAAGTCTTACAACTGTCCACGTGCTGCTGTGGTGAAACTGTTTAGTGAGTGGAGTAATGGCACCATTGTGAATACGTGGCTTGGAAACTGGGGAGCACTACATTAGGGTGGCTGTACTTGCTGGACAGCAGTCTCTTCACAGCAAAAAGGTATTCATAAGGTCTTGTAAACCTTACTCTAATGCTTTGGTTCTCCTTTTACATATCAATTATTTGCATTTATTTTCAGATGCCTCCTGTAACCCACTGGGAAAAAAAAATTATTATCAACTTTCAGTACACAGTAAAAAAAAAAAACAAATCATCACTTTAAAAGGGAAAAAAAAAGGAATTAAACCAGGGGAAAGGCAACCAAACCATAGGAGAAAGGCACGTTGTTGACTGAGGGAAGCCAACAGATCCTGCAGATCGTGACACCCATTCACCCACAGCAAGGTGGCCTCCGTTTATATGGGAACCTACTCTGTACAAACTCACGTCTCGCGGTGTCTTCCACGCCTCTATGCTTTTCATACTGCAAATTTGTTTCTGGACTGTAACAAATTAATTTTTTTTATTCAAAACACAAACTTTATCAAAATATTATCTTTAAAGGGACTTAATTCAACCAACATCGGGAAATGCTGCACATCAACAGAATTGCAATCACAACAAGCAACAACTTGATCTCGAAACGGTCCTTCACTGAAATCAATCGCAAGTGAACAGTCTCAGGCAAATTCCTTTTTGGGGCACCTGTTAAACATTCAGATAACTCACGGACACTAGTCATCTCTCGGGAAGCTCCAAAGAAAGACTCTTTTAAAAAATCATCTTTAAAATTTTTATTCATACGATTATTCTTCATATGGTAAAAGGGCCCCATTATAAATCTTTTGTCTAAAACTACCCTTTTTCACCAAGGTTTCTATGGGGGAAAAAAATGAGTTTTAGACCAAAACCGTTCATACATGTGGCCCAAAGTATCTCTGATACGAACTCACTGCGTCGCTTGGTGTTGGACGGCAGTACGCCTGCGCGACGTTTCGGGGTAAGCCCCCTTTGTCAAGTTCACCTGAGGTAAGACGCTTCTTCCTTTTATATCCTATACCGCTATGCATCCTAACAATATTAACTATTACATCATCATTACTTTACAATTATACAACATTACAAAAAACCTTACCTACCCCTCTATATATTATTACGTTACAAAAACGCACTCCAATTACATTACATTCTTCATTTAAACCACTAGGGCTCAGAGATCCTAACTTGGATATCTAATAAATTTCTCCCTGCAATAAGCGTTTTTTAGTTTGCTCACTATCGCTACATTCTACTTGTTCTAATACACACCATTTTAGATCACTATTATTATGTTTATTTTCAAAAAAATGTCTTGCTACAGCTGTTTTTTACCAAATTTGATTTTAACATTAGGATCAGCTTTGCCTTGTTCTTGTTTAGTCTTATATAATCTTATCTGAGATTGATGTTCATTTATTCTTATTTTAATTTGACGAGTAGTCTGCCCTACATATGCCTTCCCACAAAGACACTTCAACATGTATACAACATTAGTTGTATTACATGTGAAGTATCCTTTATTTCGGATGGGATAACCCATAGATGGATGATTAATGGTATTCCCTTTGATTATGCTAGAGCAATTTTGACAGCTCAAGCATGCAAAAGTCCCTTTCTTTTCGGTACAGAAACATTTTTGTTTAGATTTTTTCTGTTTAAGATAGGAATGGACCACCATATTTCCAATGGTTTGTCCTTTGCAATATACAAATCTTGGCTTATTCACGAGCTTCTTCCAAAATGTGGATACCTTTGTAGAATTTTCCATGACTTGAGAATTACATCTTTAATAAGATCATCATACACTGACACAAAGTCAAGCACATTTTTAGACAATGTGTCAGTCCTATCTTTTCTCCTCCTAAGTTCACTTCTCGACAGTAGTCCTACTTGTTCTGCTGTTGCTATAACATCTTTGGTTGGATAACCTCTATCTATAAATTTTTGTATCCTTTCATTCTTATTATGATGGTATTCTGCATCAGTCGTACACATCCGTCTTAATCTTAAAAATTATCCTTTCAGGATGCCACGTGTTACATTAGGCGCATGGAAACTTTCATAATGTTACATATTGTTCCGATCTAAAAGTTTCTTAAAAAGTGTAGTTTCCCATTTATGGTTAATCTTTTTTACAGTAACATCCAAAAAATCTATTTTATCATAATCACTAGAAATAGTAAATTCTAACAGAGGATGTATGTTATTAATCCAGATGTTAAATTATTCAAGTTCTTGCTGACTACCTTCACACAATAAGAATATATCGTCCACGTACCTCAGCCACAGGCCAATCCTGTGGCTGTATGGCCCGTGGACGACAAAATTTGACCCCACATGTTCAACATATATGTTTGCAAAACTTGGAGCGACAGGAGACCCCCTCTTGTAAATATTCATAAATATATGTAGCCACTGGTTGGAAAACAGATCCCACTCTTGAGATGATAGGACGTCCCGCAGGGTTTTCAACATTTTTATGGATCTTAGGGACTAAGTACAGTAGTGGTACTCATGGAAAATCTACCGTCAACAATTTTTTAGTGGTATTATCTATCACACCTCGTTCTTCTGCCTCTAATAAAATCTGATCAATTTAACCATGCGGTTTTTGTAAATTGAAGGTACACAAAAAGTACGTTGATGAACTCTATACTTTTCATGTCATGAAGGTCTCCGCTATACTAATTAAAAACAACCTGAATGCATGGGTGGCATACATGACCAAAATGGAAGTAGCCACTCCCCATGCATACTGTCAAAAAAAGACAAAATGGTCAGCAGTTCCAATCTGAAATAAAAAGTGCAGGTGCACGCTGCCATAAAATGCAAACACATTGGAACATACCTGCAGCAGTCTGCAGACGCCAAGAGTCTGAAACACTGAACATATGAATTATTTGTGTGTTTATCAGCATGGCTGTGGGACATTCCTAACCCAATTTACCATACTGCTAATAATTGCTGAGGAGGCACTAGCATGGGCAGACATGTCGACATGCTAGTGATTGGAAGACATTGTGCTGTTTCACCATTTAGAGGGTCCAACCGCCCATATAAAATTCAAGAAATTGTGTGTTGTGGCTGATAGTTTGAAGCCCATGCATTGTACCATGTGGAGTGCTGGAGAGCTGCGGACCGCTGAGCTGCTGTGTCAACATTCGTGCTAAATCCCGGAGGGCTTGCTGATTGGGCCATGGATGAAGTGGTGTCTTATGGACTCAGGAACAAGGTAGTTACTACTTTAGCGAGAGGAACGCTGATGCAAGAAATAAGAATGATGGCTAATAAAGACCCCTCGCAGGTTTCAAGTTGGAAGTGGGCTGCGTAAACTCCATGAAAGAGACAAGATCCTAGAAACCAGAAAAAAGGAAAACCGCATACAGATTGCTGTACACAAGTGCTTTTCTGTGAGAACTATATAAGATTTATTGAACTATGCATCTATTTTTCTGAAACTGTCAAGTACAAGTATCCCTTTGTGAGTAAAGACTGCATGAATTCAGCACTGCAATCAGATAGTATGCGACTTTATTGCTGGACTAGACATAGAGAGTATAAAGTGTGTTTCTCAAAAATAACTAAGTTGTGCCAGAATACATTTCGAAGAATAAATCCGCAAAGCAATGTCCTTAATTTTTTTTGTCCCAACACATTTTCCATTATTATTATTATTATTATTAACATTTTATTTTAAAGTGCCATTGATTCCATGGCGCTGTACATTCGAGGGGGTCACATACATAATATGTCAAATGAGTACAATAATAACAATGAATCACTTATAACTGGTACAGAGGGAGAGAGGACCCTGCCCGCGAAGGCTTACAATCTACAAGGAGGAGGGAAGAGACAGGAGGAAAGGGGCAGACATGTTTGTGGGGTAGTACAGTGGCAGCAGGGTTAGTGTAGGTTATAGGCAATCCTGAATTAGTGGGTTTTCAGGTTGCTTTTGAAGCTGGTGAGAGTGGAAGAGAGTCTGATATGTTGGGGCAGTGCATTCCAGAGTGTGGGGGAAGCACGAGAGAAGTCTTGGAGACGGTTATGTGAGGAGCTGATAAGAGGAGAACAGAGAAGAAGGTCCTGTGAGGAGCGGAGATTGCATGAGGGGAGGTATCTGGAGATTAGGGCAGAGATGTATGGAGGGGAGAGGTTATGGAGAGCCTTGTAGGTCAGGATTAGTAACTTGAAATGAATTCGCTGGGCAATTGGTAGCCAGTGAAGGGATTGGCAGAGGGGAGAGGCAGAGGAGTAGCGAGGAGAGAGGTGGATAAGACGGGCAGCAGAGTTGAGAATGGTTTGAAGGGGAGCAAGAGTGCTAGATGGGAGGCCACAGAGAAGGATGTTGCAGTATTCAAGGCGGGAGATGACAAGGGCATGGACGAGCATTTTTGTGGTGTCGGAGTTGAGGAACGAACGGATGCGAGAGATATTTTTCAGGTGGAAGCGGCATGCAGAGGTGAGGTTTTGGATGTGTGGTTTGAAGGACAGAGCGGAGTCGAGGATTACCCCAAGGTAACGGACTTGCGGAGCAGGTGAGAGTGTACAGCCATTGACAGTGATAGAGAGGTCAGGTGGAGGGATGGAGGGGGACGGTGGAAAGATGATGAATTCTGTTTACTCCACATTTTGTTTTAGGAGACGGGAGGAGAAAAAGGAGGAAATGGACGATAGACAGTCAGGGATCCGGGAGAGTAGAGAGGTGACATCTGGGCCGGAGATGTAGAGTTGGGTGTCATCAGCATACAGGTGGTAATGAAAGCCATGAGAAGCTATGAGTTGACCCAGACCAAGAGTGTAGATAGAAAAGAGTAAAGGACCCAGGACTGACCCCTGGGGGACTCCAACAGAGAGTGGCCGGGGGGAGGTGGTGGAGCGAGAATGAGAGACGCTGAATGTCCGATCAGAGAGGTACGAGGAGATCCAGGAAAGAGCCAAGTCCGTGATGCCGAAGTAGGAGAAGATGTGTAGCAGGAGGGAACGGTCGACAGTGTCAAAAGCAGAGGACAAGTCTAGAAGGAGAAGGACAGAGTAATGGCGTGAGGCTTTGGCAGTTGCTAGGTCATTGGTGACCTTGGTTAGGGCGGTTTTGGTAGAGTGCTTGGGTCGGAAACCAGATTGTAGTGGGTCAAGAAGAGAGTTGGAGGAGAGGTGGGAGGACAGTTGAAGGTAGATGTGCTGCTCGAGGAGTTTGGAGGAAAAAAAGGGAGCAGTGAGATGGGGCGATATTTTGGACAGAGAGGGGGATAAAGGGGATGGTTTTTTAAAGGGAGGGAGTACAGTAGCATTTTAAAGGAGGAAGGGAAGATCCCCGAGGTGAGCGTTTTAAATTTGAAAGATGGGTGAGGGCGGGATGAAACCCGCACAAAGGTCGGGGAAAAGGTGGGGATGGAGGGGGGTCAAGATTACAGGTGGGGGGGGGCGGGGGTTTGGCAGCCGAGGAAAGGGCGGGCACAGAGTAGGGTTTCCCGCGGGGAACCCCCCGGACTTTTGACCACAAATAAGGCACGAGGGAAGCTCCAAACAGGCTAAGAAACCCCAAAAAGGCTGCGGGGAACCCCCCGGGGCCCATCAGATGCCCGTATCTCAAATTATTTTGGGCCCCACTGGGGGGCTTCCCAATCCGCACCCCGAGAAGCCCCCCACCCCCCTGAGCGGGGCCATCTTGCCCCCGCACACTTTCCCGCGAGGGAAACTTACCCGCGGTTTTCCCTGCAGAGGACGGCAGGCGCCGGGGGGCCAGCGGTGGGGCCAGAGGACGGGGCCCCGGGCCCGGGGAAGGAAGGGGGGACTGCCAGCTGCGTGGGCCCGGAGTGGAGAGTGCCGGGGGGGCTGCAGCGCCCTCAGAGGGGAAACGTAGGGGCCCCCGGCGGAGAGTGGGGCCCCGGATTTCCCGGGTTTGGGCGCAGGGGGACCCCGGGAGTGCCCGTTCGCGCCCTTTTGCGGGGGCATGAGGGCCCACCCCGGGGGGCCGGATGGGGGGAAAGGAGCGGCGGGAAGCGGGCCCATGCCCGTGAGGGAACCCAACAAGAGAAGCAGGGAAAATTTGGGCGCAGCTGGACAGGGGGTTTGGGGGCCCTCACTGAAAAACCCCCAATCCCCCCCCCCAGAGGGGGCCCCGGAACCCCACTGGGCCCGGGATGAAAAACGGGGCCCAAACCCAAAACCCCCCCTGAGGCACCGGGCCCGGGGCAGTCCACAAGGTTGGGGGACCCCCCCCTTAATCCCGGCAGGCAAATTTTAAACCCTTGTCCCCTTCTGCTGAAGGCACCTCCGGGACTACAAGGCCCGGGCATTCGGGGGACTAACGCCTCATTTTTTAGGGGGGGATGGGTGTTTTCCCCTTTCCCCGGTGGGGTCCCCGGGTGACAGGGAAATGCGCTCATGCCTGGGACCACCAATCAGGCTATGCGAAGTTTTTTTGCGGGGAAAACCCCGGAGTCCCAGGCACTATTAAACGCTCATACCAAAAAAAGCGGCCCTGGCCGGGGCTGTCACAGGATTGGGAGGGGCCTGGCAGGGGTAAACCTGCTTGTTGTGCGGGAGGACATTTCAGCTATAAAAATGGGGTGCAGAGTTGGAGATTTTTCGGGGCTCCCATTTCCAGGCCATAGGGCGGGGGCTGCAGACCTCTGTTAAAAAGAAACAATGCGAGCATTTCCTTTTCTGATGGCCCCTAGATGACGTAAGAACAGGAACGAAGGAGAAATTTTTGGGTGCGGGGCCCATGCCGAGTCGGTCAAAAACCAGGATCTTGCTCAACCCCCTTAAATAAATTTTTAAATTTCCATTTTGGGGGCGGGGGGGGGAGAACGGACATAGGGGGTTGGGAAATGTCCCCACTAGAGCAGGCCCCCCCCGACCCAAAGATGATTCTAAGCCTAGGGACGTAAATTTGTAGAATACACAAATTCCCGTTTTTAAAGGGGAAAAGAGCAAAATGAGGAAAGAAACGAAATGCGCCGAACATATGTTTGAGGGCTCCAAAAATTTGGGCCTTTTTTCCCAGATTTTTCCCCCCCCGCACCTTGCGCTTTGGGGCAGCGACAACCCCTTTGTGGGGGGCCCCTTTCAGGAGAGACAGATACCCTTTTCGCTGGGGTTATCCTTTTTCTTTAAAAGGTGAAAACCCAGGAGGGGGGAACCGTCTTTCTCCGCTCCCCGGCGGATCTCCCAAAAAGCCCCAAAAAAGGGCTTTGGAAATTTCCCGCCAGTGTCTCTTTTGATGGGAATGCTAGCGCCTTTGGAACCTCGGTAACCATTTGGGGGCCATTGGCCCAAGAGGAGGGGCCCGCTTGGGGTCTTTGAGTAAAACCAGGAGTTTCCCCCCCTCAAAGAATCAAAGATAGTGCCCAAAGGATGGAAATGGGGGCTTATGCTACCGTGATTTTCCCGCGGTTTTGCTTTTTTACCCCCGGGTTTTGGGGGGGACTGTTTTTTTTTTTTTTCTTTTTTTTCCAAACTTGCCGTAAGTATTTGTTGCTATTCAAAAGGTTGTTTATGTTTGCGGTTTTGTTTTTTTAAATTGGGGGCCCTCATTTTTGCTAGATGCCCGGCTTTGGGGTTCTCCTTTTTGAATGATGTCAAAATTTTTTGTTTGTTTTTTTCAAATGTGCCGCCTTAGATGTAAAAAAACTTTTAAAAATTGCGTAATGGCTCTGTTCGAAATTTTGGTTCGTACCATTTTAAAAAAACATCCTTAAGCCGGGTACGGGTTTCCTGACCTTTTCTTTTACCTATGCCTCAAGGCCATACCAGAAACCTCTCTAGTGGTGCAAGGGGTTTTGGGTTTTTTCCCCCAAATTTGGGGGAGACAGCGAGCCTATTTTCCCCGGGTTAATGCAGCAAAGGGTGTGGGGTTTCTAGTTGTTTTTGCCAATTTTATAGTTCTAGTTTGGGGGGGTTTTTGGTTGTGTTTTTTTAAAGACTGGTGTTATGTAAACGTTGATGGCTTTGGGTCGGACTCCCCCCGGGTGGGGGGCCCCTATTCTACCCTGGGGGGGACAGAGTGAGTGAAAGCCCATTGATGGTGAACGATTAAAATTTATCCCCCCTTTAAAATGTTAAGGGGTTCAATATTCAAAAAACGACCCCAAGGTTCTCTACTCAATCCCAAAAGGCAAAAACGCGGGTACTCTCCCCGGGCAGGAAAACCATATTCGGGGCAGGGCAACTAGATTTTTTTTAGGAAAAATTTTAACCCTTTAAAAGGTGCCATAGTAGCAACTCGGGTTTAATAAGATAAGGGGGGTGGCAGAAATTCTTTCAAAAAAAATTTACCGGCCCAGTCAAAAGACGTAAAAGAAGGTAGGGAGGCACTTTTATTTTTTGTTAAGTGTAAAAATTTGGGGGTTTTAGCTTTACGCATTGCAATATAAAACCCCCAAATAGGGGCCCCAGTTTCTCTTTTTTCACTTCCCCCTTGTTGAGTTTAACGGGGTTTGGCCCAGGGAGGATAAACCCTTCTGGGGAGATTTTAATTTTAAAATTGCACCCAAAAAGGTCGTTTCCACGACAGGGCACTCCTTTATCCCCCTTTTTAAAAAATTTTAAAACAAAAAAACGTAGACCCTGCCCCCAAATTTAAAAATTATTTTATGTATGGAGGCCCTGAACCCCAACGAAAGGGTTTTTACTCATTTTATTCCCATCCGCAAAAAAGGCTTTCCCCATAGACTACATTTTTTTACAACAGCCCTTCTGCCCCGGGTTTGAGGGAGCTAGTATTGGTAAAATACTTCTCTCGGACCAACGCCCCAGTACATTTGTGAGTTGTCTTTTCCCAAATTCAACCTAGGAAAACTTTTTTTTGTGGAGGTTTAAAAGGGAATCGCTTCTAAATGACTCGCCCTGTGTTGCAAAACTTTCCCAAAAATTAAAAACTTTGTCAAGGATCATGAAAATGCCCCAAAACCCCTAGTCAGTAAAAAGGGGAGTCGTTTTAAGTGCTAGACGGGGGACTCTTTTTAAAAACACGGCGCCAGATTTAAGAGGGAAACGGCGGCGAAGCTTGCGACCCTTTTAATTTAAGCTTCCCCACTTTTGGGGCAGCCCCAAATCCTCCGGCAGAGACTGACCTTCGTTTACCTGTTGCAAAATCAGGCATGAAATTTTGGCTGCTCCTTGATAAGAAAATTTGGGTAGGACAACAAATTTTTGGGCCCTTTTTATTATATGTGGAGCAAAAAAGCCCAAATAAAGGGTGTTTGGGGAGGGCTCTTAGGGACCCGGAGGGGAGCTTTATATATCCCCTCTATTAAAAATGGCCCGAGGGGCCATTTCGCACCTAACCCCCCCAAAATCTGAGGTTTTTTCGGAGCTTTTATTGTAAACTGTTATAACAAAACCCCCCGGGAGAGGGGGGGGGGCCCCCTCAGCCCCTGAGGGGTTTGGGGGAAAAGTTTGCTCCCCCGGAGTGTTCCCCTGATAGGGCCCCCAGGATTTTGGGGGTCCCCTTTTCGGAGGCAGAGCTGCATCAGGGGGATTGCCCAGCCTGCCAATGGGGGGAAAAACCCGGCCCTGCGGGAATTTTTTCAGCAATTTTATAAACTGTTTTAAAAACCCAAATTATTTGGAGCCCTTGCTGGCCCTTTTTAAATTGGTTTTCACCGGGAAAAACCCTTTCCCCCGGGTTTCTTACAGGCGGTAAAACCACGGTGATTTCCCAAACCAGAAAAAGGGGCCCTTTTTTGTGCTCAAGTTTTTTTGGCCCAACCCTTGCTCAACACGGACACGAAACTTTTTTGCAAAACTTTCCCCGGGGTTTTTAACCCCCCTTTAGGTTTTGACTGATATCATTTCCCAAATTGGATCAGGGGGCTTCGTCCCCACCAGGGAAGTAGGGGGGAAACCCTAAAAACTTTTTTTATTATTCAAAAAATGCCCGGCAAAGAAACTCCCTCTGATGCTTTTTTCATTGGGCGTGAAAAGGCGTTCGGACAGGGTGGTGGGGGTTTTGGAGGTTTGCGTTCGGGGGCCGGAGAGGCCCCCTGATTAGCAGAAAATATTTCCTTTTAAAGATGCCCCGTGGCTCAAATTAGGGGGAAATGGTTCGCGTCTGAGCCCCTAAAAATCCCGGGAAAAGGTACCCGCAGGGTTGTCCCCTTTCCCCCCCCCTCTATTTATAGCCTTTGGGGTATCTACTGCAGGCGATCAGGGGATCGGAGGGGAATTTTAAAGGGAATTTGCCATCAAGGGGGTCGCAGTACAATTTGGTGCGGAATTTTGCCGAGGGGCTTTTCTTTTGTATATCAACCGCCCCATTTTTCTCTCCCCCGCCCCTTTATTTCCGGGAATAGAAAGCTTCGGGGGAATTAAAACAAAAATTTAAGGTGAACTACTCGAAGAGTAAAAGCCCTTTTAATGTCTCCAAAGGATACCCAAAAGTTTTTGGGGACTGGAAATTTAAAATTTTTCCCCTTTTCTTTGGGGTAAAGTTTTGTTTGTTTACCTTTGGGGGTCAGGATCCCCAACCCCAAAAAGGGTAAAAAATTTTTAATTAAACTTTTTCCAATTTTCTCCCAAAAGCGAAAAGGGGATCTTTTTTTAAATGGGAGGTTTAAAAATTTCTCATTTGGGAAAGGGGGAATTTAAAATCGTAAAAATGAATTTTTTTGCCCCGGGGTTTCTTTACTTAATTTTTAAACTATCCCAATTGGAAATCCCCAAAATCCTTTTTTTTCCCGACTTTAATTTAAAAATATCAAGAAAATTTTTGTGGGCCAATAAAAAACCTTTGGAATTTCGGGGAATTTCCTTTTTAGGCAAAGGGGAGGGGGGGTTTTGGGGGGAAATCCCAATCTCAAAATGTACTATGTAGCCCCGGCTGCTGCTAGGATATTAAGGGGTTTTCCCCCACACGAAAAACAAAAAACGGGTTCGAATTTGGGGGAGGAGTGTGTTGGTTTTACCCTATCTTCGGTTTCCCCCGGGGTTTAATTCTTCTAGATTAAAAAATGCGGTTTCTCCGCTGCCCCGGGGGGTCACAAATCACTTCCTTAAATGAAAAGGTTTTATTTTGCCGGCAGTAAAATTTTTTTGAACCAAAGGGGCCCCCTTTCCCCACTAAAGGTAACGCCTCCCTAAACTTAACATCCCCCGTTTGGGGGTATTTGTGTGTTCGGGAAAGGCTCTGGCAACCTTCAGAGATTATACGTCTCCTCCCCCTTTAAACCCGTATGGGAAAACTAATTTTTATTGGGAGAAAAAGGTCACCCAAGTTTTTTCCTTGGGGGTTCAGTACATACTTAGGCATTTTTTTTTAAAATTTTTAAAAAAAGAAGCTAGATCAGTTAAAGGGCCCCTACCAGATTTGAGGGCTCTCTGTGTGCGCACCATCCCCCCAGTCCCTTTTATATCAACAACATACAAGTTGTTTTGTGGGGGACGGTCTGCGAGACCACCGAATAAACCCAAACCCCTGGGGAGAGGGGGTTGGGTGACACCCCCAGTGTAGATATGGAAAAAAAGGGCCCGCGTCTTTTCGCATAAAGCTTTTGTCTCCGCAGAATTCAGGAACTCAACTTTTAAGGTTTTTGTCAAAGTGGTACAGGGTGCCCACGTTTCCGCATTCTATTTTACCCCAAAAGGGGGGCCCTCAAATTGCTGGAGATGCGGGGCTTTGCACCCGGGACCCAAAGCCCCAACCCGGGGGGGGAGGGACAGAGATTCGTCCCCTTTTTGGGCCAATTTTTTTTGGACTTTAAATTTAAAAAATTTTACAAAGGGATCCCCTGATTGCAAGATTTATCCCCCGGTTCTTCTCCCCTTTTAAACCCTTCCCAACCTAGCGATTCTCAGGGGAATTCTGATAGTTTTCCCACAAATAGCTGCGAAAACCAATCCCCCAGGAAAAAAGGTCTAAAACAACCCCCCCCCCAAAAGTGGAGTTGGTTTAAAAAGAAAATTTTTGTCTTCCCGAGGATGGAGGGGATTGAAACAGGTCCCAATTTTCAGTCTTTTTGGGCAAATACCGGGGGACATGGGGAGGGTGGATGCTGTTTAAAATGCCAAGCCGGGGGTAACCGGGTTGGGGCTGGATGTACGTGCGTGGTGTTTTTGGGGTTTTGGGGCATATGGGGGACTAACGAAGCCAAAAAGTCTCCGGGTACGGGAGTGTTTGGGGGGGGGGTTGGCTGGGGCGGGTCCGGGGGATCAGGAGTGTGTTTTTGTTTCCTAAGCCAAACGGGTTTTTTGGAAATTTAATGGGTTTTTTCTTTAAGATATTTAAAGATTATCTTTTTGAAGCAAAATTTTTCCTTTTCATTCAGCAAAAGTTTTCCAATGTAGAAATAAAAACACTAATGTATTGCTTTTGGGGGATTTTGGAAATTTTTAAATGTATTTGAGGGCCTTTTCCCAGCCCCTTATTTGGGGATTTGGGCCCCCTCTCCCTGTTTTCCCCAAACCCTTTTCCCCTTTTGAGTTTTTCCCCCCCCCTCTTTTTTTTTTTTTTGTTTTGGTTTTTTGGTGGGTTTTTGGGTTTTCCCCCTTTTTTTGTTGCTGTTGGGGCCCCCTTCCCCAACCCCCTTCCCATTCCCGTCCCCTTTTTCCCCCATGGGTAAATTCCCTATACCCAAAAAAAAAACTCTACAGAACCCTGGGTTGTATTTTTTTGGTTCTTCTTTTAAAATTTTATGGGATGTTAACTAAGTATGCTTCTGTAAAATTGCTTTGTGATTTGTATCTTGCTTGTCAATAAAGCTACGTTGAAAAAGAAAGATTACAGGTGGTAAGGTTGGATTTGGACAGTAGAGAGGAAAGATTATCATGTGTAAGAGTGGGAAAACAAGT
Source organism: Phyllomedusa bahiana (assembly GCA_025379985.1). Taxonomy (NCBI): domain Eukaryota; kingdom Metazoa; phylum Chordata; class Amphibia; order Anura; family Hylidae; genus Phyllomedusa; species Phyllomedusa bahiana. The sequence goes on along the minus strand of JAODAL010000275.1, from coordinate 89,840 downwards.
TAAGGGGGAAGAGCATTGTGCAGATATAGAGGAGGGCGCTGGGGACTGGGGGCTGAAGCTTTCTCTGATAAGGTTGATCTTGTGTAGGAAGTGAATGGCGAAGTCGTCTGCTGAAAGGAGAGGGTGGAGGAGGTGCTGGTGGGCGGAGGAGAGAGTTAAAGGTGTTGAATAGTTGTCTGTGGTTGTGAGAGAGAGGATATGAGATTGGTGCAGTCATCCTGTTTGGCTAGGGTGAGTGCAGATTTAAATGTATGCAGTGATTGTTTGTATGAGGCAAAGTCATCGGTGGAGCGAGTTTTCTTCCAGCGGCGTTCTGCAATTCTGGAAGCTCGCATCAGCTGTTTAGTGGAGTCTGTGTGCCAGGGTTGTCTGTTGATTTTGCGGTTTCTGTTGTGTGTGAGGGGAGCGACTGAGTCAAGGGTGGTGGTGATTGTGTGGTTGTAGAAAGTGGTGGCTGCGGCTGGGGTATTAAATGGGGATTTGGTAGAAAGGGGTGTTAGAGAAGCGGAGAGAGTGTGAGGGTTGGGGTTTTGGAGGTTCCGGCGGGGGTGCACTAGATGGGGGCCGGGAGGAGCCGGTGGGGTGGAGAAGGTAAGCAGATTGTGGTCAGATATGGGGTGGGAGGAGTTAGAGAAGTCAGATAGGGGGCAGAGGCGGGTGAAGATGAGGTCCAGTGTGTGTCCATCTTTGTGAGTGGCTCCAGAGGTCCACTGGGAGAGATCAAAGGAAGAACAGAGTGAAAGGAGTTTGTTGGAAGCTGAGTGGGGGGTGTCGATTGGGATATTGAAGTCTCCCATGATAATAGTAGGGATGTCGGTGGAAAGAAAATGGACAAGCCAGGAAGCAAAGTGGTCAAGGAAGGCCGTGACAGGGCCCGGTGGTTGGTAGACAACAGCCACTTGAAGGTTGGAAGGGGCGTAGATGCGGACAGAGTGCACCTCAAAGAAGGAGAGTGTGAGGGAAGGCAGAGGTGAAGAGGGGACAAAGGAACAAGTGTCAGACAGGAGGAGGCCAACACCTCCGCCATGCCTGTTACCAGGGCGAGGGGTGTGGGTAAGTTGGAGGCCGCCAAAGGAGAGAGCAGCAGGGGAGGCTGTGTCAGAGGGGGTCAGCCATGTTTCAGTCAGACCAAGGAAGAGTAAATTTCTTGAGATAAATAAGTCATGTATGTAGGAAAGTTTATTACATACAGACCATGCATTCCAGAGAGCTCCAAGGAGAGGGATAGGGGAGCAGGGGTCAGAGGGTTGTGCTTCAGGTTGATGGGGTTAACAGAATTAGTAGTGGTGCATCTGTTAGAAGAGGGAGAGACAATGGTGGGAATGTGCTGGGGGGCCCTGGGTTAGGGGATATGTTCCCAGCAGCCAGAAGCAGTAAAGAGAGGGTGAGCAGGTGGGATTAGGAAAGACAATAGTTAGGCAGGGTTTGTTTGGTGCGGAGGGCATTAACAGATGGGAAGAGGTTGGTGGCTGCAGACAGTTGAGAGGGTAGAATGCAGGGGGAGTTGTAGAGCTCATTGCCCAGCGAGGTTGTTTGGAGATAGGCAGTTGGTGCAAGGAAAGTGGAGATAGAGATAATGGTGGGAAGGAAAAGCATAGTGTGAGAACGTTTAGAAAGCTGTGAATGCAAAAGATTAAGTAGCTGTTACCTCGCAGTCCTTGTTCAATTCTTGTTCAATTCTGGTTTCATTTTCACTTAGAGCGGGCACTTTGAGCAGGGCCACGGTGACCAAAGGCCACACTTGACTGCAGTGCTTGACTATATAGTAACTACCATTCTAAGCAGACTACCAGATGTGAACAAGAAATGGGAGGGGTCGAGCCTGTTAATTAGCAGAGTGGGGGGAGAATAGGAAACGAGATTACAAGGTGAATTGGCCCCATGCACACAGCAGGGAATTGGGGTAGAGAAGATTGCAATTGTGATAGCAAGTTATGACTATACTACAGATACACATCAAAGGAGAAGCATACATCAAATGCAGGATGGGAGCAGTAGTGGATCAGAATTAGAAGCATACATCAAATGCAGGATGGGAGCAGTAGTGGATCAGAATTAGAAGCATACATCAAATGCAGGATGGGAGCAGTAGTGGATCAGAATTAGAAGCATACATCAAATGCAGGATGGGAGCAGTAGTGGATCAGAATTAGAAGCATACCTGTGGATGAGAAAAAATAGGGTTCCGCAGATCTGAAGAAGGAATATCCATGGAGCTACATAATAATAATAATAATAATCTTTATTTCTATAGCGCCAACATATTCCGCAGCACTTTACAAATTCAAGGGTAAACATACAGTCATTACACATTAAAAGTACTTACAAATGAGACACAAGGTGTGAGGGCCCTGCTCGTGAGAGCTTACAATCTATTAGGGTGTATGGGTGAAACATACGGTAAGAAGTGCCAAGTTTACAATGGTCCAGCCATGTTTCATAAATAGTGGTGGTTTTACATGAAAAATGGATGAACCTGCCACCCTGACAGTACATCTATATACAGATAAGTGCCTGTGAGTGCCCAAGTGCAGGGAGTGACAGATGTGTGTGATAGCAGTTAGGGATCTTGGTGGGCCAGACCGAGAAGATGTATTTTCAGGGCCCTCTTAAAACTGTGAGGGTTGTGAATGTGCCTGATCGCCCGCGGTAGCATATTCCAGAGAATTGGTGCCGCACGTGTGAAATCTTGTAGGCGGGCATGGGAGGTTCGGATGATTGAGGAATGTAGTCTGATATCATCAGCAGAGCGGAGAGCACGGGTAGGGCGGCAGACATAACTGTGAATTCTGGATTAATTCACACTTAGAGCGGGCACTTTGAGCAGGGCCACACGTGACTAAAGGCCACACGTGACTGCAGTGCTTGACTATTTAGAAAAAACTGTATTTTTTTCTTACTAAACAGTCAACATTAACTATATATACAAACTGTTAGTTTATTTAATCAGGTAGACAAAACACGGATGACCATAACAATCACCAAAATGCAAAGATAATTGTCCAGAACAATTTAATAAGAGTACTGATGACCAGGCTTACAAACAAACAATCTCATGCCAAGTGGAAGAGAGACAAACTCATCATTTAGTATTTGCCAAAAAATCATGATATTATTAGTGTCATGGGAAATTTTCTTCTTATACACTAAAACCCTTCAGTGAATAGCTCCCCAGTAAAATTAACTTATACTCTTCTTCTTCCGATCCCCTATCCCAGCAGTGTGCCTCCCCAATCTTTTGTTTTCATTCAGTCAACTCCAAACGGTGATGTAAATGAGTGCCAGGTAACCACTGCCAAAGTCATAAAAATTATCTAATATGATCTTAGAATTCATTATCTGCTCCCATTAACCCTTTGAGGGCCAAAACCTTCCAACACCAACGTCTACAGAAAATGTTACAGAAAATTAAGTAGTTGCACGCTGGCGTGGTGGCAAACAATCCAAACACAACAACATATCACCGGCAATCTATAAAATAAAAGTGAATATATGAACTATTTTAAAATGGATCTCTGCAACTTATTGGATAGAGGAAAATTTGAGGTTCTTAGAGCACTTTTTTTGATCAAAACTCAAAAGGCCCATCCACCATGACAAGGTGACCTCAGTTCAAATGACAATCTAAAGGCAAATATTTTTTTCTTTTTCTTTTACACTTTAGCTAAATATATGGCTTTTATACAGTACCAAGACAAAATAGGCACCTTTTTAAAATTCTTTTCCTTTCAGAGAGTCAAAACAGCAAAAATATGAAATGTGCAGTTTTCTTTCATTTTCATTTTATACCAAATATGTTTGCTTTGCCCCAAATACATATAAATCAAACTTTGTACTCGTTTGCTAATTTATTTAACTTTATTTAATACTTACTACCCTGGGAGTGGCATGATCTCTTTCCTCCCAGCATTCCTACATATATGGATGACAGATTATAATGATGTAATGCCTGCTGGGTATTACATCACTATTAGCAGAAATTTATATAGAAAGTATTGCTGGGAGGACACAGCGTTTAAGTCTCAGTACTAAAAACAATGCTTAGAATGCAGTGTTTATTAGGAAACTACTCATAAGAACACAGAGGCATGGTGTGATAGTGGTTGGGAAGAACATCGAAAGCAATGTCAGAAAATATTAACTGCAAGAGTTTAACTATAAGGCTAGAACCTAGCCTAGCCCCCCGTGTGGCCGGGGGCGTATACGCCGCTGGTAATTCACATGTCAATTATCTCTCCCCTCGGCGTATTCGCCGAGCAGGGAGAGGAGACGTAATCCATAGTTCTCTATGAGAACTGTGGATTACCGTAGTTACTAGGACGTATTCAGCCCATAATTTGCGCACTCCGGCGTGTAATTACGGACTGAAATACGTCCAGGTTTAAGCCGTGTGAACATGGCCTAAGAATTAGTAGATGCTTGGAACAAGCTTTCAGCAGATATGGTTAGAAATCAACCTTCCTGGGTTAAATATATATTTACGGTATCCTAAAATAAAAAGGATGTAATATAAGGGCAGACTGGATGGACCGTATGGATCTTTTCCTCCATCAGTCTTCTGGGTCTCTATGCTTAAAAAAATTTTGTGCATGGGAGCTGATCATTTTAGCTCCCTGTACCTCAATGGAGTCATGCTGACATTCTTTAATGCCCCACTCTGTACATTTATGATGATGATTTTTGTTTTGAACATATTGACAAGAAATATGTAACTATTATATGTATTTTTTATTTATTTGGGTGGTTGTTTTTTTTTAATATCATTTTTTAAAGTTCTCTTATGTATACTTCCTGGCTTGTGACTTCCACACTGTGAGCTCTGATAACACAGCAGTGAGAGGATTGTTTGATGGTTCTTCTTCCAGGCCGGCTATGGCCTGCAGGGCTGTGGGGTCGGAGTCGGTGCACAATTTCTGTGGAGTCGGAGTCATTATAAAATGGACCAACTCCCAAAATATATAATTTACTACAGTTAGTTCAATGCAGTGCCAAGAGCAAGAGGAACTGGGTCTTGCCAGTGCTACTGCTACCATATATTTTATACTTTATATCCTGAAATTGTCAAGAGATGTTGTCCATGTGGTCACCACTTGGCCTCCAGTCCCCAGACCTCAACTCAATTGAACACTTGAGGGTAGAGTTGAAGAAAAAGCTGTATTCGTACCCAAGTGAGTCGACCAGTGTGCACCAACATTGGGAACTTGTAAAAGAGACCTGGGATCAGATTTTGGTAAAGACATTCTTGAATCTGATCCAGAGCCCAGAAGGATTCAGGCAGTGCTGAAAGCCAAAGGTGGATTTACCAAATACTAACAAAATAATAAAAAATAACATTTTGATTTTTAGGAGCAAAACAGAAACAATGTGATTACATGACACGAAATTGCAGAACTAAGCAGATGCTAATACTTACAAGTCAAATTTATGTATAAGATAGCTACGATGATTGTCTATAAAATGATAGTAGTCTCAATTCGTACAAAGCTGTAGTGGATGGTGAAATAAGGAGCCTGAAAGTCAAAAGTTCAAAACATTGATACCATTTTGCTTGTCAGTGTATGTTCTACCTAAATAACTTGATTATTATATCATAAGGTGATAAACAGCCGGATGTTACCATTTTACTACAGTAAAGTTATCACTTCCATGTGCCATTTATGAGAAAGTTGGAGTCAGAAGTCGGAGTTAGGGAAATTGAGTAGTTGGAGCTTTGGCTTAGCGACTTCACAGCCCCGATGACCTGAAAGGTGTAAGCATTATCAGCTGACCATCATAAGAGTGAAGAAAACCCCATCCCAGTGCAAACACGGATTACCCAATTTTACTTTCATGTATTGTTTTTAATTGCCCTGTGGTCTAGTCTAATTTTATATATCCCTTTGTAGAGAACAACAGAGTGATCATAAAGTCATTACGTACTATTCTTAATGAGACTACGTAGCGATAAGCAGCAACTGCAGTAAAGTGAAATTAGTCTGCCCTGTCATTCAGGAGATTTGTCTCACAGCTAGAAAAGGACAATATTTTATATGCAATTGCACAGGACTACCAAAATAAAATAAAAAATATGGCCGAAAATTGGTTTCAACAAAAAATATCTTTTCTGACACTAAGGGTTGGTTTTGGCAATAACTCTAATACTGGCCATGTTACCACTTACAGATGCAAACTCTGCATTTAAGCCACTAGAAAGGGATGTGGTGCTGCACGATTACCCCCCCCCCCCCCCCAACCAGATCCTGAGGTGCCATTCAGATTGTCATGGCAGTCAGATTCTTCATGAAGGCCCTCAGGCCTGTCATGATTGTGCTCCTTTTACAGTGGTGGCCAAAAGTATTGCACCCCTGCACTTCCGTCAGATAATACTCAGTTTCTTCCTGAAAATTATTGCAATCACAAATTCTTTGGTATTATTATCTTCATTTAATTTGTCTTCAATGGAAAACCACAAAAATAATTGTCATAAAGCCAAATTGGATATAATTCCACACCAAACATAAAAAGGGGGTGGACAAAAGTATTGGCACTGTTTGAAAAATCATGTGACTCTTCTCTAATTTGTGTAATTAACAGCACCTGTAACTTACCTGTGGCACCTAACAGGGGTTGGAAATAACTAAATCACACTTGCAGCCAGTTGACATGGATTAAAGTTGACTCAACCTCTGTCCTGTGTCCTTGTGTGTACCAAATTGAGCATGGAGAAAAGAAAGAAGACCAAAGAACTGTCTGAGCACTTGAGAATCCAAATTGTGAGGAAGCATGAGCAATCTCAAGGCTACAAGTCCATCTCCAAATACCTGAATGTTCCTGTGTCTACCGTGCGCAGTGTCATCAAGAAGTGTAAAACCCATGGCACTGTGGCTAACCTGCCTAGATGTGGACGGAAAAGAAAAATTGATGAGAGGTTTCAACGCAAGATTGTGCGGATGGTGGATAAAGAACCTCGACTAACATCCAAACAAGTTCAGGCTGCCCTGTAGTCCGAGGGTACAACGGTGTCAACCCGTACTATCCGTCGGCGTCTGAATGAAAAGGGACTGTATGGTAGGATACCCAGGAAGACCCCACTTCTTACCCCGAGACATAAAAAAGCCAGGATGGAGTTTGCCCAAACTTACCTGAGACAGCCTAAAACGTTTTGGAAGAATGTTCTCTGGTCAGATGAGACAAAAGTAGAGCTTTTTGGGAAAAGGCATCAACATAGAGTTTACAGGAAAAAAAAGAGGCATTCAAAGAAAAGAACACGGTCCCTACAGTCAAACATGGCAGAGGTTCCCTGATGTTTTGGGGTTGCTTTGCTGCCTCTGGCACTGGACTGCTTGACCGTGTGCATGGCATTATGAAGTCTGAAGACTACCAACAAATTTTGCAGCATAATGTAGAGCCCAGTGTGCGAAAGCTGGGTCTCTCTCAGAGGTCATGGGTCTGCCAGCAGGACAATGACTCAAAACACACTTCCAAAAGCACTAGAAAATGGTTTGAGAGAAAGCACTGGAGACTTCTAAAGTGGCCAGCAATGAATCCAGACCCGAATCCCATAGAACAGGGGTCCCCAACCGCCGGTTCGCGGACTGGTGCCGGGCCATAGCACATCCCCTGCCGGTCCGCGGCGCCGGCTACACCTGATGCCGACCGCCCGTTGACTTTAGTCCGGGCACTCGGCATCTACTGTACGCGGCCGCAGAGTCAGAGTCAGCGTGCGGCTGCATCACTATATATATCTCTGTAAATACGGCGCTCACTGAGCTCCGCATCTACAGAACAGCGGCGCACGCGCGGGGGTGATGCAACAGTGATGTCACACCCCCTGCGCTGCTCGGTGCTGCCAGCAGGCCGGGACTGAGAATCCCAGGGTTCTGGGTCATAATGGGCCGCCTGCTCCGTGGCCGAAATACATTTTTAGTGTAGCGGCGCTGCTCCTACCTTCTTTTAATACATGAGCAGCGCCGCTGTGATCGGTTACTCCTGGCAGCAACAGCAGAGTTGTGCGCTGCGGCCACTGCGCTGGGCCGCCACAACAGACCGCTCACTGCTCCACACCTTAGGACAGCGCTAGAGCAGTTACGGAGAGGCCCAAGCGGTCCTGTGTATCTTGCAGCCAGCGCTGCTCCTGCCTCCTTACACTATGTGATAGTATAAGCACCGGCCACAGCGGAGCTCCGAGGATGGAGCTCACACTTTCACTTTCATCATTGAAAGGAGATAAGAGCAGCGCCGTCTGCACGATACACAGGACCGCTTTAATAATAGGACAAACAGTTCACTGGCACGGGCCCGCCGGCTGCAAAACCTATACCCGCTCCTAAAGCTCCGCCCCCTTTCCTGTGTGGCAGCATCTCCGGCAGGCCTGAACGAATGTTCCTAAGGGGCTGCATCCTCCTGGGATCCACATCCTGCATCCTCCACAGCCTCAAAGTACAAATTTTATTAATATGTACCATATAGGTCATTGCTCCTGTGTACTCCTGCCTCCTCTGATTGTGTGGGCAGCAGCCAGCATGGTGGACCACTCCACATCTTGGTATCCTGCAGAGGCCCAGACTATCAGCATGTGTTAAACTAGGCCGCTTGTCTTCTTCGAACTTTCCAGGTACCAGCAGGCCCAGACTGGTGAGTTTGCTAGGTTCTGGGCCGCTGCAGCCTACATACCTACCTAATGGGGGCCTATTTACCAGCCTACTTTATGGGAGGCTATATAACTACCTACCTAACTGGGGTACGTGTATTCCTACCTACTTAATTCAGGGTCTACCTACCTCATTTAGGGGTGTATTTTTATTGTTATGGGCAGAAAGGGGTCATTATAACCATGTGCGGTGCTATGGATAGGGAGTTTGTAAGGTGGGGTACAGGTAGAGAGGTTCTAGAAAAGTGAGGAGTCTAAGGTGTTTGTGTGGTGAATTCTGTGGGGATGCAGCATGGCTGGGAGAAGTCGTCATGATGATCTGTGCCATATGGAGAAGAAAATGGAAAGAAAGGGGCTTATCAGAGAAGACGTCACCTGTGAGTCCCCGAATGTCAGGGGTTATTTTGCTGCTGTGTTTGATCAGTGCTGTATTTACTGTTATGTGATGGTGACCTGTGATTGCTGGTGATGTCACCATTATGTGGTCTGTACATGGCGGTATTGGAGGTTTTATTTGTGCCTGTATAGTGGTAGCGTACACTTGTCCCTGATTGTAAAGAGAGTGCACTTCTGTCCCCGACTGTGTGATCAGGGGTTTCTCTGGCCACTTTTATTTTCTTCTTGTGTTTATAGTGTTGTTTATTTTAGAAAATGTGTGACCAAGGGAAAACTCGGAGGCAGATATTGTATGTGGACTGGTGGGGGTTTTGTGCCAGGGCTGCTTTTTAGTCCCAGTCCAGCCTTGGCTGCCGGACGCTGGGTCCTGAAGGAAGCAGCGATGCAGGTACCGGGAATGGTGAGTAACCTTTTTTTTTTTTCCTTCTACTAGCCTGGCTGTAACTACAGGGGGCTATAATTATTTCTTATCACTACGGGAGGGGGGGTGGCTATAATTATTTATTTTCACTACAGGAGGGCTATAATTTTCACTACAGGAGGGCTATAATTATTTATTATAATTACAGGGGGGCTATTATTATTTATTTTCACAACAGGGCCTATCATTAGTTATTATCACTACGGGGGGGGGGGGGCTATAATTATTTATTATCACTACAGGGGGGCTTTAATTATTTATTATAACTACAGGGGGGCTATAATTATTTATTATCCCTACAGGGGGGGGGGCGATAATTATTTATTATCACTACAGGAGATCTATAATTATTTGTCACTACAGGGGGGACTATAATTATTTATTATCACTACAGGGGGGCCTATAATTATTTATTATCACTACAGGGGCTATAATTATTTATTATAACTACAGGGGGCCTATAATTATTTATTATAACTACAGGGGGCCTATAATTATTTATTAGCACTACATGGAGGCTATAATTATTTATTATCACTACAGGGGGGGCTATAATTATTTTCACTACAGGGGGGCATATAATTATTTATTTTCACTACAGGGGGGCTATAATTATTTATTATCACTACAGGGGGGCTATAATTATTTATTATCACTACAGGGGGCTATAATTATTATCACTACAGGGGGGGCTATAATTATTTATTATCAATACAGGGGGGCCTATAATTATTTATTATCACTACGGGGGGGCTATAATTATTTATCACTACAGGGGGGTATAATTATTTATCATCACTGTAGTGATGATAATTATTTATTATCACTACAGGGGGGGGGGGCTATAATTATTTATTATCACTACAGGGGGGGCTATAATTATTTATTATCACTACAGGGGGGCTATAATTATTTATTTTCACTAGAGGGGGCTATAATTATTTACTAGAACAACAGGGGCCTATAATTATTTATAATAACTACAGGGGGGCCTATAATTTATTTTCACTACAAGGGGGCTATAATTATTAGCACTAAAAGGAGCTCATATTTATGTATCTTTACTACAGGAGGCATATATAGATCTATCATTACTACACTATATATATATATATATATATATATATATATATATATATATATATATATATACATACATACATATATATATATATATATATATATACACTCACCGGCCACTTTATTAGGTACACCATGCTAGTAACGGGTTGGACCCCCTTTTGCCTTCAGAACTGCCTCAATTCTTCGTGGCATAGATTCCACAAGGTGTTGCAACGATGCTCAATTGGTACCAAGGGGCCCAAAGAGTGCCAAGAAAATATTCCCCACACCATGACACCACCACCACCAGCCTGAACCGTTGATACAAGGCAGGATGGAAACCATGCTTTCATGTTGTTGACGCAAATTCTGACCCTACCATCCAAATGTTGCAGCAGAAATCGAGACTCAGCAGACCAGGCAACGTTTTTCCAATCTTCTACTGTCCAATTTCAAGGAGCTTGGGCAAATTGGAGCCTCAGTTTCCTGTTCTTAGCTGAAAGGAGTGGCACCCGGTGTGTCTTCTGCTGCTGTAGCCCATCTGCCTCAAAGTTCGCCGTACTGTGCGTTCAGAGATGCTCTTCTGCCTACCTTGGTTGTAACGGTGGCTATTTGAGTCACTGTTGCCTTTCTATCAGCTCGAACCAGTCTGCCCATTCTCCTTTGACCTCTGGGATCAACAAGGCATTTCTGCCCACAGGACTGCCGCTCACTGGGTTTTTTTCTTTTTCGGACCATTCTCTGTAAACCCTAGAGATGGTTGTGCGTGAAAATCCCAGGAGATCACAGTTTCTGAAATACTCAGACCACCCTTCTGGGACCAACAACCATGCCACGTTCAAAGGCACTCAAATCACCTTTCTTCCCCATACTGATGCTCGTTTGAACTGCAGGAGATTGTCTTGACCATGTCTACAAGCCTAAATGCACTGAGTTGCCGCCATGTGATTGGCTGATTAGAATTTTAAATGTTAACGAGCAGTTGGACAGGTCTACCTAATAAAGTGGCCGGAGTATATATATATATATATAATATATATTTTATAATATATATATATATATATATATTCTGTTTATATATATATACTGTATATATATATATATATAATGTATACATATGTATATATATATATATATATATATATATCTACACACAAACCCCACATATACATATACTATATATATATACACACCACCATATACATATACTTATATATTATATATATATATATAAAATATATAATATTATATATATATTATATATATATATTATATATAATATACAAAAAAAGCAGCACTCAAAAGAAAAAAAATAGGAGAAATGGGTGCCAGCAGAAAGAGTGGAAACTCTTAAATACAGAACAGGAAAAAAATCCACGCACTCCAAAAAGAATTAATGGTAGTAAGAGTGATTTATTCCTCCATACCCACAAGCGACGTTTCTGCTCTCTCACAGAGCCTTTGTCAAGCATAGTTTACAAGTGATTGAATTGTTATATTTATACACAAGCTAATGCAATTACAATAATTAGTCATTTAAAGTGTACATAGAATATACAGTTTACATCTCCGCCTACTTATTATGTATATTTTTGTTTATTATGAGTTTTGTATCTATGTATTCATATGTAAAAAGTAATATATATGTCCATTGTAAAAATTGACATTTATTCTTGTCTGGCGATTTCACTATATCACGTTGGATCACTGTATATTCTATGTACACTTTAAATGATTAATCATTGTAATTGTATTAGCTTGTGTATAAATGTAACAATTCAATCACTTGTAAACTATGCTTGACAAAGGCTCTGTGAGAGAGCAGAAACGTCGCTTGTGGGTATGGAGGAATAAATCACTCTTACACCATTAATTCTTTTTGGAGTGCCGTGGATTTTTTCTTGGTCTGTATTTAAGAGTTTCCACTCTTTCTGCTGGCACCCGTTTCTTTATTTTTTTCTTTTGAGTGCTGCTTTTTTTCTATATTTTTATATTTGGACATAGGAGCTGGCACCACAATTATTATGGAACAAACAACATCTTCAAGTATTTCCTCCAATACCTTTGCTTATACGGAAGCAGATGCAGAACGGCTTCTACAATCTACGGACGGTAATGCTTTATTTTTGAGTAAACCTTCAATTATGGATTTGAAACGTAATTTTGAAACTTTGACTAAAAAACAATTAACATCTGAACTTCACTTGGTCACATTGGTTGAATACCATAAACAACGTAGGATCCCCCGAGGTATGCGATCACAGATGAAACCAAATCTTTTCCCTCAAAACGCGGAGTTTAGAACACGTTTTGAACAAATTTCAAATAAGTATGCTTTTGATATGATTTTATTGAATATTGAATTTTTGAAAACTGATCTATCTAACATCAAAGTACGTATATCTGAAATAGAGAATTTGTTGAATGGTCATTTAACTAGTGAGGATTCTACTGCTTTTTTTGAGAAACAAAAAGTTTTTTTAGACAAATTGAAGTTGGACCTAGAGGAAACCAAACGTCGCAAGTGGTATAAGGATCAGCGGGACTATGATGAGGGACGTGTCTACTCATGAAACAATGAGGCTACATTATTTTCAAATGGACGTCGTGACCGCAAAGGTAAAGGTGCTTATGATCAAGGACTATCAAATTCTTCATCTAGTTTTTTAGATCAATCCATGTATCATCACCAACAACAAAAAAAGTACAAGGAGAGGAGGTCGTAGACGATCCCGCTACAGGAAGAACCAGATCACAAAGGGGCACCAAGGATGGTGGGACGAAATCAACACAGAAGAAAAAGTAGAAGAAACCCCAGTGGTAAATATTTCATCTGTTGAACTAACTTGTGATCAATTAAAGTTGTTATCAAAGGGTTTATCGTTCTGTCCAAATCCTAAAATTGATTGGTTTGGTTTGGAAATGGATTTGCATTTTTTCTTTCGCCAAATTAAACTACGTGTTTGGCATGAAGATAAGATGTTATGTGAACAGATCCCAGAGATCTCTAATAAACCTGTTTTTTTGTTTAAAAATTATGATTTACCTTCTAATAGTGAATTTTCTCCTCAGATCAACTCTTGTGCTGTAGATACATTTATTAATTTGGTTAAACAGGATATTGAAGCTCTGCGATTTGTTAACACTGATAAATTGTTTTGTTACCCTAATGTTACTACTTCTGAATATAGGGGATTAAAGGAATTAATGAATAATCCACATCTTACTATAAAGCCCGCCGACAAAGGCGGGGCTATTGTAGTGTTAGACACAGTAGCTTATGTAAAAGAAGCTTACCGACAATTGAATGACCATAGAGTGTATAAATTACTAGATGGGGATCCGAAATGGATGTTTGAGAAGAAAATCAAAACAATTGTAGATCAAGCTTTTCAGGACAAACTAATAGATAAAGAATTAAAAGATTTTTTGGTGGTAAAATTTCCGGTTACTCCTGTATTATACCTACTACCCAAAATTCATAAGTCTCTTGTTGATCCACCTGGCCGACCAATTGTGTCGGGCAGGGGATCTTTATTTAATAACATTTCGATTTTTTTAGATAAGGTTCTGAGACAATTTGTTGTTGATGCTAGATCTTTCATTAGAGATTCCACCGATTTTATTGGAAAATTACAGGACCTGGAGGTCCCCCATGGTGCCATTTTGGCATCATTTGATATTGTCAGTCTTTATACTTTATTTTCTATTGTCTTTACTCCAGTTAGTCTTGACATGTAATTATTTTATGTTTGATGAAAAATTTTTTTTGCAATTAATGGGTACTGCTATGGGTACCAATGTGGCGCCCACTTATGCCAATCTTTTTGTTACATTTTTTGAGGAAGACTACGTCTATGTGTCCCACCATTTCTCTAAAGTCTTGAGATGGTGGCGATACATAGATGACGTCTTCCTGGTGTGGTCTGGTTCGTTGGACCAATTAATAGAGTTCCATGTTTTTTTAAATTCAATTGATGGTGATTTACAGTTTACTTTAGTTTATTCTGTCAATAATATTCATTTTTTGGACATGAATGTTTTTGTTCAAGGTAATCGATTAGTTACAGATTTACATGTCAAGGAAACAGACAAAAATACTTTGCTTCATTTTACGAGTTTTCACCCTCGTCCTATGATAAAATCACTTCCCTATAGTCAAATGTTAAGAGCTAGACGGATAGTGGAGGATGAACGACAGCTTAACTCCACTTTAAATTTTATGAAAAATAACTTTAGAAAAAGAGGTTATCCAGAACATATATTGGAACAACAAATGGAACGAGTTCGTTCAATACCACGTACACAGGCTCTCCAATATCGGTGTAAAGACAATTTAGCCAAACGTATGGTTTTTGTATCTACTTTTAATGAGAAAAGTTCACAGATTAACAATGTTATTCGAAAATATTGGCCAATTTTGAAAAATAGTTTCTCTAAAATTCAGGATTTTCAAATTCCCCCTTTATCATCTTACCGCCGGCCCCCTAACCTTCGCGATAGGTTGGTTAAACCTATGGTTCCAACAAAATCTATCACACAACGCACTATTACAGGTTCTTCCAGAGTGGGTAGTTTTCCTTGTCTCAGCTGCGTTAATTGTTCATTTATGCAGAAAGGATCTTTTTTTAAACATCCAACTAGTCTAGTTGAATATAAGATTAACTTTTTGGAGGAATAAATCACTCTTACACCATTAATTCTTTTTGGAGTGCCGTGGATTTTTTTCTTGATATATATATATATATATATATATATATATATATATATATATATATATATATATATATTTATTTTACACTTTACCTTTATCCATATTGAACCTCATGTGCCAAGTGAATGCCCAAACACTCCAGTGTGTCCAGGTCTGTTTGCACTTTACAGACATCTTCCATATATTGTACTACACTACATAGCTTGGTGTCATCTGCAAAAATAGAAACAGTGCTATGAATCCCCTCCACTATATTGTTAATAAATACATTGAATAAAAGAGGACCCAGTACTGAGCCTTGAAGTACGCCATTCATAACTGGGCACCACTCAGAGTAGGAGTGAGTCATTTACCACTACTCTCTGAGTACGATCCGATAGTCAGTTTTTAATCCAATTACACTCTATTTCTAACCCAGAATTTAATTTACCCAATAAATGCTTATGAAAGACAGTGTCAAACGCCTTTGCAAAGTCTAAAAACACTATGGGCGACGTGTATGAACGTTGGCGCTGACAGGCCAGTTCTAAATTGCTTTAAGGCAGTGTAGAATGCACCAGAATGTATGAACCTGTTCTTCTGCAGGTCATACATACAGGAGCATTGTAGTGCCAATACGACAAGTCGGCTCAGGCACCCCCCTTTTAACCGGGTTGGCTGCCAAACTGTTCTGTCCCAAAAGTTTGCGTCAAAATCATAAATGTTTATTTAATGAGTGGTCCGCCCCCGAAACACCAAATCTTGGTGCTTACAAAGGGATTTAAAAGCGCCAAAGTTTGGATTGCCCCTGTTCATACTTTTTTTTGGGCTAAAAAAGACCCCAGAAAACGATCACCTGATTTATACATACCCCCTTTAAAAACCCCCCTGCCTTTTCCAAATCAAAACTTCTACTCACCTCTTCATAAAAACAATCAGGTTGGTCTGACAACTCGTAAAATCACTTAAATTTATTTCAGCCACATATTCCTTATATACCCCATTAAGCCCCCCAAACGTTTCCCACAAGGGTGTTAAACTTACGGGTCTATAAATTACCGGGACAAGACCTAGAGCCCTTTTTAAAGATGGGAACCATACCTTCTTGCACCAGTTCCGGGCACTATACCGTCACCAGAAAAAATTTCTCAAAAACTATACAGTGTAAGGAAACCCGGGCTGGAAAGCCATAAAAAATAGTCCCAAGAATTTTTGCTATATGGGTTGTAAAGGGTTTTCAAGTATGTCCCCTGGGGGTCCGTCAGTATACCAAGTTTTTCCCATATAACAAAAACAACACCAGAACTGCAACTATGTGCCACCGTATCCGGGGGCCTGGGAAAAGGGATCTTAGTTAGTAACATTGGGTTACAAAATTTGTCTGTTAGTTATTTTAAGCTACACGCGCTTTCAGGGCTCCTTTTCGGGGACGGCCAGCGAGGGTGGGAGGCCGCCCCACGGGCCGGCCCGGGGTTTTTGCGGGGAACCCTTTTTGGGGCCCTTTTAAAAAGACGCTACTGCAGACCCAGGGGAGGAGGTAACTGAGGTTTCTGTTCCCTTTTCCCTCCAGTGTTGTCACGGATTGCGCCGGGTCCCCTACCATGGCCCTTCAGCGTGTCGTGCCTTCCGGTACTTGCCTGTCCTGTTTCCTTTCCGGGGTCCTGTGTGCGCATGTGCCTCCTAGGCGTGGCGCAGCAGCTTCCCGCCTTTTATTGTTTCTTGTCCTGTTCACCTTTTCCCCTTCACCTCTGCCCTGGCTAAAGAGGAAGTTCCTCCTTTGCCTGGTCAGTCCCCTTGCAGTTATGCTGTTCTTCTAGTCCATCTTTAGCTATGCCCTGCCTGGCTTAACCCGGGATGCTGGTCCAGTTTCTTTTTCATTGGCTCCTGACCACTGTCTGTCTCCTGTTGTCTGTCTGATGTCTCTGCCGTGTCCTGCCTTGGGACCTATTCTTACCGCTAAACCGCCCTGTCACCCGTTTAGTCCCGGGGTTTATCCGAGATCCTCGGTTCCGGTACTTTAACAAACCCGCATAGTTTTCCTTGTTCCTGTCCCGCACCCCGGCTGTCACCGCAAACCCCGTCCGGTCAGCGACCTGGGGGGCCCCCCAGCTAATCCGTCCCGCTTTGCGGCGGGCTCCGGTGAAGACCAGGGGGGCCCTTAGACTCCGCTCCCCGGCGTGGTCTCCATACCCATCTTGCCTGCGGGGACCACAGTGGGCCCACCCCTGCGCGGCGGCGCTTCGGTGTATGCTGTTGTCGCCGCATGTGTTACAGATTGGACTGACCATGGATCCTGCCGTGGTGACCCTGCCTACGTTTTTCTGCTGTTGTCTTGTCAGAGTGTCCGTCCGTTGCCTACTCATGGTCCCCCCCAGGCGTCCCTCCGTTGCATCATGGTCCAGCCCAAGCTCCTTTTCCTTCCCAGTCATGGTCCGCCCCCAGCGCCCTCCTTGCCTACTCATGGTCCAGCCCAAGCGTCCTCCGTTGCCTAGTCATGGGCCACCCAGAGCGTCCGTCCCTTTCCTACTCATGGCAGCCCCCCGGGGGCCGTCGTTGCCCAGCTCAGGTCCCCGCCCAAACGCCTTTAGTTGCCTAGCTCATGGTCCAGCCAGAGCGTCCGTCAGTTGCCTACTATGGGCCCGCCCAGAGCTTCCGCAGTTGCCTAGTCATGGTCCAGCCCAGGGTCCGTCCTTCCTAGCTCAGGTCCAGCCCCGAGGGGCGTCCTTGCCCAGCCAGGTCCCACCCAGAGCGTCCGTCATTGCCCACTCATGGTCCCCGCCCAGAGCGTCCCCCGTTGCTACTCATGGCCAGCCCAGAGCGCCGTCCGTTTCCCAGTCATGGTCCCGCCCAGAGCCTCCGTCCGTTGCCCCGCCAGGGGTCCCCCCAGAGCCCCGTCCGTTTCCTAGCCCTGGTCCACCCAGAGCGCCTCCCTTGCCCAGCCATGGTCCCGCCCCGAGCGTCCGTCCGTTTCCCCACCATGGTCCCCCCAAGCGTCCCGCCGTTGCCTAGCTCGGTCCCCCCCAAGCGTCCTCCGTTGCCTACTCATGGCCCCCCCAGAGCCCGCCGTTGCCTAGCTCAAGGCCCGCCCAAGCGTCCGTGCCCCTGGGGGACTCCTCCCTTTTCCTAGCCCTGGTCCCGCCCAAGCGTCCTCCGTTCCTATCATGGCCCCCCCCAGACGCCCTCCGTTCCTACCCCCCATGGTCCCCGCCCAGGCGGCCCGTTGCCCATCATGGCCCCCCAGAGCGGCCGTTGCCTGCCTGGGCCCGCCCCCGGGCGTTTCCTCCGTTTCCTACTCATGGGCCCCCCAGAGGGTCTTTTCCCTTCCCTCATGGTCCCCCCCAGACGTCCGTCCGTTTCCTACTCATGGTCCCGCCCCAAACGTCCGTCCGTTGCCTGCTCTGGTCCCGCCCAGGCGGTCCGTCCGTTTTTCCCGTCATGGCCCGCCCAGAGCGCCCCCCGTTGCCCAGCCATGGTCCCGCCCGAGCTCCGTCCGTTGCCTACTATGGTCCCCCCCAGAGCGTCCCCCGTTGCCTAGCTCATGGCCCCCCCAGAGCGGCCGTCCTTTTCCTACTCATGGTCCCGCCCAAGCGTCCGTCCGTTGCCTAGCTCATGGGCCCCCCAGAGCGCCGTCCGTTTTCTAGTCATTTCCCGCCCAGAAACGCCGTCCTTGCCTAGCTCATGGTCCCGCCCCCGAGGGTTTCCGTCCCTTCCTACTCATGGTCCCGCCCAGACGCCTCCGTTGCCTACTCTGGGCCCCCCCAGGCGTTTTCCCTCCTTCCACTCATGTCCCGCCCCAACGTCCCCCGGTTTCCTGCCATGGTCCCGCCCAAACGCCGTCCGTTTTCCTACTCAGGGGGCCCCCCAACGCCTCCGTTGCCCAGCTCATGTCCCCCCCAGAGCCCCCCCCCCTTGCCTCTCATGGTTCCGCCCAAAACCTCCTCCGTTGCCTACTCATGGCCGCCCAACCCCCCGTTTCCCTTGCCTAGCCATGGTCCGCCCCGAGCCCCCGTCCTTGCCTAGCTCATGGTCCCGCCCAGACCCCGTCCGTTTTCCTAGCTCGGTCCCCCCCAACCCCGTCCGTTTTCCTGTCATGGTCCCCCCCCACAGCCTCCGTCCGTTGCCTACTCATGGTCCGCCCACGCCTCCGTCCGTTCCTAGCCATGGGCCCCCCCCCCAGCCTCCGCCGTTTCCTATCAGGTCCCGCCCCCAGCCTCCCTCCTCCTAGCTCATGGTCCCGCCCCCCCTCCGTCCGTTGCCTAGCCATGGTCCCCCCCACACCCCGTCCTTGCCTAGCCCCTTTTGGTCCCCCCAGACCTCCTACCCCTTTTGTGCTTTCCCCCTGAGTCCCCTCCCTTTCTTGCCTGGGGCCCCGTTTTTTTCCTCCCATGCACCCCTTATCGGTGTTTTCCCCAATGGGGTATATCAGCCTGTACTTGGTTTTGGGTTGCCCCCCTAGAAGTTCGGCCCCCCGACCCATTGGACTGCTATTTTTGTGATTTTGGGGGGGGGCTTTGAGGGGGGGGTACTGTCCGGATCGCGTCGCGGCCCCGCCATGGACCGCAGCGTGTCGTGCCTTCCCTGGGATTTCCCGTCCTGTTCTTTCTGGGTCCTGTGTGCGCACTGTCCCTCCTAGGGGCGGGAGCTTTCCCGCCTTTTATTATTTTCCCCGTCCTGTCACCTCCCTTCACCCCGACCCGTATAAAGGAAGTTCCTGCCTTTGCCTTTGGGTCAGTCCATTGCAGTCTCAGCTGTGTCTTGCTGATCCATCTTTACTCCCCCATGTCTCTGGACTTAACCCTGGGGGATGCGGGCATTTCTTTTTTCTCTGAGCTCCGACCCTCTGTCTGTCTCCTGTTGCGTTGATTCCTTGACCTTCCTGTGTCTGCCTTGGCACCTGTTCCTTACCCGCTGTATCCTGCCCTGTCACCTTTCATACCTCTTTACCTATGATCCGTGTGTTCCTGTGTCGTTTAAACCGTCCTGCTATTTTTCCTGTGTTCCTTCCTGCACCTCGGGTGTCACCACAGGGACCCCTCAGGGTTTGGGGCCGGGGGCCCCCCACTAATCCGTCACGCTTTGCGGGGGGCTCCGGGGAAGACCAGGGCCCCCTTAGACTCCGCTCCCGGGGTGGTCTCCATACACCATCTTGCCTCGGTGACCCAGGGTCCACACCCATGTCAGCGGGGCGGTGCTTCGGCGATTTGCATCACCCGACCTTACAATGGCTGCAGTTGGGATTTGGAAAGGGGGTTTTGGACGCGTCCGCAAACCCAAAAATGAGTTAAACCTCACCACACGTTCGTATTCTGACATACGTCTATATGGCTGAAGCTAAGCCACCTGCTTGTGTTATGTATGGACTGTAATAGAATGCTGTATAACTCCGGTTGGAGACTGTTTTGTTCCGGACTGCTATACTTTTGGTTTGTTTTGCCATGAAAATAAACACCCTATTGTTTTGAATCCAAAAACTCGTTTGTGCCTACCATTTTTTTAATCTAATCTCCCACAAGTGTCACAGAGATAACTGAGCGGAGCTCTTTAAGAAAACTTTGGGTGTAAGCCATCGGGCCTGGACCTTGTTCACATTCAGTTTATTCAACTTGGCTTGGACCATTTTTACACTCAGCCAATTTATTATGTCAGGTCATGTATTAACAGTACTTACACTTCCTTCCTCCGCACTAGGCCCACCAACATTTTAAGTGGCGCCCCCCCCCCCCCCCCTCATCACTTACTTTCTCCTCCTTAGTACATACAGAGCTGAAGAACCTATTTAGTACCTCTGCCTCCTCCTGATCCCCAGTGACCGGCTCCCCATTACCGTTATTTAAGCATTTATATGTTTAAAGAATTTATTGGGGTTT
This sequence comes from Phyllomedusa bahiana, assembly GCA_025379985.1. NCBI lineage: Eukaryota > Metazoa > Chordata > Amphibia > Anura > Hylidae > Phyllomedusa > Phyllomedusa bahiana. The sequence goes on along the minus strand of JAODAL010000275.1, from coordinate 68,772 downwards.
GTTTTGCTGTCCTTGGCCTCCTGCCTTTCATTTTGTATTTTAGCACCTTTGATCACTTTTTTACAAATTTGATTAAGCTCTTTGTAATTTTCAAAGGCTAATGCTGATCCCTCTTACTTATATTTTATAGATGCCCTTTTTTATTATTTATTGCTCTTTTAACAGAAGGTAGAAGCCACGTTGGATTTTAATCGCCTAAACTTGTTACCCATAAGAATACATAGTTAGTACGGTTGAAAAAAGACACGTGTCCATTGAGTTCAACCAAGGGTGGGGAAAAAGTGGGTGAAGGGAGGGAGACAAGGATGTTAAACACAGCCTCACCACTGGTGAATGCCCTGAAACCCACAAGGCAAGAACCAATCCGCTCCAGGGGAGACCCCATCTCTGACCCTGGAGCCTCCACCAGCCAGGATCCAGAATTTTACACACGTACACATTAATATTCTTTAGTTCCAGATGGATATCTAAGCCTTTCTTGAAACTCCAAACTGTTCCTGCTGTGACCAGCTCCTCAGGCAGGCTATTCCACAGATTCACAGTTCTTACAGTGAAGAACCTCCTTCTCCTCTGGAGATGGAATCCTTTTCTCTCTAGCTGAAGGGAATGTCCCCTTGTCTTTTGAGGTGGCTTTACATGAAATAATTTTTCCCCATACATTTTGTAGGCACAATTTATATATTTATATAAATTAATCATGTCTCCCCGAAGCCGTCTTTTCTCAAGACTCAATACTACTAACCTCTCCTCATATCTAAGATGCTCCATTCCCCTTATAAGTTTGGTTGCTCGTCTTTGCACTTTCTCTAGCTCCATTACATCTTTTCTATAAAATGGAGCCCAGAACTGAACAGCATATTCTAAGTGAGGTCGCACCAATGCTTTGTACAGCGGTAGAATTACATCCTTGTCCCGCGAGTCCATGCCTCTTTTAATACACGCCAATATCTTACTTGCCTTAGAGGCAGCTGATTGACACTTAATGTTGTTCTGTAGTCTACGATCTACAAGAACGCTAAGATCTTTCTTAACAAGTGATTCTCCAATACATATTGCAATAAATTTCCCTAGAGCCTATTTGGCTTCTTCATCACTATTTGATACCGTGTTTCCCCGATAGTAAGACAGCGTCTTACATTCTTTTTACCCCCAAAAGTCCCAGTATGTCTTACTTTCGGGGTATGTCTTATATAGGGCAGGTATAGGGCCAGCTGTAGGCAGGTATAGGGCCAGCTCTAGCAGGTATAAAGGGGGCCAGCTGTAGGCAGGTATAGGGCCAGCTGTAGACAGGTATAGGGCCAGCTGTAGGCAGAAAAACACTTATGGCTCCTGGCATGCTCTCGTCTCCGGCCGCGTCCCGCCTCCTAGACGTAGGCCCGAGGCCCCTACCCGCGCTCCTCACTGCTCCGTCTCCACGCGCCGCCTCCTCGCTGCTCCGGCCTCCCGCGCGCTCATCCCGGCACAGGCAGTGACGTCATCAGGCCGCGCTACGTCTTACTTTCGGGGTACGTCTTACTTTAGGCGACCTCCCCAAGACACCGCTACGTCTTACTATCGGGGGTGTCTTACTATCGGGGAAACACGGTAATAGCTGCTCCCAGTCTATGTCCTGTAGTGTCGCCCTCAACAGGGAGAAAATGGCCTCCCGCTCAGTGTTTGTTTTATTCCAGTTCCAATAAGTTCTGCTTTGTTAGAAATGACCAGATCCAAAAGAGCGTCACTTCTTCCACAAACTGACCCATAAAATTATCCTATAAAAGGTTAAGGAGCTTCCTCCCCCTTTGCAGTCAATGCAGAATCTTGAACGCAGTCAATATCTGGGTAACTGAAGACACCCACTATCACTGTAAAGGCTGACCCTCTATTTCCTCAGCAATGTTGGGGGATCAACCCCCCTTGTATTTCCACCCACAAGATTTCTACGCTATTGCCTCTTTCATATTTACTTTCATTTCACTCCTTAGATACAGACACACTTCTCCTCCCTAATTTGAATTAGAATTTTCCACATGAGCCAGAACAATTGATTTTTGTATCTATGACAATCTGAAATGAGAACTATGGACCTTAGTGACCCGTGTGATATAACTGTGTAAAATTCTAATAGGCTCCTAGACCTAGATAACATTTGTCCAGGTCTAGGCCACCATGTCTTTCAAGAACATAAATCTAATGTTGATAGAATTTTTTTTTTAGATATTAAAGGGGTTTTATCGTTTGAAGTGTTCGTACTGTTTAGCCAATTCTATGAGATTGAATTTAAAATCCAGGGGCAAGTCTCTCATCTCAGCAGGCTGTCTCTCCTGCCAGGAGGCGTGTCTCTCCTCACTGAAGAACTGTGACATCATCATTCTGTGTTAGCAGTGAAAGGGGAAGCATATCTAGACAGCCATACAGCCTCCTGCATGCTTCTTATATCTACAGAGCCTTCATCTCCAGGCTCCACAAGCTCCTTGCTGTGCTATAACCAGTTATACACACAGCCTGAACAGATGAAACACATGTGAGGAATTCACACTGCCCCCCCCCCCCCCTCTCCCTCTGTTATCAGGCAGGAGACTGTGTGACTGTGTTATATGAGGGGATCTATGAGTTAAACAGTCAGTAATTAGCCAGAACATTCACCTTAAAGCTGGGGGATGAGTATAGAGCCAGCAGCCCTCTCACAACAGCTCAGAGGGGAGTAAACACAGAGTGTGCAGGCAGCCAATTACAGCGCAGGGAGCGTGTCCGGGGCGTTCCTCTCTGGGGACGTATCCCAAAAGGCTGAATGAAATGTCAGTCAGCCAATGACAGTGCAGGGGGCGTGTCCAGGGCAGAATCTGTCCGGGGGCATGTCCTGACTAGCCAATCACAGAAAAGGGGGCGTGTCTCGACTAACAGCAGCAGAAATAGAAAACAGATGCACAGTAAAGCTCATATCTACTATACTAAGTGACTTAGGTAATGCAACCCAATTACAAAAGTGCTTATTTTTACTGTCCCCATAATCTGAGATATGATCTTTGTAGCGAGAAAACCCCTTTAAAGGGGTTGTCTCATGAAAGCAGTAAACAATGTTTTCTGCTGGTTGCCAAGCAGAGCTTGTGAAATGGAGCAGCGTGTTTCTCCTCCTAACAGGGAGTATCTTCTCTCTCTGCAGACACGCCCCCCAAAGTGTGCACGTGAGGATTCATTCTGTGTAAGCTATGGGAAGGGAGAGGTTCCCAGCTGTCATTGGAATCATTGGAAGTGAAAAGCTAAGTGTAACTCGATAGTGTATATCTACATTTCTCACTGTCTCTACATACTTTGTAACTAAAATGGACATTTGAATTTTTTTTCCTCTGCCTCTCTCATATAGTGATATAACCTGCAGATTATTACACCTCTAACCTCTACAGATCTGCAGAAGAAAACTATACGCTTTATCTGTGTTTACATGGGACTGCACATCTGTCTCACAAAAGTTTTTACATGGTACTCAGATGAGATTTACGTGGGTCTGCTTATATAAGACTGCACCTCTTGCATGGGACTGCTGTTTTATGTGGGGTTGTCGATGTAAGACTGCGCCTCTTACATGCGACTGCTGTGTTTTCCATTTTATGTGGGACTGCACAAGAGATTTACATAGGACTGTCAATGCAAGACCGACTCTTACGTGGGACTGCTGTGGTTCTCTCTTTTGTGCATGCCGCTACTTGTACATACATTCCCCTGTGCGCTCCCGTCCGTGACCTGTTCACTGCATCTCCTTTGCCCGAGCGTTCCCGTTCGCGACCTGGGTGGTATAGAACTCAGCCGACAGCCATTAATGTTTTAGCTGGGCGTAACCCGACCTGGGCTCAAACACCGCTGCTAAGCAAAAATAAAGCAGTCTGTTCTCATAAACCATAGCACTTTGCTAATGGTAACAAAGGACATACATGCTTAGATTTTTGATTCCCTCATTTTAAACTATGATCTTCATAGTGAGACAACCCCTTTAATACTCATGTAATGCTGTTCTGTATTGCCTGGTGTAGAAGAAGCAGAGCCCATGTCCCTAACTGTCCTGCTCTTTAGCTGCAAAAGCTTACAGGGAAGACTACAAGGGATGCAGGTGAAAGTTATTGGTGAAAAGAAGTTGTCAAGATGGCCTTTTGCACCAGGACCCATAAGCCTTTAGCTATGCCTCGGCTCCCTAGATCTTCCCTTTATGCATGACCTCCATTTACAGGACAGTAAGGGCCACATGTATGAAAACTATTTAGGTCTTAAACCTAAACCTATGAGCAAAAAGGTGAGTTTTAGGCCTAAAAAGTTTTCATAAATGTGTCCCTAATGATTAATTCACATATAAGAATAAGACATATGTCAGTTATATTATTCTTAATACATGATAAAATTTATTCAGAGGTATGTTTGGTATAACATTGGCAAATGTAGTCAGCTTGTCGCTAGCTTTATTTGTGGCACAGCATAGTGCAGGGTTACATTAAGGCCATATTTACATTCAATGCTGTCCTAGACATGGAGATCACAACGCCCAACTTTATCAACGTAGGCTTTATCAAAGTAGGTTGGGCTGCAGTGTTACTCATCATAGCAGTGATTCTATGACAAGTCGCACTGCCGCCCAGCCAGCCCTGCGCTTTGTATACTATATTTATACCTATATAAAGTCATCATAGTGTGCTTATTTCTCCTAAAAGTCTAAAAGTATAAAGAGTGCAGGGACACCAGGACCCCAGTAATCTCGGTGCTCATAGAAAGCCACACACTTTGAATACAGTGCAATAAAATATTCTTTGTCAGCGAACAAAACATTTTTTTAAATAAAGATTTTTATTTGGAAATGTGCCGCCCCCGTACCTGAATCACCTTAGGCACTGGCCCTTTGATGCTTACTGACCAGTATGTGTCACCTAAACAATACTTTATGTATTTTGTTGTTTTGTTCTGTCTTACCCCAAGATCCATCTTATGCTACTCTCACATGGAGTTTACACTTTGCAGATTTGCAGGCAGATCATCATTTTATGGTGTCAGCAGAGTGGATGAGATTTCAGGAGATCTCATTCACATGATAAGGGAAAGGATCTGCATTGATTTCCTTTTTGATCAACATGACCAATACTTCACACTATAATACACAATGGCAATTTTGCACCAAAGATATCAGCATTTCTGTCTTGTGTGTAAAGACCCGGCTCTCACACACAGCATTTATTGATCTAGCAACTAGTCCTTAAAGGGGTGCTCCCACTTTGATGGCATATTTTGAGAATGGGCCCATGAAATTTCATTCAGGCACCACTGCAGTTTTTGAAATAGTTTTTAAAGGGTTGTTCCCACCTTGGACTTTGATGGCATATCAATAGGATAAGCCATAGAAGTGTAATAGGGACCTGCTTCTATCTTGGGAACGGGCCCCCATAAGTGTTGGTCTAGAGCGGTGAGCTGGTCACGACTCTTCATTCTATTCTATGGGAGTTCTGAGTACTGCAGAGCACCATGTATGGATATACTCGGAACTCCCATAGAACAAAAGGGAGAGGAGTGTGGAAGCATGACCAGCTCTTCATTCTGAGCTGAGACTTTCAGGGGCCCATTCCTGAAATAGGTGTGGGATCGGCACCATTCAGACTTTGATGGCATATCCTATTGATATGCCATCAAAGTCCATGGTGGGAACACCCCTTCAAAAACTGCATCCGTAAAGGCCTGTGTTAAGCATTGTGAACATTGTGTTTGAGCACAAAACATTTTGTTTTGGGTCTTTTAAGAGTTAGGGATATGTGTATAGTAGTGTATATATTTATAAGGCGATATTCACACCCGCATGTTGCAGACATTTTTGTGGCTGAAAGATTTCTCCCATCCACATGTCTACAGTAGTGTTGCTTAAATTAGTTTTACACTGGTGTAACCCAACTAGAAAAAATGTAATCTGGAGACAGTCCCTATTGCGGACTGTAACTCACACCCTAACTTAGGGTTACCTTACCTTTAGGCTATGTCTACACAGCACATGTTAAAATGCCTTCCAAAATCCGACGGTATTTTAACATCGCTGGACTGCAGTTTTTGGTGCGATTTACACTAAAAACCACGGTCGGTTTCCGGATTTCCCGACGGCCCCGTACATTAACCGTCTGGGAATTCCAAGGGAAACCACTGGAAGGTAGAACAGGTTCTATATTCCTTCTGAGGGCCGGCAGATTAGAAATCCCACAGTACAAAATCTGTGCTGTGTAGACTTCGGATTTTCCATTGCGGTCTATGGGGCACTGGTTATAGTCAAAGTTAGTTCGAATCGGCGAATCCGCCTAAAAATCCGACTATGTTCCTGTGCTGTGTAGATATGGCCTTAGAGGTTACCTTTTGGCATCACTTCAAGTCTTCCATTACTCCTGTCGCAGCTTCACTTCTGTTGTGAATGTCCAAGTCAGTTCCAATTCCCAAAATATAGATAACCTAGGGAAACCAAAAGTGACATCAGGTATCCCACCAGAAAGGGACAAGTAAATGAACCCCTTAAAGGAGTTGTCTCGTTACATTGATTCATCTTACTTCACTCTTGTTTTCAGTTTTGAATTCAGGGACGTATTGACTGGTTTCTACTGGCCTGCAGTGACGAGCTGCTGAGGACACCAGGTCTGTAGCTATAGCAACCAGTGCTGGCAGCCTATCACAAGAGATCGAACAGGTCTGTAGCTAAAGCGACCAGCACTGGCAGCCTATCAAGAGAGATCAAACAGGTCTATAGCTATAGCAAACAGCGCTGGCAGCCTATCAGGAAATATGGAACATGTCTGTAGTTATAGTAACCAGTGCTGGCAGTCTATCAGAAAAGATCGAACAGGTCTGTAGTTATAGCGACCAGCACTGGCAGCCTATCAGGAGGGATCGGACAGGTCTGTAGCTATTGCAACTAGAGCTGCCAGCCTATCAAGAGACATTGAACAGGTCTGTAGCTATAGCGACCAGCACTGGCAGCCTATCAGGAGAGATTGAACAGGTCTGTAGCTATAGTGACTAGCACTGGCAGCCTATCAGGAGGGATCGGAGAGGTCTGTAGCTATAGCAAACAGCGCTGCCAGCCTATCAAGAGAAATTGAACAGGTCTGTAGCTATAGCGACCAGCACTGGCAGCCATCAGGAATGAACAGGTCTTGCTATATGACCAGCACTGGCAGCCTATCAGAGAATTGAACAGGTCTGTAGCTATAGTGACTAGCACTGGAAGCCTATCAGGAGGGATTGGAGAGGTCTGTAGCTATAGCAACCAGTGCTGCCAGCCTATCAGGAGAAATTGAACAGGGCTGAAACTATAGCAACCAGTGATGGCAGCCTATCATAAGAGATATTAAAAGTCTGTAGCTATAGCGACCAGCACTGGCAGCCTATCAGGAGAGATCAATAGGTCTGTAGCTGTAGTGACCTGAGGAGCTGATACAGCCATTACAAGAGGGGATATCTCAGAATAAGTAGGACACTGTTAATGGACACATATTGCAAAGTGACTTGTTTCTGCAAGATCTTTAACATAAAAAGCAATCCTTGTAGTGAGACAAGCCCTTTAACCCAATGTAGGGTGAGGGTACATTTTGGGGAAGTCTGATTGAATCAAATCCCCTGCAGTTGGGCTGAATGTGGGAACGACTGACGCACAACACTGGTCTACAACATACATCGCAGAAGAAGATGACAGAAGCGCCCGTAACACCCCGGCTGTGTGTGCAGCCGCCCCCTATATGAGGCTGTGGGGCCGTGAGGAGGGCTCCTCGTAGAGCTATGTACAGCCGGCGGCGCACGGACACGCCGCTACACGCCGAGCTATGTACTACTTGTACGCGCTCCCCTCAGTGCCCGCCCCCAGCGCTCAGCCCCGCCCCCGGCACAAGTTCACTCCCGGTCCCGAGCTGTGCCGTGTGCCGCCGCCGGGCATTCCCCCGCTTGTGGTGACCGGACCCTGGACGTGACCGTCTCTCCGCGGGCAGTAAGTACCGGCCCCTTGTATCTCCGCTGCAGGCAGTTGTCATGCCCCCTGCAGGGTTACCTAGGTGCGGGGCTGATGCGTGACAGCCCTAACGGCGAGTGTGCCCGGCTCCGAAGTCTATGGGAACTTGCACGGTGACGCTGGCTGGGCGCCCACTATGGCCACTTGTGTCCCCAGCAGCGGCGCTCATTACTATGGTGACCGGAGCTTTACTATGGAACTTGGAGCAGCAGTGGTTTCCATGTTTTCAGTCAGTGATGGTGACAATGTATCCTCTGTGTCACCCACTAGTGTCAGTGATGGGGAAAACACTAGAATTGTATCCTCTGTTTTCACCCACTGTGTCAGTGATGGTGAAAACACTGGGGAAAAAGTATCCCCCTGTGTCACCCACTAGTGTCAGTGATGGTGAAAACTCTAGAATTGTATCCTCTGTGTCACCCACTAGTGTCAGTGATGGTGAAAACACTGAAATTGTATCCTCTGTGTCACCCACTGATGTCAGTGATGGTGAAAACTCTTGAATTGTATCCTCTGTTTCACCCACTAGTGTCAGTGATGTGGAAAAAACTAGAATTGTATCCTCTGTGTCACCCACTAGTGTCAGTGATGGGGAAAACACTAGAATTGTATCCTCTGTGTCACCCACTAGTGTCAGTGATGGGGAAAACACTGGAATCGTATCCTCTGTGTCACCCACTAGTGTCAGTGATGGTGAAAACACTGGAATTGTATCCTCTGTGTCACCCACTAGTGTCAGTGATGGTGAAAACACTGGAATTGTATCCTCTGTGTCACCCACTAGTGTCAGTGATGGTGAAAACACTGGAATCGTATCCTCTGTGTCACCCACTAGGGGTCAGTTGATGGGGAAAACACTGGAATTGTATCCTCTGTGTCACCCACTGGTGTCAGTGATGGTGAAAACACTAGAATTGTATCCTCTGTGTCACCCACTAGTGTCAGTGATGGTGAAAACACTAGAATTGTATCCTCTGTGTCACCCACTAGTGCCAGTGATGGTGAAAACACTAGAATTGTATCCTCTGTGTCACCCACTAGTGTCAGTGATGGTGAAAACACTGGAATTGTATCCTCTGTGTCACCCACTAGGGTCAGTGATGGTGAAAACACTGGAATTGTATCCTCTGTGTCACCCACTAGTGTCGGTGATGGTAAATACTCTGGAATTGTATCCTCTGTGTCACCCACTAGTGTCAGTGATGGTAAATACTCTGGAATTGTATCCTCTGTGTCACCCACTAGTGTCAGTGATGGTGAAAACACTGGAATTGTATCCTCTGTCTTGCCCATTACTGTCAGTGCTGGATATGGTGGAATATAATGTCCTGGATGGTTCTTTTTAGTCAATGTTGGATACTTTGGTTTAAGATGTGATATCTGCTGGAACCTTCCTGACTGTCTCATTCTACTCCAGACTAGTACAGGAGCCTGAGAGAACATGGGCTCTTTAAGGAGAGAGCAGGAGTGGCCTCTAGATACCTGTGGTGCTGCTTGTTTTGGAAGAAACCAAAAGATTGAAGAGGTTGGATTTGTTTGAGAGATGGGTGGGCACTCGTCATCCACATAGTTGGCTTCTTCTTTGACTTAAAGGAGTTGTCTCATTACGAGCTTTCCCGCTGTCAGTGTCCTGGTAAGTTGAAATGAGGGGCGTGGCTTCCTTGGTCTGTCTGTTGCTCCCTCTTCCCCCTCCCATCAGCAAAGGCAGCTAGTAACTTCTTTACGGTGGGGGGGGAGGGGGTTTGCTCTAGAGTCACCCTGTGTGTGCCTGCTAGGTCTGTTGCAGGAGAGGGTGTCTATCTATGAGTGTAGAGAGGAATGTGAAGTGGTGTGCTTTAAAAGAGCAGAGGGATGCAAGTGTTCCTATATCCCCCTGTTAGCTTACAAGTTCCCATCTCCAGGCAAACCAACAAGGGGTTGAAATGTTACTATACTCAGGATTCTCACTAATCAGGAGAGCATAAGTATTTACATGCCTTTATCTCTAAAAGTTTAGTATGTAAGTTCCAAAGACACATCATGATTATAGTAAAGACAGGGTCATTTCTGTCACATTTTATCTGTGTAAGAGAGCAGGGGAACAGGGACACACAGGGTTTTAAACGCTGCTTGGACAAAAGACGCCAGAGTCCTCCTCTCCCCCTCCCTCCACTGCAGAAGCATTCTGTCCGGAGGGGCTCTCTGCTCTGACCTGTCTTCAAAGGTGATAGTCTTCAGCCTGACAGCCAGTAAAATAAGGTTAACAGGTCGGCTACTATAGGGGATTTGAGGAGCTGATGTAGTAATACTAACGGGTAGCTCAAACAGTAGGACATTTGTAAAGAACATTTTATTGCAAAAGCTGCTGTTTTTTAAAGATCTTTAAATTAAAACCCAATCATTGTAGCGAGACAACCCCTTTAAGGTCCAAGAAGTATCATGGGGTTTTTCCCAGCCCTCCCCTTATGCATTTTTAGTACGTGTGGAGGCCTTCCTTAGGTACTGTTACTCCCATCATCATTACCATATTGCTCCAATAGAGTGATGTAGAGACTCTTAGTGATGGCCCAGTTGGAATTACTTGGGGGATTATAAAGCTGTCCTAATGAGAAGGGTCTGCCAAACCAGTATGAATAGGGTGGGCTGTTGATCACATGCATGTGGGGCCTACTGACTCCCCCCAAATATTGAGAGAAAGAGAGGACAGGCCAGTTTAATCTCAGTGTCTGATTGTTTTTGTGCTTGTAGGACATCAGCCACTACCAGCGATGTATCTCCTGCTCACCATTGACCTAAACATGTGCTCTTGTCTAAGCCAGTATGTTCAAAGGGGTTTTTCATCTTGTTCCTTCCAGGTCTGAGGCCAGCTGACTACAAGCCAATCAAAGAAAACTGGGAGATGGCCATGAATGCACAGGTCTCCCCATTCATTTCTATGGGAGTTCTGACTACATTCGAGTTAATGTGCTCGGCTAAATGAACTCCCATAGAAATTATTTGGGAGATTCATATGTTGCCATCTCCCCGTTCTTTAAGGATGGCCCGTCAGGTGCGCAAGTTTATTAATGACACATGGGCGCACCCCATTTCTTTTAATCTGAAAGGATTATTGCTACACTATGTTACTAGGGGAACACCTGAAATGGGGACTGAGGGGGCTCTGATAACCTACAAAGGTATCCGTGTCACACAGCAAAGAAGTGTATCCTAAGGCACTGGATCAATAACTCGGTCCCGGGTGTGCCTGAGCTTTGGGAGTGTCTGAAACAAGTATTGTATTTAGAGAAGTTGCAGGCGGAAAGAAATAAGGACATCGACTCAAAAGGTTTCATAAAGAAATGGAAACTCTTTATTTCAAACCAAGGCAATGCTGCCAAGATCAAATTTATGTTTGAACCCTTCAGATATACAGAGTGCTATCTCATGGAGAAACTGGAAGGCACACTAGGAAGTCTAGTTCTAGGAGATTAATGCAGGGAAGTAGAAGTGCACCCCTAGGGTGTTACTCAATGTCATTTAAAGGCTCTGTTTGTTTCAGGAGGGGAGAAAAAGTAAATTCTGGAATAAGATGTTGTGCAATATGTCATTTTATTTGCTTGTATCTACCTGCAGATATTCATCATTTGCTTACAATTCTCAGACTCTAAGTGTACTTGTGTATATATGTTACCTACGGAATGTTTTGATGCTCATTGCATCCCTGTATCCCCTGATTCCTCAAATAAAACTTGTTTTAAAAAAAAAAAAAAAAGGCTGGCGCGTAGCATACCTGACAGCCTAAGGGCTTGTCTCTATGGCACGGGTTTGCAGCCGGTGTTTCAGCCGGTTTGCGGTTTTGCAGACAGTCAGAAAAACCGGCCGCAAACGAGCACAATGGGCTTCCATGGAAAACCCGTGCAGCAGTCCCCAGTGCCCGGGTTTTCCGCCCCACGGTTTTTTAAACCGCCGGCCGCTCGAAAAACATTGTGCTTGCACGTTCTTCGGTCTGGTTCTCGGACGAAATATGTGCGGCCGTGGGGATGGCACACACAGCGGCCAAATAAACGGGCCCAAGAGATGTTCTGCTGGAGAGTCACAGATTGAAGACTTCTGACCTACTTCAATTTCATAAACCGTTTCTCCGTGGACAATTATGGCGTGGATTGTTCCTGTCCTGTGTTTTAGACTTTACTAAGTAAGGCCCCATTCACAACACTTTTTTTCTTGCTATTGGTGGTGTTTGTCAGAAGCGCTTGAGACAGGTACGTTGGCGCATACCCTGGCAGACCTATAGAGGCTTGTAAGGCAAATGTAGTCTCTGTTGGACTATGCTGAATTTTCCAAAAAATCTACTCTTTATGCACTTGACGGCATGGTCTCCCATACTTTTCTGTACCTAAAGCTTTATTTGTGGGAAATAGAGCAAATGTGGTCTAGAAGTCGCTACAGTTGCCCTATGCCACCGCTCTGTCACAGATGAAGGCCAAAAAATGTGATGTAACTGCAGTTCAGAGACGACAAATGGACTTGTGATTGCCTTGGACACACAGGTCACAGTCCTGACGACATTTTATTACAGAATTGGCATGCAGTTGCCTTTATAATCATCAAAGTGGATCAGAATGAAAGTTTTTCAGTAAAGGGGTAGTGTCACAAAGACCAGCCTGGTTTATAAGGTCTTACTAGGTTATGTACATCATAGATGGGGCCAGCAGTGACCCCCTCCCCCTGCACCCTTCCCAGTAAGCCAGTAAATACAGGAACTGGCAAACAGCAGCTTCTACCCTGGCAAATTCAAGCCATCTGTGAGTTACAGGGATGGCCATTTATGTAATGCTACAGTGCAGCCAACAGCAACCCTCCTGCTTTCAGGGCTGTGAGAAGTCTGTCAGAACCTTTTTCAGAAGAAATGGTTTGTGTCGTCCCTTTTGCCCCCCTTCTCCACCCCACCCAGCCAACACTGCTATATATAGGTACCTGGGAATTTCAAGGGTATGTCCACACAGTGTGTTGAGTCCGTGTGGACATCCGCTTTTAGATACGTGTTGGGATCAGTCTGACGAACCCAAACACGTATCTAATCATGTGCAATGTGATTTTCATTGCTTTTAATATGAAACGCGCATCGGCGATGCGTCTCATTGGGTCTTTCGGATCCGTGCAGATGAGTGATCTCCGATGAGTGTTTACTTGCGTCTTTCGGATCCGTTCAAAGAATTAACATGTCAATTCTTGGTCCAAAAGACGCAGGAGGAGCCCTATAATAAACTATAGGGTGCGATCCTGCTGCATGCAACACACCTCCAAACACACAGCTACATGTTGGATCTGTTTAGGATCCGATCGCTGCAGCGTTTTTGGATGTGATTTTCGGATCCAACATGGATCCAATATCAGATCCAAAAATGCCGTATGAACGGCCCCTAATGTGGATGGAGTTGCACTATTAAAGTGGCGAAACCTGTGTCCTGGCTCCCTGAAGCTGATGTATCATTTTTTTTTTTTTCTTTTCATAAGGAATACCGATTCCCATTGGGTTTGTAGGTAAACTTGGGCAAATTCTGCCTGCATATCTGCCATGTGAATAAGTGCTAAGGCTTTTACCTGACAGCTGTACATCACCTGATGTAAATAGTTGGCCAGTCAGTTCTGATAGCTGCCTAGTGTCATCCCATGGGTGTTTCTATTGCGTTTCAGAAATCATTGTCAGTAAATACCACCGGATTGGTAACTTTTATGTAGTGCGATTTTATTGGTGGTTTTTTTTTCTTGCTAGTTTAACTGATGAAGGGTGCTTTCACACGGTGTTTTTTTGTGCAGAAATGCACAGTAATTAATGTTGTGCATTTCTGCACAAAAACTGCACCAAAAATGCACTGTGTGGAAGAACTCTTAATGGAATACAAAAATTGCAACTCGATCCGAAATATTCTGTTTAAATTTAACAGATCTTGGGAGCCGTCTGCATGGCTGTGTCAGTGGTTTTTCACTCACTTGATTTGTAGATCTGCTGCTACCTTTGCTTTCACACTAGCTTTTTTCTAAGAAGCACTGTGGTGTTTTTCCTGCAATTTATTTGTTGTTGTGGGTTTGTTTAATCAGTAGCACACTTGTGTGGAGATGTTTTGTATCTTTTGGGTTCTCTTTAGGACTTGAAAAATGGCAAAAAAACTGTTATGAAGAGTGTTCATGGCGCTTTTTCTTTTTTTTTATAAAGTGTAAGAAAGGCAAACAACTTTGTGTGAAGTATGCCTGATGTTGTTATAGCTTAATTACTAAATAATAAAGTGCTTTGTTTCAATGCCATTTCCCAGATCTCAGCTTGTTGTCAGGCTGTGTAAAAGGGCCGTTCACACGGCTTATTTCAGGGAGGGATTGCAGCCGTATTGCGCGCCGTACTGCGCTGCAATACGGCTGGAATCCGTCCCAGTCATTACGGTAATCCACTGCTCTCATAGAGAACTGTGGATTCTGTCTCTCCTCCCCGCTTGGCGAATACACCGGGCGGGGAGAAAGTGACATGCACATTTAGGCTAGGTTCACACGGCTTATTTGCAGGGCGTAATTACGCCCCGCAATTACGCCCCGCAATTACGCCGTGTGGCGGGGGAGGGGCTCCGGCACCTCGCCGGCCCATACACATTAATTACCAGCGGCGCGCATACGCCGCTGGTAATTCACATGTCACTTATCTCCACCCTCGGCGTATTCACCGAGCAGGGAGAGGAGACGTAATCCATAGTTCTCTATGAGAACTGTGGATTACCGTAATGACTGGGACGGATTCCAGCCATAATCTGCGCACTCCGGCGCAAATTACGGACTGAAATACGTCCCATTTTAAGCCGTGTGAACATAGCCTATCCCGGCGGGATACGTGCCGTGGATAATGCATGTCTATGGGGCCGGTGAGCTGCGCCACCGCCCCTTATTCAAGCCACAATTGCGAGCGAAATCCGTCCCGCAATTATGGCTTGAATAAGCCGTGTGATCCAGCACAGACTCCATTATGCTGCAAGGTGGATATATATGGTTGTATCTTTCTCATAGTTGCCAACTTTTGAAAATGAAAAAGCAGGAGATACTAGTGGGCGGCGCGCTACGCGCACCGCAGCAAAAGTTTGCATGGACACGCCCATCTTGTCGGTATGCCACGCCCCTTCAAAAAGCCCCACTCCACCTAACTGCATAACGGCTTTGGAAGAAAGCCAGGTAGCTGCCCTTATAGCCAGGTAGTAACCCCCCATAAGCAGGTAGTGCCCCTTACAGGCAGGTAGATGCCCCCCTTTGTTAGCCAGGTAGGTGCCCCCCTCTGTTGCCAGGTAGATGTCCCCTCTGTTGCCAGGTAGATGTCCCCTCTGTTGCCAGGTAGTGCCCCCCATATAGCTAATAAAAATAAAATAATAAAATCCACTTACCTCACCAGGCTCCTGCAGCGCGGCCACTCCGGACGATCTCCTCAGTGGCGCAGGGGGAAGTGAGAGCAGCCGCGCGTCACTCCCCTGCAGCCGCGCGTCACTCCCCTGCAGCCGCGCGTCACTCCCCTGCAGCCGCGCGTCACTTCCCCGGCGCCGCTGACCTGTAGGGGCGCCGCACACACCGGCGCCGGACATACAGGTGGAGGAGGGTGGAGGGAGCGATCCCTCCTGCCTTCTCCCTGCTCAGCGAGACTCCGGGCGTGTGAAGCAGGCGCAGCGGCCGCTTCACCCGCCTGTAGGAGCGGCCCGGCGGCACCAGAGTAGCGCACCAGCGCTACTCTGTCGCCGCGGCCATTTAAAGAACCCCCGCCGCCTGCTGGCGGCGGGAGGAATGCCAACTCCCCCGGGAGGGCGGGAGGGACCCCAAATAGCGGGACCCCCCCGCCAAAAACGGCATGTATGGACTTTCTTAATTTTTTTTTTTTTTTTTTTTTTTTACTGAAACACCAGTGAGATGACATGAGTGTAGCAGTCATATGTTGTAACCATACCTCTGTATCTGTATTGCACACTCAGTAGGCTGTAATATACAGTAGGAAGCAGTGAGTGTGCATCTGACCTCGCCTCACACCTAAATGTGGCTGCATCCTTCTGATTTTCTGCCAGGCTGACTTTTATTAGTGGTTTGGCAGAACCTGCTATTACTCCAACCTAATTTTGCTGCAGGATCTTAAAGCTGCATGCTAGTTACAAAGAGCCTTCTTTTATTCTGTATTGAGGAAGAAGTTGTATGTGACCTTGCCAGAATAACAGAATGGCTTTGATGGTCTTAAAGGGGTTGTCTCGCTACAATGATTGGGTTTTAATTTAAAGATCTTTAAAAAACAAGCAGCTTTGCAATATATGTTCATTACAAATGTCCTACTGATTTTGAGCTAGCCCTGTTAGTATTACTACATCAGCTTCTCAAATCTCTATAGTAGCCAACCTGTTGATCCTTATCTTACTGGCTGTCAGGTCTGAATGACTCATCACCTTTGAAGACAGGTCGGAGCAGAGAGCCCCCCCCCCACAGAATGCTTCTGTAGTAGAGGGAGGGGGGAGGGGGGAGGGAGGACTCTGGCATCTGTGTCCATGCTGCCTGGATTAACCCTGTGTGTCCCTGCTTCCTCCTGCTCTCTACACAGATAGATGTGACAGCAGTGACCCTGTCTGTTACTATAATCATGATATGTCTTTGGAACTGTGACTATACTAATACTATAGAGATCAGGCATGTGAATACTTTATGTTCTCCTGTATTAGTGAGACATCCTGAGTATAGTAACACTTCCCTTGTTGTTGCTGGAGATGTGGAGACTTGTAAGCTAAGCAGGGGATATAGGAACACATGCATCCTCTCTGCTCTATTAGCACACAGCTTCATATTCCTCTCTACACTCCTAGATCAGCCCTCTCCTGTAACAGACCTAGGCAGGCACACACAGGGTGAACTCTGAGAGCAAACCCCCTCCCCCCCTGTATAGAAGTTACGTAGCTGCCTGTGTGCTGATGGGAGGGGGGGGAGGGAGCAGAACAGACAGACCAAGAAGCACGCCCCTCAGTTCAACTTACCAGGGACACTGACAGGCTGAAAGCTCGTAATGAGACAACTCCTTTAAAGGGAATCTGTCGCCAATTTTTATATTTTTTTTTTTTTTACTTATTAAATCAAGACCCTGATCCATATTTTCTTCTTCTCCGTTTTTATTTTCTCAATTCAGTTGTTTATTTATAATTGTTGTGAAAGCTTTCTTGCTTGCACTGCTTTAACAGCAGTCAGAGAGATACTTTACAGCAGCTTCATGCACATAGGAGCCTTAAGACTGACTCCGTTACATTGATTTCCATAGGAGAGCTTTCTAGGCATGTTCTGTGACCTGGGAAGAAGTCACTGTGAAGGGAGGTGAGAGGGGGAGCTGTGACGATCTTCTCTTGTGACTTGTGGATTCTATGTTATCTGTACACATTGATGTCACCTTTCAGTTTGACCCTACTTGTGCTGATAATGAGCAGACTACTGAAAATCTTCCTCTACAGAACAGGAAGTGTCAGACAATTATTAGGCGTAGTGGCCAAAGTGAAAACTGCATGACTTAAGAATCATTAAAAAATATTGAAAGGGATATGGAAAATTAAAAAAAACAAAACACAAGAATGCCTAAAAAGGTAGTCAACATAAAAACATGAGTTTAACAAGTCATTTTTTGATGACCCATTCCCTTTAAAGTTTTTTTTTTTTTTTTTTTTTCTACCAAGGGCCATTTTGTATATCTGTAGTGTAATTTGTGGGCTATACAAAATAATCAACTTAAGAATTGGACTGCTGTATTTGGTCAAACATTTTTTTTAGCGCACCCCTAATGTAATGGCTGGGACTATGTGGGCATGTCTCCATGCCAGGGTTTTCACTCGGTTTTTACAGACGGTTTTCGGATTTGAAAACAGTCTGTGAACAGACTGTCAACCTTTCACATTGATTTAAATGGAAAATCTCTTATGCAATCCACACTGCATGGATTTTCCGCTGGACATTTTTTTTCACCACTGGCGTTCCCAAGAACCTGTTCATTCTTCCACCCGGTTTTCAGGCAGAAGGGGGACGGCTTCAATTTGCCAAAAAAAGTCAAAATACCGGTTGGAAAATCCGACCGGTATTTTGTCTGTGCTGTGTAAACGCACCCTTTTTCTCCCTGATCAGAACAAGCACAAATGCACATTGCTGAACAGATGAGTACATCAGCAGCAAATCTCGTCCATTTCTTTCCTCCCTCGCAGGGAACCCGCATGGAAGAGAGTTGTAACTGCTGGATTGTCGGCCCCTGTGCTCCACCCCTGACATGCAGTAGCATTTAAAGGGGATGTATCGCTTCCTTACTTCAGCTGAGTCACACTTCTCTTAGCTTCCCAGCTCTGTGAATACAGGGGCGTTTCTTCCCCTCCCAACTGGATGATATCATCCCCCCCCCCCTTCACTGCTGGCTCCCGAGACTCCCCCCCCCCCCCCCCCCTTCCCTCTGAGTCCACATATCACTGTTTTCTCTCCCTATCAGTCTTATTTTATAAGCGCTGTATACATACCACAGGCTGCATTCACTCTAGACTGAGCACTGATCTCTCACAGCTGGAGATGTATTACAGCTTTCTAAGAACAGCACAGATCTGCGTCTATGCAGGAGAGTTAGGCACAGGGTCAAAACTGTCATGTTTTCTCATTGTACAATCTGCTGCAGTCTGTTTCTGCTAGGTGTGGAGACAGAAAATGCTACGGCCCCTAACTCTGAGTCAGAGACACAGCTCCGTGAATCGACCCAGGGGCTGTACAGAATGTAAATGAGCTCTCAGCTAGTGAATTGCAAGGAGGAGGGATTCGACCCACACTGGATATCAGTGTAAATAAAAACACAAGATAAGGGACACTGTGAGAACAAGGCAGCTTTGCTAATGACATCCAATTGCAAAGTTGCTTGTTTTCACTGTCCCCATTTAATGAAACGATAACACCCCTTTAATGGTAGAAACAATATGGATTAGAGTTGGCCCTGAAGTGTCCCACCACAAGTGTAGATGAGTCTCTGTTCCCCCTGTGCTATAATATCTGTGCCTGTTCTCCCCTGACGTGCTGGGGCAGAAATGGCATGAAATAGCGCTGTTACTGATGCGCTTGATGTGGCCAAACAAGTGCTAGAAACCTCCGAGAACAGCACATGTGCAGTAGCGTATTTATCAAGATCTACTGTCTTTACGCTGGTTTCTGAAGCTCCTGGCACTTGTTTGATGACTTGGACATTAAGTGCAGAGCTGGACTAAATGATTTTGCTGGCTGTATACAGACGGGAAATTTCCCCATCTCTGCAATAGAGAAGGATTTAAAGTTGCATTGCCACTATGTGTGACATGTCAGAAAAGAGGCGCCTCCACGCCAGGTTTAAGACGCATTAAATGAGTGTGTAGTGAATGAAAGAACCTGTCACAAATCTGGCGTGTGGTCTACCTTGCATAGTATAATTGATGCGCATTTAGGTGCATAGCATAACTTGGGCGCATAGCAGGTCATTGCTAGCATACTTGATGCGTCTGCTTTAGGTGCATTCAAATGTGTCGTGCCTGTCATGTAATGCGCCTAGCGTTAGTGTACTACTTATTTATGTAGCGAATAGGGCGTCATCTTTTTTTCGGCGCGAAACATACCAAAAAAAGGCGCAGCCCTAACGGGAGATGTCACCCTATGTCTTTTATGTGTTCCTTCACATGTTGCATTAATACAGTACCTGCTTAAAACTATTTCTATTCATTCTGAAGCCACATCTAGAGTAATTCTTCTCCATAGTGCTCATATAACATATGCACATTTAAGCTGGGATCAAACCTCCAGCCTTTTAGATGCAGTTTTTGAAACCAAAATCAAGAATGGATATAAAATCAGAAGTCTGTCTTTTTGGAAAAGGTTGTTCCCACCATGCACTTTGGCAAATTGATAGGAAATGAGATTTAAGTGTGATATGTGCTAGTCCCACCTTTGGGACCTGCACCCATCTTGGGCATGGGCCTCTGAAAGTCTTGGCTTGGAATAGACAGCTGGTCGTGCTTGTGCACGATTCTTCATTTTATTCTATGCCAGTTTTAAGTGGAGCCGAACACGGCATTCACCTGTACTCTGAGCTCTTAATCCAGTGTTTCTCAACTCCAGTCCTCAGGACCCACCAACAGGTCATGTTTTCAGGATTTCCCACTGAATGCACTGACAACAATTACATCAACTGTGTCAGGATCTCCAACAGAATGCATGGACAATAATTACATCACCTGTGCAATATTGAGGAAATCCTGAAAACATGATCTGTTGGTGGGTCTTGAGGACTGGAGTTGAGAAACACTGTCTTAGAACAAAATGGAGAGGCGAATGCAAGTGTGTCCAGCTCTCCATTCTGAGTCAAGGCTTTTGGGGGCCCATTCCCAAGGTAGGTGGGTTCTGCACCTATTACACTTTGGCTTATCAATAGGTTATGACATCAAAGTGCATGGTGGAAACATCCCTTTAGTATGTGTCCCCCAATTATGATCCATCTCTGGTTCTTTTTTTGAATGTTTGAACACAGCCTTAGTGACTCTACACAGAGTGCTGGACCTCCCACTGTGGGGAACGTGATAGGGGTTGGGATCTGTAAATGTTATAGTTCTATTCCTAGACTGTAGGCCTGTTATGTGAAGTAAAATATATGCAGACATGTTAACACTACAGAGAATCGGTCATTATGGGGCAGCTAACTTGCTTGTTGTTGTGTTATTTTCCTGCACGCTTTTAGAAATCTGAGGATTAAAAATCTTTAAAGTTTGTAGAAGGATGTAAAAACTATCAAGAAGTGAAGAAAGAAAGCCACTGATAAAAGCTAAAAAAGATCTATTGATTTCTGCAGAAATTCCTTCTGACCTTTCATCTGGGCATAAAGTCACTAGAAGACTGGGAAGCCTTGTTAGGATTTTCTCCTTCTCGCTTGGATGGGAGCCAGATGTGTAGAGCACCTAACTTAAAATCCGTACTCGGACCTGCACTCCTCTGGATTGAAGGGAAGAAGTGTTTCTGGAGTGCGTCTGATTTCCTTCTGTTTCCTGGCGGCTGGTGGTTTGTTTACTACATTAGAATACTCCATCTTTGTGATGGTCAGGATTTGGGTACATTACCCGCTCAGACTGTGGGGTAATTGTTCTGACTTTTCAGTATTTGTCCAGGAAGGAGGAAATGACCCAATACCTTCAGTTAATAGGAAACGCTTGTGTAAGACTGCGTGGCTTGTTTGTAACTGCTGGGTTGTGTTGTAATTGAGGTCTGCTCCCTCGCCCCTGTGTAATAATGTTTTGTTTGTATCAACATGCCATCGCTAAGCGAGACAATGCATTGTCATCCACCTATTGTCAGAGATTTATGACTCGGGGGAAGACTGACTTCATGTGGATTCCAATGTGGCATCTACTGGAGGTTTTGTAGTCCTGTTGTGAAGCCTATGGCAATACGTTTAATAAAGCATGTGGTATTAAAAACAAACTATGGACTCAGAAGTTAAACAAAACTCCTCAAAAAGCAATTTTGTTATACTTTTTGCAAAATAAAAAGCTGGATAAATTAAGCGTTTTTTTTTTTTTTTTTTAAAAAGAGGCTCTTTTGACCCTGTGAAATAACAATTCTGGAACATGTTCTCTTATGCTTCGTCTATAAAATACTGTTGGACTCTGCTATAGAATCTGACTGGTATTTTACAATCTGTGTTTAGTTTTTTTAACCTCATTTTTTGGGCATGGATTTTGTGGTCGGTTTTCGGCCGGCCCACATTCAACAGTCTGCCGTTTTCTGGCGTATTATAGAACATGGTCTGAGTTTTTTTCAATCGGATTTGAAATCCGACCTCTGAAAATCCGAGCTATGTAGACTACAGCTCGGTTTTTCTATAGCGGTCTATGGGGATGCTTTACAGTTGGATATTTTGCGGATTCTAAATCGTGGAGTCGGTGCCTATTTTGCAGGAGTCGGAGTCGTCATAAAAGGGACCGACTCCGACTCCCAAAATATATAATAAGTTGGTCCAGTTAGTTAGATGCAGAGCAAAGAGCAAGAGGAATTAGGTCCGGCCAGTGCTACTGCTCCGATATCTTCAGCCTCATCACCTGAGGAGTGTAATTGATGACATGGAGCAGGCAAAGCACTGCCTGGGGGAAAAGATTCTGCTCTCATGGCAAACAGATTTCGGCAACATTTTTCACCTGCTTTCAAAGAAGTAGAAGAGTTCAACCATTCATCAAAACTGACTGTGGCTGAGGCAATTCCTTTATACCCTGACATTGTTCGAGATGTTGCCCCTGTGGTCACTGCTTTGCCCCCAACCCAAGTTAGTGTAGAGAGGCCGTTCTCTAGCCTGGAAATAATGAGATCAGATGTGAGGTCATGTATGCAGGATCTGATGGAGGCGATACTATTTCTCAGAACAAATTCAGAGACTCCACAAATGTTCCTGCAGTGTTTTGCATATTTACATATCTCACCATCCACTACAGCTTTGTATATGAGGCTATTGTAATTTTATATACAGTAATCTTACATCTTATACATAAATTTGACTTGCAAGCAGGGCTGTGGAGTCGGAGGCTATTTTGGAGGAGTCTGAGTCGCCATAAAATGGACCGATTTCGACTCCCAAAATATATAATAAGTTGGTCCAGTTAGTTCGATGCAGAGTAAAGAGCAAGAGGAATTGGATCCGGCCAGTGCTGCTGCTCCCATATCTTCAGCCTTAACACATGAGGAGTGTAATTGATGACATGGAGCAGGCAAAGCGCTGCCCCAGGGGGAAAGATTCTGCTCCAAGGGCAAACAGATTTCATCAAAATTTTTCACCTGTTTTCAAAGAAGTAGAAGAGTTCAACCACTCATCAAAACTGACTGTGGCAATTCCTTTATACCCTGACATTGTTAGAGATGTTGCCCTTGTGGTCACCGCTTTGTCCCCAACCCAAGTTAGTGTAGAGAGGCCGTTCTCTAGCCTGGAAATGAGATCAGATGTGAGGTCATGTATGCAGGATCTGATGGAGGCAATACTATTTCTCAGAACAAATTCAGAGACTTCACAAATGTTCCTGCAGTGTTTTGCATATTTACAATTTTTTTGTGTCCTAAAGTCATATCCAATAAATATATTTTACACTGACAAGCAAAATGGTAACAATGTTTTAAACTTGTGACTTTCAGGCTCCATATCTCTCCATCCACTACAGCTTTGTACATGAGGCTACTGTAATTTTATATACAGTCATCTTACCTATCTTATACATAAATTTGACTTGCAAGTATTTAGCATCTGCTTAGTTACAGTTTTGCTCCTAAAAATCAAAGTGTTAATTTTTATTATTTTGTTAGTATTTGGGAAATCCACCTTTGGTTTTCAATACTGCCTGAATCCTTCTGGGCCCTGAATCAGATTCAATCTGATCCCAGTTATCTTCTACACATTCCCAATGTTGGTGCAGACTGGACTTGGATACAAATACAGATTTTTCTTCAACTCTACCCACAAGTGTTCAAAAGATCAAAACATTTTTACTCTTTTGCTTGTCTGTTCTACCTAAATAGCTTGATTATTGTATCATAAGGTGATGAACAGCCTGATGTTACCACTCCTGGAACGCTTGGTCTACTCTCGCCTAATCCGCTATCTCTCTTCTTGACCCGCTGCAATCAGGTTTCCGCACCCTACACTCCACGGAAACTGCCTTAGTTAAAGTCTCAAATGACCTCCTAACAGCAAAATCTCAGGGTAACTACTCATTGTTGCTTCTCTTGGATCTCTCTGCAGCATTTGACACTGTGGATCACCAACAAGCTCAGCACCATTGGCCTCCAGGACACCGCTCTCGCTTGGTTCTCGTCCTACCTCTCTGACCGCTCCTTCAGTGTCTCGTTTTCTGGTTCCACCTCCTCTCCTCTTCCTCTTGCTGTTGGAGTTCCTCAGGGATCAGTTCTTGGTCCTCTCCTCTTCTCAATCTATACAGCCCCCATTGGACAAACCATCAGTAGATTTGGCTTCCAGTACCATCTCTATGCTGATGACACCCAATTATACACCTCCTCCCGTGACATCACTCCAGCCTTGCTACAAAACACCAGTGACTGTCTGTCCGCTGTCTCTGACATCATGTCCTCTCTCCATCTGAAATTAAACCTCACTAAGACTGAACTTCTTGTCTTTCCGCCATCTACTAACCAACCCCCCCCCCCCCTGCTATTTCTGTTTCTGTATGTGGTACCACCATTTCTCCTAGGCAGCAGGCCCGCTGTCTAGGGGTTTTATTGGATTCTGATCTGACCTTCTCCCCATATATCCAATCCCTTGCCCGCTCCTGTCACCTGCACCTCAAGAATATCTCCAAAATCCGTCCATTTCTCACTGTGGAAACAACTCAAACTCTCATTGCTGCTCTTATTCTTTCTCGTCTTGACTACTGCAACTCCTTGCTTATCGGTCTCCCTCTCTGCAAACTCTCCCCTCTCCAATCTGTCCAGAATGCAGCAGCCAGGCTTGTCTTTCTCTCCAGCCGCTATACTGATGCCTCTACCCTGTGTCAGTCACTGCACTGGTTGCCCATCCAGTACAGGATACAGTATAAACTCAGCACTCTCACCCATAAAGCTCTCCACAGCGCTGCTCCTCCCTACATCTCCTCCCTAGTCTCTGTCTACCGCCCTACCCGTGCTCTCCGCTCTGCTGATATCAGACTACATTCCTCAATCATCCGAACCTCCCATGCCCGCCTACAAGATTTCACAACGTGCGCACCAGTTCTCTGGAATATGCTACCGCGGGCAATCAGGCACATTCACAAACCTCCCAGTTTTAAGAGGGCCCTGAAAATACATCTTCTCAGTCTGGCCTACCAAGATTCCTAACTGCTATCACACACATATGTCACTCCCTGCACTTGGGCACTCACAGGCACTTATCTGTATATAGATGTACTGTCAGGGTGGCCTGTTCATCCATTTTTTCATGTAAACCACCCCCTATTTATGAAACATGGCTGGACCATTGTAAACTTGGCACTTCTTACCGTATGTTTCACCCATACACCCTAATAGATTGTAAGCTCTCACGAGCAGGGCCCTCACACCTTGTGTCTCATTTGTAAGTACTTTTAATGTGTAATGACTGTATGTTTACCCTTGAATTTGTAAAGTGCTGCGGAATATGTTGGCGCTATAGAAATAAAGATTATTATTATTATTACTACAGTAAAGTTATCACTTAAACATGCGCCATGTATGCGGGAGTCGGAGGTTTGGGAAATTGAGTCGGGGCTTCGGCTTGCCGACTCCACAGTCCTGCATTGGCTTAGTTCTGCAGATTCTTTCCTGTAACTGCATTGTTACTGTTTTGCTCCTAAAAATCAAAGTGTTAATTTTTATTATTTTGTTAGTATTTGGGAAATCCACCTTTGGTTTTCAATACTGCCTGAATCCTTCTGGGCTCTGGATCAGATTCAGGCATATCTTGACCAAAATCTGATCCCAGGTCTCTTCTACACATTCCCAATTTTGGTGCAGACTGGACTTGGATACAAATACAGCTTTTTCTTCAACTCTACCTACAAGTGTTCAAAACATGATTATCATTTTGCTTGTCAGTGTCTGTTCTACCTAAATAGCTTGTTTATTCTATCATAAGGTGATAAACAGCCAGATGAGACCATTTTACTACAGTAAAGTTATCACTTAAACATGCGCCGTGTATGAGGGAGTCGGAGGTTTGGGAAATTGAGGAGTCGGAGTCGGGGCTTCGACTTGCCGACTCCACAGCCCTGTTCTAAATACTGAATTTACATTAAATCCGACCATAAACCAGTGCTGTGTAGATGTAGCCTTATAACTCTGTTGTGCTGTTCCTATGTTATTTCTTCTAAAAATTAAAGGGAGCCTGTCAGGCAGCATGTTGTAGAGCAGGAATAGCTGAGCAAATCTATAGTTTTGTAGGAAAAGATTTGATAAAACTTTTATTAAATCCCTGTTTGTTCTAGGTTAAGGTGTTTTTTTATGAGTGATTGACAGCCTTCCTTATGAGTACATTCAGAAATATGTTAGTCACTGATATGACTGTCCACTGGACTCCTTAACCCAAAATAAGCAGTAAGTTAAAAGGTGATTTCTTGCTACAAAAATCATATCTCTAATGATGGGGACAGTAAAAATAAGCACTTTTGCAATTGGTTTGTATTACCTAAATCGTTTAATATAGCAGCTGTTAGCTAATCTGTGTGTTCTGCACCTAAAACTGTAGCCTGGGGTCGGGCCATGCCCCTTTTGCTGTGATTGGCTGTCTGATATTTAGATCAACCCCCTGCATGGGACACGCCCCTGTGCTGGGATTGGCTGTACTGTGCTCTCTGTGCATACTCCCAACCTCCCCTCTCCCCGAGCTGTATGAAAGTGAAACCGAATCCGGGTAATACTTGGTTCCTTCTGCACACGCATATAAAATACATATAATACACAATGACAGGATGTCCCTTTCTGTAACATTAGGGGGCTGTATGTATAACTGTTTACACCAATGCAGGTGTTCTGTTAATAAGGAGCTTGTGAAGCCTGGCAGCTCTCCAGGCATTAGAACTGACCATTGCAGGAGGTCTACAGAGCTGTGACATCATCTCCCTTCCACTGTTCATACAGAATGATGATGATGACTCAGGAGAGAGCAGGGAGGGGGTGTGATGATATCAAAACTCTTCAGTGAGGGAGACATGCCTACCGAGAGGAGAGACTTGCCCCTGGATTTGAAGCTGTAAGAGAGAGAAAGCTGAAGATGCCTGTGAAAGCCTGTACTGAGGAAACCCCTTTAAATGATAAAATACGAATTCTACTGAATGTTTCTTTACAAAACTTTACAGCAAACTGCTTAGCTCCTCCTGCTCTATAACCTGCTGCCAGCAGATCATATAGCATGCTAAAGGAGGACCTATCACCTCCAGAGAAACCTCATGAAGTAACTGGAGACTAAAATACAAACCCTTCCATAAATATGCTTTAATAGGAAAATCAAAGTATTATACCTGTAACTCCGTTTTAAAAAAAAAAAAAAAAGCACTGGCCCTTTAAGACAGGACACACGCTCTTGCTGTGATTGGCTGACTGATATTTAGTTCAGCCTGTTGGAACACACTCAATGTGCTGGGATTTTCTGCACGGTGTATTTACTCCCCTCTGAGCTGTGGAAAAAGGAAGTGAAACATCTTATTGTGCTGTGTCTATGTGATAAAGGCTGGCTGAGCTCCTCTATGATAATCTCCCAGTGATAGCTATATGTGAAGGATCTGGGCAATTACTCAATCTCTAGCTGTTAAATTCACTCTTTTCTCCCTCCCCCCCCCCATATAACACAGTCTTATACACTTTCTCACATTTGTTTAATCCGTTCAGGCTGTATGTATAAGGCCTCGTTCACACGGCTTATTTCGCCGCGTATTTGCCGACGGATTGACGATCGTCAATCCGTCGGCAAATCCGTCCGAAATAAGCCACAGCCTATTTTCTATTGATTTCAATAGAAAATACGGCTCGTCGTTCACACGACGCGTAGTTCCGTTACGGATTGCCTCCGCGGATTGACGACGGCAATCCGGACAGAAAAACAATTCACATGTCAATTATTTCCGGACGGATTCACCACCTGCAATGATTGTAGATGGTGAATCCGTCGGGAAATCAGTTACAAATATGTGCCACACTTAGTGGCACGTATTTGCAACTGATTTTCAACTGATTTCAGAACGTATTTACATCGGAAATCCGTTGTAAATACGTTCTGAAATAAGCCGTGTGAACGAGGCCTAACTGTTTACAGCAATGAAGGTGTTCTGGATACAAGGAGCTTATGCAGCCTTGGAGGAAGGTGACAGATCTGCATGCATGAGAATTGACCAGTGCAGGAGGTCTGCAGAGCTGTAACATCCTCTCCCTTACACAGAATGATGACTCTTCAGTGAGGGAAGACGTGCCTACTGGGAGGAGAGACTCAACCCTGGATTTGAAGCTATAAAAGACAGAAACAACTCAAGTCTGTGAATGTCTGTAATGAGAAAACCTCTTTTAATGTGACCAACTTAACTTAATCTGTCAGATGGGTTTTATCGTTTTGGTTTTCGAAGGGGGGTGTCCTGCACACGCTATCAGCACTGATTGGACCCTGACAGACAGGGGCATGCTCCAGTGGGTAACACCTAGCTGGCAGACTGAGTAATGCATTTCTAGGGGTAATAGCTGAGGAACAGCACTACCGTTATAAGGGCAGATGCTCCAGAATTGTTATTTCACAGGAACGGATCAGGACAGATCGGGAACGGATACAGATCCTCTTTATATGGGGCTCATCCATATAAAAAATGGTGGTGGTGCTGCTCCAAAGTAGGGATCCGTGGCAGAAATCCTAGGGCAAAGCCGCAGATTTCTGTGCTGTATTACATAACCTATTTTTCCAGCAAGAAATAACATTTTCAAGTGATAATACCCTTGGGATATGTTCTGACAGCATATTTTTCCCATCGGGAACAATACAGTGCTGCAGAAATATGTCAGAGACATGAGGCATATTTTACTTTTTATGGCTTGGTTTTTAAATCCATATAAAAAAAAATGCTTCACAGTCTGCTATGACACGTATTCCCATTGAAAATAATGGGGCACATACTACCATATTTAATCTGGTATGGAGTATGCATGAAAACTATATTCTGTGAGCATAGCCTTAGGAAGAAGATGAAGTAAAACAATAATAAGATCAATAATAAAGGTGCCCATAGCTTTTAACCCCTTCCATGATGTACAGTTACCCAATAGAGCGGATAGCCAGGATCTACCGCTAGCACCTGAGGTCAGAGAATGCTCCAATCCCGGCATTTTAAGGCCTCGTTTTACACGGGTTATTTCAGAACTATTTACAAAAAGGATTTCCGATGAAAAAACGTTCGAAATCATTGAAAAATCATTGCAAATAAATGTCACTAATGTGGGACGTATTTTAACGATTTCCCGACGGATTCAACCCCCCCCACAATCATTGAGATGGTGAAAACCTCCGGAAAAATGACCCTGTCAATTTTTTTTTCCGCCGGATGCCTTTGTCAATCCGCGGCGGCAATCGAACGAATTTTTGCGTCGTGGGAACGACGAGCCTATTTTCTTTGAAATCAATAGAAAAAAGCTGTGACTTATTTCGGACGGGGTTTTCCGACGAAAAGACGCGCAATCCGTCGGCAAATCCGTACCTGAAAGAATGTACACCCGGCATTTTAACTCTTTACCGCAGTTAGGGGATTGAGTGGTTCTGTACACTGTTCTGTTGTCTGATCTTGGTATCTTCCATAGTAACAGTGATTTGACTGACAACCACTATTTTGACTACTTGTAAAAGTTACTGCATTCACCCTGAATATCATTTAGCGCTTGGATTCTAAGGCTATGTTCACACGTAATTGCAGGGACGTATTTCGCCCGCAATTACGCCATGTGCTCGGGGGCGGGGCAGGGGGGCCGGCGTAATTAGCACAGTACGGCGCGAATTACGGGGCGAGATACGGCCCAATAATTGCCGTGTGAACATAGCCTAAGGGTGGTGTTCACATACACATATACAGCATATAGAAAATGTCCTTGATTTAAGAATCGTAGAACAGCTGTAGATCTGAAATATTTTTATTAGATCCTGTTCACATATTTCAGGTTTGACATGGATTTCGTGGCAAATTCTAAACTGAAATTTGTCAACCTGCAATCTGGACCTTGTTCACGTAAAAAGGGAACAGAGATTTCTGTGCATTTTTTGTTTTTCTCTTATCCATGCACATTTAAATGACTTGTTATTTCTGTGGATACCACATAGGGAAAAACTGAGGATTGACCGCACTAGATGATATGGCTATTCCCTTGGTCCGAGTGGTGGCACTGTACATTCTTAACCCCTTACCGCCAGAGCCAGTTTTAGCCTCTCTGACAGAGCCCCATTTTTGAAATCTGTCATGTCACTTTGTGAGAATAACTTTTTGACACTTTAACCTATCCATGTGATTCAGAGATTGTTACATTGTGCTTTAAGATAGTAAGAAATTTTGGTCCAAAAAATGCTTGTTTATTTGTGAAAAATATCAAAGAATCGTAAAAAATTTACCAATTTTAAACTTCAAAAATTTCTGCATGTAAGACAGATGGTTATTCCACCCAAAATAGTTTATAACTAGCATCTACCATATGTCTGCTGTAGTTTGGCATCATTTTTTTTAAATGTGTTTTTTTTGTTTTTTTTTTTTTTTACGAAATTAGGAGGCTTAGAAATTTAGTAGTAATTTTCTAATTTTCAACAAAATTTGCAATATACGTTTTTTAGGGACCAGTCCAGTTCTAACCTGGCTTTGATTGACCTGTATGTTAGATACCCCCATAAATGACCTCATCTAAGAAACTACACCCCTTAAAGTATTCAAAACCGCATTTAGGAAGTTTATTAACCCATTAGGTGTTTCACAGGAATTAAAGCAAAGTGGAAGTGAAATGTCAAAATTTCACTTTTTTGCAGATTTAAAATTTTTATACATTATTCACAAGAATACGGTAAATGTGATCAGGGAAATGCAACTTAATATTGATTCTGCCGTTTTTAGAATAGATATCCCATATTGGCCTTAGTGATTAATTGGCCAACCAACAAGCCCCAGAATAGGAGGAGCACCTACTGTCTGGGGTCTCATTTTCATACGATTTTATTAGGGGCCATTCAGGTTTGCAGACGCCCTAGTGCTAAAACTTATAAAAACCCCTAAAGAGACCCTATTGGAACACACCCCTTAAGAATATATCCAGGGGTGCAGTGAGCATATCGACCCACAGGTGTGTAACACAATTTCAGTAGGCTGGAAAATGAAAACAAATTTTTTTTCCAATAATCAGCAATTGTAGCTAAACAGTCTAATTTTTACAAGTCATCCTGAAAAAAAAGCACGCCAAACATGTAACCAATTTCTTCAAGTTCGCAATACCCACAGGGGGGTAAACAGCTGTTTGGCGCAGGCGTACATGGAGGGGCTTTTGCTTTTGGGGACAGATTTTAGGTGGGGCCTTCGCATTTACAAAGCCCCAAATAGCAGAACAGTGAAACTCCAGAATCGACCCATTATTGATTCAGCAGCCTCATAGATCTCATCTAGGGTATATTGTACATTTTGGGCTGCACAGAGTGTATCCAAAAGTTTTTTTTATTTTTGCATTGGGCTATGAAAACATGTAGGGGAAAACACATTCCCATTGTTATTTCTGGTCTCCAATTTTACACGTTCACGTGCAGTTCCCATATGGGGCCTTAGTGCATTATTTGGTTAACCACAAGCCCCGAATAGGAGGAGCACCTACTGACTCGGGGTCTAAATTTCTTTAAACATTTTATTTGGGGGCCATTTCGGGTTTGCAGACGCCCCTAAGGTGCTAAAACTTAAAAAAAAACCCCTAAAGACCCCCCATATTGGAAAAAAAAAAACCCCCTTTAAGGAATATATCCAGGGGTCCCGTGACCATACGCCCCCACAGGTGTAAAAAAAAATTTTTTAAAGGTTGGGTTAAAAATGAAAAAAATTTTTTTTTTTTCCAATCTGCAATTTAGCTGAAAAGTTTAATTTTTTACAAGGGCATCCTGGTAAAAAAAGCCCCCAAAAAACCTTGTTACGCAATTTCTTCAAGTTCGGCAATACCCTACAGGGGGGTGTAAACTGCTGTTTGGGGCGCGGGGCGAAACAAGGGGGAGCTTTTGCTTTTGGGACCAGATTTTGGGGGGGCCCCATGTCGCATTTACAAAGCCCCCAAAGTACAGAACAGGTAAACCTTCCGAAGTCACCCCAATTTTTGGATTCGAAACCCCTCAAAATCCATCAGGGGTGAAATTGTACATTTTGGGCGACAGGTTTCCAAATTTTTATTTTTTTTTTTTTTTGCATTGGGTATAAAAATGGGGGGGAAAACGCAATTCCGCCATTTTTTTTTGGGGGCTTCAATTTTACAGCTTCGCTGTGCAGTATCAATGACAGGATATCTTTACTATGGGGGTCGGTACAATTGCAATGATATAGATTTTATATCGTTTTTTATGTTTTTATTACTTTTACACAATAGAAATAGGTCTATAAAAAATTGCGTTTTTATGTTGTCCTGTTCTGATAGCCATAACGTTTTCAGTTTTCTGTATACGGAGCTGATTATGGGCTTGTTTTTTGTGGGATGAGTTGACGTTTTTATTAATACCATTTTGGGGGGCACATGCCGCTTTGATCACTTTTTATTAAGGTTTTTGTGAGGCATTTTGAACAAAATACAGCATTCCTGGTAGTGTTTTTTATTTTTTAACAGTGGTCACCGTGCAGTATAACTGACATACTAGTATTACTCAACAGGTCGATACGATTACAGCGATACCCAATTTGCATATTTTTTATGTTTTACTGCTTTTACACAATAAAAACACTTTTATTCAAAAAGGAAAACACGTTTTTGCATCGCCATAGTCTGAGAGCCATAACTTTTTTTTATTTTTCTGTGTATGGAGCTGTGTAGGGGCTTGTTTTTATTGGTATCCTTTTTGGGGGGACAAGACTTTTTGATCAGTTTTAAATCCGTTTTTTGGAAGGCAGGGTGAAGAAAATACTGCAATCCTAGTAGTGTTTTTTTTATTTTTAACAGCGCTTACCGTGCAGTATCCATGACCAGTTACCTTTACTATCTGCGTCGATACGATTACGACGATACTCTATTTATATAGTTTTTTTTAATTTTGAAGCACTTTAAAAAATATATATATATATGTTTTTTATTGTGTTAAATAATATTTATGCATCGCTGTCTTCTGAGAGCCATAACTTTTTAATTTTTCCGTATACGGAGACATTTAATAACTTTTTTTTTTTTGCGGGATGAACTGAAGTTTTAATTGGTACAACGTTGGTGTTTATGAGTTTTTGATCGCTTTTTATTCCATTTTATGTGCTGCAGGATGTACAAAAATCGCAATTCTGTGACTGTTTTGTTTTTGTTCTTTACGGCGTTCACCATACGGGTTAATTAACGTGAAAAATTTATAGGGTGGGTCGTTACGCACGCGTCGATACCAAATATGGGTACTTTATTTATTTTTGGGGCGATTGCCGTTTGTAAAGGGCAAAAGGGTGGTGTACGTGTTTTTATTTTATTGTTTGTGTTTTACTTTTTTTCACTTTTTTTTACTTTTTCTTCTAACAGCGATCATCAGATTGTTGTTAGAAGGCAGGCCAGTACACAGTACTAGTACTGTGTACTGGTCGCCATGACAACTACCTGCCACCATGCCCACAATGCATTGCGGGCATGGTGACGTCACAGATGACCCTAGGAAGTGCCGTTCACTTCCCGTGGCCATCAGGTAGGAGATCACTGCTGAACTG
Source organism: Phyllomedusa bahiana (assembly GCA_025379985.1). NCBI lineage: Eukaryota > Metazoa > Chordata > Amphibia > Anura > Hylidae > Phyllomedusa > Phyllomedusa bahiana. Next base: position 35,382 of record JAODAL010000275.1, on the reverse strand, counting down.
CAGTTCGGCAGCCACCGGGAAGCAGGCAGGAGGAGCTCACTCCTCCTGCCTGCGGCTCATTATCGCAACCATGACAGGCTGCGGTAATGAAGCGTTAATCACCTGCGCGGAGCTCACTCCGGCCGGGTGATTGGCTGGGGCCAGCGGTATTACCGCTGGTCCCATGTCGGATCGACGGCAGCCCGCGAATCGCCAGGACGTATTCATACGTCCTATGTCGGGAAGTGGTTATTTCAGCAGGTCTGCAACAACGATATAAGGCCAGTTGTAGAAATATATAACAGATGTCAAATGAACCTACCCTAAGGGGCAATTTCCAGGGCAGAGGACAAATATTGGTCGGTTTATCCTACCGGTATTCGTCTGGTTTATGTGCCGTCCCCACGGCCGCGGGAGGATAGCTTTTCTCCACGATTAACGGAGAAGAGCCCTCCCCCTTCACACTGACATGCATATATTCATTCCAAAAACCGGACGGAAGAATGTGCATGTTGAATGTTTTTTGGGCGGCCCAGGGGCGGAAAAACTGCCGGGCGGAAAACCCGTGAAGTGGGGGCTGCTGCACGGGTTTTCCATAGCAGCCCGGCGTGTTAGTTTTCGGCCGGTTTTTCAGACGGTCTTCAAAACTGGCCGCAAACCGGTGCCGTGGGGGCATGCCCTAATACTGAAGGGCAGGAGCGGGGAACACGAGAAATACAGATGCATTATATATGATGATCAGCCATAAATGTATCCACCTTGTCCTTTCTAATTTGTCAGCATTTTAGAAGTGCAAAATGGATAAAATACGTGTATTTATTACCTGTGTATATGGAAAACTTTAAAGATCTAAAAGTAGCCATATACAGGGTTATACTTGCCCTTTCTTAATAGCTCCCAGCAAGTATCCATCTTCACTATGGTTCAGACGTTCTGCTCAAGAAAGAGGGGGGAAAAAAAGCATTTGTGCAGTTTACACATCACGGTTAAACTACAATGGGTTTAGTGTAAACTTAAATTAGACAGTTTTACCAGGCAGCACATTTATAGAGTTGATAAATCAGGCGCTTTAGACTGTCTAGTCTAACTTTACACCTTTTATTTTTTTTTGAATAATACACAGAGGTGTCTGAAACACATAATAAATTTGGTGTAAAGAACATACACCATTGTTTTTGGCATAAATTAGGACAGAATTCAGGCGTGATTACCCTAATAAATGTGTTCCACCATTTGCAAAACCCTGCAAAACAGTGTCGCAAAAATTGCCTAAAAAACTGCAACTTAACCTGTGTGTGAATAGACTTGCAACAGAGTGGTAAATGAATGCTTACTGTCTAAAATTCGACAGTAAACTTCGACTAGACCGCCTATGATAGTATTGATACATCTGCTGCATGTTTAGGATATATTCACACAGCATTTTTTAGAAACGTGTTTGGATCCGTGTTTCTAACAATGTGCAGTGTGATTTACATTGCTGTCAATGTAAAACCTGCGTCGGCGTTCAGACGTTTGATCGCAGATGCATGTTCACATGTCTTTCGGATCCATTCAAAGGATTAGCATGTCGATTCTTGATCAGTTTGACACAGCAGGCATCCTATTTAAAACTATAGGGTGCGTTTCTGCTGCAGCAAAAATGCATCCAAACACCCACCACAGTTTGGGTGCGTGTTGGACGCGTTTTACGCAACGCTTTTGAATGTTTTTCGGCTCAAACGTATTAAAAAATGCCGTGTGAACATCCCTTTAGACTCTCCTGTCTAAGTTTGTACCTTCTATTAGTTAGCTTGCTTCATGCCACAAATTGCATAATGCTGGACGTATGGTGTTGCATGTAAAGCCATTCCCCTTTTCACTAAACCATGCCTTTTTCCGGGGTCAAACCTTTTTTTACGGACGAGGCGCAGAAGTGTCTAGAAACTGTGTAAAACGCATAATAAATGTGGTGTAAAGCAGGCATCCTCAAACTGCGGTTCTCCAGCTGTTGGGGAACCTAGAACTCCCGTCATGCATTTATATAATCTATAACAGTGGGCATGATGGGAGTTGTAGTTTCCCAACAGTTGTAGGGCTGCAGTTTGAGGATGCCTGGTGTAAAGCATGTACTCCAGAATTTTGGTGCAATTGCAGTAATAAAAGTGTCTCAGTGTATTTTGAAACTGTTGCAGTGAATGACATAGGAGGGCAACTTGTTTATCAGAGGAGGCTAAATGCTTATATACCCAATAATCACTGCTATAAAGGAGCTGCCATTCAGCGTAATAAAAACTGTAAAAGTTTGTTGTGTTAAAGAGAGCACTTTTCACGGCTTCCCAAAAATGGCATCCAGATGTTAACCTGCAGACATGTCAGAAGAACAGGCTTATCCTCTAGAAATTGATGGGAAAATCACAGGACGTGTTTATGGTAAGAATTTCTTACAAACCAAAACCATGCCTGTGACATTGACCGTAAACCTGGCATGCATAGAGGATTATATGGCCACGTGCACCAGCTGTTGGAGTGTTTGCGCTGTACAACAATTTACAATTCTGTTTTTGGCAAAGTTGTTTGCAGAATTCCTTTGACTGATTTAAAGGGGTTGTCTCACTACATTGATTCATCTTACTTCAGTCCTGTTTTCTTGGTTTTATTTTGAATTCAGAGGCGTGTTTACTGGTTACTGGCTTCTATTAGGCTGCAGTAAAAGCAAAGTCTGTAGCTATAGCAACCAGTGCTGGCAGTCTATTAGGAGAGATCAAACAGGTCTGTAGCTATAGCACCCTGAGGAGCCGATGCAGCCCATACATGGTTTTTGCATGATCTTTAATATAAAAAGCGATCCTTATAGTGAGACATCCCCTTTAATTGTCAAAGTTCAGAAGCATTGTCTGAAGTTTGTTCATTCTTTCCATGCATTTTTTCATGTTATCAATTTTTTTCTCCATCTGTGGCTGGCAATAAAAATTCCCTGGATATAATCAATCAAATATGACTCTTATTTGCAATGAGATAATTAAAACTTTTTTTTTTATTGTGTTACAGGTCAAAGTTTATAGCAGCATTTAAAGGGGTTTTGCCACAGTCCAGGGTGGATTTGATTTAAATCTAACTGATTTAAATCACGATTTAAATCACTAGTCAGTAAGGCTTGATTTAAATCAGTGATTTAAATCAAAGTTTCTACCTAAACTAGTTCTTGCTATTTTAACATGCAAGTAGATGAAGATTTTTAGAATCACTTTTTATATTACTTTTTTCTCCCCAGTTTAATGGGTTAATCATTCATATTTGGACACCACTGTTCTGTTGTATTTAGGAAGGAGAAAAATAATCCTGACCTTAATAACAATTTAAATAGATTTATTCAACTGAAACAATAACAACATTACAGCATAAGTTATTTGCTTAAACAAACATCCATGTTTGTTAACTAATTTGGCTAAACAAAATATATATATATTTTAAGAAACTTAGACTGTCAGCCCAGCCGACACATGAAAAACTTAAATACTACTGTCCCTGCTGTCCTCTGTAGCTCACTTGTCGTCTTCTTCATTTCTCTTCTTCTTTGTTCCTATTCATAATCTGGAAAAGAAAAACAAGCTTTCCTGCTTTATTGGGTCCCAACCGATTTCTCAATTTAAATGAATGAGTCCAAAGGAAGAGATAATATTCTTTCAACGCCTGCAGAAGAAGCTACTGCTGTTAAAAGTGAAATCATTACTTGAACAGTCTCTAAAACCAAGCGCTAAGTGACTTCCACCAGTTTACTGGTGTGACCTTCCTTAAAATATCTTCAGCAAACATATATTTCTTGAATGGTTCCCCTTAGCTCTGAAGTTTATTATAGTTGGCATTAAAGATGGATGATTGCTGGATACCCATGTCATAGCTAACTCCTCTTCCTCAGCACTTAGGTTTTGACCCTGATATTGGATATTGACAATATTTGCCAAAAAATGAGCTGGAGTCAGTGCTTGTCCCATTCGTTTGTTTACTGCTTGTAATTTATTTCTGTCCATGTGTAGTTCTGTTTTTAAGTGTTCCCTCAGTTCCTTCCAAAATTTCAACAGCATCCGTAATAAAACAGCTATTTTTCTGTATTTTGTTTAAAGCTTGAGAGATGGGTTTCAGGAAGCTCAGCAATATGTTCAACATTTCTCTTAACCCCAATGTTGAGGATTTTGGCCGTGACAGTGCCATCTATTTTATCTCGATTTTCTTCACAAAATGTCATCAGAATAGGCCAGTTTTTGATATACTGCTAAAAAACAGTCCACCACAGAGTTCCATCTAACATCTTGTGGGAGCGTTGCTTGGTTCCACCCATCCTTTTCAGAGCTGCTGCAGCAAAATGATTATTACGGAAGTATTTAGCAATTTCAACAACATTAGCCTTTATTTCTGCAACACTTAAGTCTTTGGCTAAGAGGTGCAGCAAATGAGCACTGCAACCATATGTTATTAGCAGCTTTGTATTCCCTCCCTGCTCTTCTAAATCTCTTCTTATCTTGGATACGTTTGCAGCATTGTCAGTGACCAAACTGCGTACTAGACATTTGAATTTTTGTTCACATGTCGTTTAGCTTTACTGCCACTTCTTGTAAGTATTCTGCTGTGTGTGCATTTCCTGACGTATCAGTTGTTTGTGCAAGGAAGACTTTACCTTCTTCTGTTGTTATACAAGCACATACAATAGGATCATTGTGGACATTACTCCACCCATCAATACTTAGGTTAACAATTTTACCCTCCAGAGCTGTTGCACATTGCTCCATTTCTCTGTCATACACTTGATCCAGCAGTTTCCCTGCAACATCAGCTCTGCTGGGTGGACTGTATCCTGGTCTCAGTGACTGAACCATATTAATGAAATGTGGCTTCTCAGTCAGACGGAAAGAAGAGTTCGTTGCATAAATAAACTGGGCAATTTTTTCATCAATCAACTCTTTTTTCTAATCTGCTAGTTCTTATCACAAACCTATCTATGGTGGTTCCAGGAGGTAAAGGTTTTTTCTTCCTTTTGGGTGATGGTGATATGTGGCTGTGGGTGTCTGATGATGATGCTGCTGCTAATGAAGCACTATCCTGGATGGATAACTCTGAAACTGTAGAACAGGATGATGGTGATCTTGGAGGTGGATAGTTTCCAGAATCCATGAATTCCCCTAAACAAAAAAAGTCAATGCTGTTATTTTATTGTTTATACAATTTCTGCTTATTGTACACAACACATCACTGCCCCAAAAGGAATATTTGTTTTTCTTCATCATAACTGTACCAAATGACAGTAACATGCAGTAATAATAAGAAATAGAATTTTTCTCACACATGACAGTTCAGTCTTTAGAAATAGGATTCAATAAAAATGTTTACCAACCTGAAGCTCCTGCCTGTTCAGAAGTGTTTCTTTGGTCATCTTCATCACCGCACTTCTCATGATGTTGCCTCATTCGCGCCACCAGGCTTGCATCTCTTTGTTGCATCGTTTGCATTTTGCACGCATGCCTGCCTTACCGATAGGCGAAGGAGCTTCATTAAAATATTCCCAAACTGGGTCTCTTTTACGGCCTGCTGCCATTATAAGGAAAGAATGTAATAAACCTCAGATCGTACACACAAACAGATCCAGACTTGTCTGTCTGTGGCTATGCTGCAGTATTGTGCTCAAAGTTTCACTTTCATTTTCTTGTCTGCTTGCCCTTCCTCCTCCTCCCACTTAGATTCACATTCTTCTTGTGTTGTGCAGATCTATTCCACTCCAAACAATCAGAAACATATTGTCTAACTTCTTGGACTTGGCACTGAAGGGGTTGATTCTGTATTCATAGGTTTGTAGAACAATAGGATTAAGGTCTTTTCTCAACTTTGTTCATGTTGTAACATTTTTGCTGTGAAGATGAGGCTGGGACCTCTGCGGAGTCAAATTCAGTTTTGAGAACTGCGTAAGTAAAGCGAGCGTCTGTGATAATATAGGAGAGAAACTGCCCACTAATCCTACAGAAACTCTGGAAGAGCATGGCATTGTGAATGTTACACATATACAACCTTTATTCTACTGAGTTTAACAACTCAGCTTTATCTCATGATGGAAGAACCTTTGGATGGTAAAATATTTTCCTCAAAAAGCAGTTTATTAAAAAAATCCTATCAAAAAAATCGATTTTTTTGATTTTTTTTAAAAAAAAAAACATTGATTTTTATCCACCCTGCCACAGTCATTTCATACTTGCTTTATTCAGCTTTCAGTGTGCTCAGAAGGGGGCATGTTTGATTTGTTTGAACTGCATATCATGTAACCCAGCAGGCTGACATCACCATGCGTTCCTCCACAGTGTGCTCACTCTAGTCAATCAAAAGTCTATTTATTTAAAAAGCTGTGAGTAGCTATAAAGTAAGTGAGTGATTATAGCTTCTGCCTTCCGACATGGGGGTCCTAGGTTGAAATCATTACTAAGGAGTACAAAGGACAGGAATAGAATGACCGTACCTGGGTTTGAGCACTTGCTCAGCAATGAGTGGGTGTGTGTGTGTGATTACTAGGCAGGAAAGAGACTGACAGCTGCCTGAGAGGATATTTCTGAACATGTGAGATGAGCTGTACACTATGGATCACTAAGGAAGCAGCTAAAACAAAAATGCTACATAATTTTTAATAATGATGAATGTTGAAGATGTTTATTTAATTTGCAAGTTTCCCACGTCAATTTTACTTCGTGGCAAAACCCTTTAATATAAAAACATATAATTATAGGACCACTTTCCATTATTAAAGGGTTTGTCTCACCACACTGTCTCACAAAGCCAAAAGCGGCTTTAGATCATGCATCCTGTCTCTGTCTGGTCAGAATGTGGGTGGTTCTATAGCAATGATTAGCATATCGGCTCAGCATTCACAACTCTTCTAGTTGCACTGACATGAGAGCAGAAGATCTTCTCATAGAGTGCAGAGAGCTTAAAGTTAACAAAGGCAACTAATTACCTGTTTGAAATAACACACTGTTCTCAAGCTGCCGGCAGTCTGACCTGTGGTGACGTCATACCTGCTAGCAGATAAGGCAGAGCTAAGAGAGAAGGGGAGAGCAGGTCGGTAACCTAGAGAAAACTGTGTGCGCTCAGAGCTGATAACTGCTGGCTTATCTCTTCAAAGCCAAAAAATAAAGCAATATATTTGGAAAAACTCTTCAGTTACCTGTCCCTACATATTGAATGCTAATTATTGTAGTGAAACAACCCCTTAAAAGATTGCAAGCATAACAAGCCGCCTCCTCGCCCAGTTCTGCTTTCTGGTTCTAATACTCGGTCCTAAATCATTAAAAGAATCCAGTTTCCATGTTTCACTGAGTGCTCTGGTTACAGCCATCTATGGAGAGAGGAGAGGCAGGAAGTGAATGTAAAAGCAGAGGACTCAAACACAAGCAGCAGCATGGAGGACATTACACAGCAGTAAGCAGGGTCCAGCAGAGTAGTGTAGCTGTGAGTCCAGCACTGAAGTGAAATGAAATACTGTAGATCCAGCGTTATCTCTGTGTGCCTTTCCTCCTCCTCTCCATTGACTATATGGGCAGTTGTAACCTGACCGTTCAATAAAGTTGAGATTTTTGGAGACTGATTCTTTTAGGTGACAAAACCGATAAGAAAACGGGAGTGGGGAGGGGATGGAAATGGAGGCTGAAAATAGGAGACGTGTGTTTTTTTTTTTTTTTTTTTACTTTTGTGGTTCCCTCCCTTTCCCCGATAAGATCTGTTAGAAAGCTTTTTGTGTTTGCGTGGTTTGTTGTGTTAGGATATGTTCAAGCGCCGTATTTGCAGGACATACTTAGGGGTGTAATTGCACTGCAGTTCGCTCTGCAAATACAGTAACTCATAGCACTCATTGAGTACTATGATTACCTGACGTTTTCCCTGGCACACAGTATGCACCCATAAAAAGAAGTGAAAGTGGATGAGAGCTGGACTGAAGCGCTGTTAAAAGTATGCGCTGGTTAGCACGTACTTTCAACAGCAGATGTATAACGGCGCACACAGGTACGCACTGCTATACGCCGTGTGAATATACCCTTCTGATTGGAGGTACACTTTAAGGGTGTTTTCCAGGACTTGCTGTCTATTTTATATATGTGTTTGAGCACCACATTATCTATTTTTCCACTTTCTTTACCAGTTCAAGAGGGCTGTCCATAGTGAAGGCCTGATGGAATATGTTTGTTTTTCCCATATTAAGGCCATACCCGACTGTAAATCCTGGAAAGCCATTTCATAATAAGAACCTGTGTTTTAGCAGGTTTTGGGCAGCTCCACAGCCTTGGTCAACATTTCAACTTGTCTAGCTTCTTCCAAGCTGTTAAAGGGACTTTGGTGACAGGGGTTCTGCAAATAAAATGACACTGTCTGGCTATAAATGTGAGCTAAAAAGGCTGCATTTGTCATGAGCGAGAAAAACCAAGACACACTGTTAGCTGCTAAGTGACTCGTCTTTCTATGTAAATACACATAAATGTGCTCTGCGGACCTGAAAGGACGGTACAAGACTTCTGTCTGTTCTTCTGTTTTTTGTTTTTTTTTCCTCAGTAGAAATAGAAGATCAGAGAGTGGAAAGCAAGCTCCATTCTGCTGATAAGACACAGCAGGGAGTGACTTCACCAAACTGGCAACTGCAAGAATAGGAAGAGGTAACCTTTAAAAGGGGATATAATCTAAACCAGCAAGGAGATTAAAACTGCTCTAGCTCTGAAATGAAGCAGAACAACAATGTATTTGGTAATACATTTTATTTACCTTTGCCTATGGGTCTTTATGTATGAAAACTGTCTAGCAGTAAGATTCTTTGTTGCACATGGCAACCAATCGGAGTTCAGTTTTTATTTTTCCAGAGCACTATATGAAATAAAAGCTGAGCTCTAGTTGCTATGGGCAACAAAAACACCTAGTCTATGTTCACATGGCTTATTAAATATTAATATGCCGGGTGTTTTGGAACCACGTGCTGATCAGCACATAATTGCAAAGCACGGGCCGGCCCCATAGACATGCATTGTCAGCGGCGTGTAATCGCCACTAACATACAATACGATGGTATTGTACGCCCGTGGAGACGACGTGTAATCCATAGCTCTCTATGCGAGCTATGAATTACCGTAATTGCGGTGCTTTTTTTTGCCACGTATAAAGCGCAGTACGCTGCGAAATGCGCGCTGAAATACGCGGCAATATAAGCCTTGTGAACATACCCTTACTGCTAGGTGAGATGGGAATACCCCTTTAACTTAATTTCAGTGAAGAGGTAGAAGCATAATGGGAGGCTGATCTGCAGAAACGGAGGACTGAGCATGTTGAAATCCAGCAGTCCAAATCCTTTCCCATGACATCTCCCATCCGAGAACACGGAGGACGGCGTTTTCAGAACTAGCAGGTTTAGTTTCTAACAGGCTTTTTTGTGATTTGGTTCATTCATAGTTACGAGAAGAACAAGTGATGTCCGAGAAACTAATAGAACTGTAATCTTCTAGTGTTAATTGACCGATGAATATCGCTGTATGCCATACAACTGTACCGGAGTTTGCAGCTCTTATGTTATTGTTTCGAAAGGAAATGACTGAATATCAAGCTTAATAGGTTTCCATTTGCTGTTTTACATTGCTGCCTTTTACCTTTAGGCAAATATACCATAGTCGTGTGTGATTTGTAGAGATAACTGAAATGTTTCACTGCATTAATTTCATTATTTTTAATTATAAGCTACTACTGTTATGAACCTCAAAAAAGTAAAGAATCTTAAATTCCTTTTTATTTTGTACTACCCACCAGCATTGCATCTGTGTATTACAGTAAACCACATGGGTGACAAAATGTTTGACAGCATGTTACACATATATGGGTTTTGTTTTTTAGCGGATGATGATAATTCTTGCTAACCTCACCGTAAGCATGCATGCTCAGTTTGGTAAAGCATGCATGTTTACCACTGAGAACAAGCTGCTGTCGGACTCCTTTGGCAGCTCTTAGGTCACAGGGGAACAGAGGGTTTCATGTTAAATTCCAGCATCAATAGCAATCTGTTCACTTTTACTTCATTGTGGGTCTGCCAGCATTGCTTTAATGTGTATGGCTAACTTATAGCTATTTATGGCAAACTGCGTGCTTAGGGTAAACTGTGGTGCTGTTGAATGTGGTTGACATGAAGCATATTTATCCCCTTAACAAGCGCGCACAGTCTTTTGGCGTCGGCTGGTGCGGGTTGCTCGTCTACAGCGACGTCTTTTGTTTGCGGCACCTGTCGCTGCAACTGCGCTGGGATTGGGGCTGTACTACACAGCCCTGATCCCAGAGCATCTCCTACGAGCATTGGGGAGTGGAGCAAACCTCCGCAGCCTGCTTCTTTAACCCTTTGATTGAGGAGGTGCTTTACCGTAGAGCAATCAAAGTGTTTCCCTGATCTTTCGGGTGATCGGAACACCCTGTGACCCGACAGAGCCCGGGGAACAGCTGCACAGTCAGCCCTGGAGACCTAAAGTGGCCCCAGAGCTGTCTGTGTACTAAGCCAGTGACCAGGGCACACTGTATGCTGTCCAGATCACTGCCTGTTTCAAAGTGAAACAGATTATAATGTATTAGTAATGTATTATTAGCATATTAATATATACTAAGTGCTAAAAAAAAAAAAAAAAAAGTAAAAGTTCTCCCTTCATGGGATTAAAAAAAAAGTAAAAAATATAAAAAGTGTAAAATAAAAAATGAATAAAAAATAAATATTTAATATATATAATAAAATAATTGTGCATACATTACATACAAAAAAAAACTACACATATTAGGTATCCACATGACCGTAATAACTTATCGAATTAATCTGTCAAGTTAAGTGTGAAATGTGAATGGTGTAAAAAAAAAAAAAAAAAATTAAAAAAATTCTGCAATAATTTCTAAGTGAACTTAAACTATTCCCCCATAAAGTGTAACTTGTCTGGAATAAAACGAGGCCTCATCCAAATGCGTCATTGAAAAAAAAAAAAAGTTACAACTGTTTAAAGCAAGGAGCAAAAAAATAAAAAAAAAATTCTGGTCATTAACTACTTTTCAGGCCTGAGGCTTAAGGGGTTAAATTACAGGTTGTTTCTTTCACACTGTACTGACTTTATGTATTTATGACTTTATGTATTAAAGCAAACTGAAAACGCAAAAGGATTTGTGAGTAGTTGAAAAATGTAAATGCTTGTTGCAAAAGAACCAAAAACGGTTCTTACCTTTTACAATTCCCTGCCGATTCAGCACATATGCCCTGTTCCCCCATCAGCCTTTGTTTACAAGCTGAAGGGTGGGATGAGCATTGGGCCCCATTAAAAGGGGAATGTCACATAAATTTTGTCCCCCCTTTCGAGGACAGCACAAAATTTTTAGACCTGCTGTTCCCCGCGCTGTGCCCTTATTCTGTAAAACGTAGTTTTTTAGCATTTTTGTCAATCTATTTATGATGGGTTTTAGCCCCACCCATCAAAGGCTAGCCACACCCACCTGGCAGTTATTCTTGTGTTTCTACCTATTCAAAGTAATAGGTTAATTAGTTGTGATGTGGGCGGGGCATGAAAAACAACTTCTCATGCTCTTTTCTGGCTGAAAAAAAAAAGATTTTGAGCAGTAAATCCCCTTTCTAACTTGCATCTTACGAATAAGGGGACAGCACTGGAAACGCTTTTGACACTAGCTTGTTCTGCCTCAGAAGGGGGCATAAACTAGTAAGGGTTCCTTTAATTTACAGACATGTCTACTGACCGCTGGGGAGTCATTGTGGCAAAATTTAAGGGTTGCCTTTTGGCAAGGATTTTGTCGGAAATCCAGACAGATTCGGATTTTAAACACCGTCAAAATCTGGCTGTAAATACCATCCCCGTAGATCTCAAATGAAAATTCGAGTTGTAGTTCACATGATTTTGGATTTTCTTTAAGGTCCGATTTCAAAACTGCCATTTAAAAAAAAAAATAAAAAAATAAAATAAATTTAAACATTTCAATAATTCCCAATTTCAGTAAAGAAAAGGTCCCCCAAAAATTTTTAGTCAGATCCGTGTCCAAAGCCCAATAGAGATGAATGGGACTTGTTTTCTAACTGTAAATCCAGTGGAAGAAAACCCCTAAAATCCACAATGAAAACCGCATCAAAATACTCGGATAATGCTGTTTTAGGATTACAAACCGTGAGTATTTTTAAAATTTTCATGTGCGTGCCAAAAGAGGCAGGTGGTGGCTGAAGCATTTGGATTGGATCCACGGCCTATTGGGAAGGACTATTTTTCTTGTTTTTGCTTGTCATTAACATCTGGCTTTTTTTCCCCCCAACAGCCGAATTACACCTTTTAAGAGAATAAAAATGTCTTGAAGCAATTTGTTTTCCTTTTAGCATGGAAAAGGTTGAGCATGGATAAAAAATTTGGTTTTTCATTTAACCAGATGCTGAGATCAAAACTTGAATACCTGTCCAATTATCTTTATGTTAATTCTATGTAAAAAATCATGTAATCTCCAACTAAAGACCCGTAATTCTCTTTAACAATAGCATAAGGGACGGGGGAACATATTTGTATAAAAATAGAACGCTGATTGTATTTTTAGCTTGCTTTGTCTATGAAAAGAAAAAAATAGTGATAATGGTAACAATTTAAAGCTAAGTTCCTGTTTTAATGTGTCCCTTTATTTGTGTGTGGTTTGCTAAATTTCAACCGGGTTCATAAAAATCTTTTTTTATACGGAAAAAGTAGAAGTTTATTAACAATTGTGTGAACAATTGTTATTTTAAAAAAATCAACAGCACATCCAATGTTACTAAACCCTTCTTTTTAACTTCACATAGATACCAATAAAAGGCATAGTATTAAAATCAGTCTAGGGTCATAAATACTTCATCAATCATATGATGTAGTGATATAATCAATTCAAAGGCATTTTCGATAATATGCCTTTTAATGGAATATACAATATCTCAAAAAATTGAGTACACCTCTCACATTTGTTGTGATTATTATATCTTTCCATGGGACAACACTGCAGATATGACACTTTGGTATGCTCAAAAAATAGCTCACACAGCCATCAATGTGTAAACCGATGGCAGCAAAAATGAGTACACCCCTAATTGGAAATGGACAAATTGTGCCCAAAATGTCTCTCTTGTGTGGCCACCACATTTTTAGACTGTCGAACCCCTTGGGCATGGGGGTTCACTAGCATCCAGGTGGGGAGCCACTGGAAACCCCTTCCCCTCCCCCTAACATCACGGAGCGGTGGGTGTTAAGGGGCCTGGCTCCCCTTTACCTTCCCTTTGAGGGATGCCCCCCCCAAAAGTTCAATAGGTTTTTTAATGAAGACCTGTTGGCCTCCCGCTTCTTTCCCTCATTTTCTTTAGCAAAGGAATGGGGGCTTGGAGGGGTTTTGGGGGGTTTGAGTTTAATTCTGCCCTGTGCTAGTTTCCCGAAAGGGGTGGATCATCCTGTTATAGTCAAAGACTTTTTCACATTATGGTTCCCCCAATGAATTCAGTCCCACACTTGGGGCATTCGACAGCCCCCCCTTTTTCATCTATCATAAAAAAACGTGAAACTTCCTGGTTTTTGGGAGTGTCGTGTTCTCCCCGCAGAAAATTTCCTACAAGCCCGAATCCCTTGCAGTTACAACTCGGACTTTCTGCACCCCCCCCCCAATCCTCCTCACTGTTCATTATCCCCTTTTCAACCGACCCTTTCACCTCATGCCCCGCATCTCTGCTCAAGTTCATTTCCTGGGTGCCGGGGGCCAAACTTTTTGTGTGATACCGTCCCAAATCCCTTTTTGAAACATTAAAAAGAAAATTATTTCCCCACTTATGACGATGTACAATAAGGATTTTGGGTTAATTATTTATATGTATGTACTGTACATCCCTTTACAGCAGGTACACCTCTATCCCATCCCAACTCTGATTTTCTTTGGGGGTTGGCATACCCCGCTTTCTTGTACTTGGAAAGTACTGCATCTAAAAAGGTGGGGGATGTCACATCCATCTAACAATCATTTTTGATTTATGGGGAAAATGTGTCCTGCTGTATGGGATGTCCTCCCTTTTTGCCGAGTGATATCAGGGCGGGCTCCTGATGCTTTACCCTGCATGAAAGACTTTTTTTTTTTGATTGCTGGGGATTCCATCTCGGGTCCAAATACACATTCAAAAAAAAGCATTTCTTTGGCCTTTTCCCCCCTATCAGAAAAGGTAAAGCAGGCACGAAAAAAAAAGGCGCTAACATAGCGTGTTAGTCACTTTTTTTTTACACATTGTTTTTTACTGTATTTTTTAAACCCTCCTCCCGCGTTCGTACTGAAAGATTTAAAATTTTACTGATCACTTATGCAGCCAGCTTTTTCTCTGCTCAGGTCATGCCAACTACAGTGTTTTGAGCTGAGCCTGGCTTCAAAGCACACCCACTGACTGAGGACAAAACGTCCATAGACTCACAAGCAAAGCCATGTGATTGATGGATGTCACATGGTATGTAGGAAGGAGAGTAAAAGGCTCCATAATCATGGTTTTTGCAAAGGCAGAACAGGTGTAAATAATTTGTTATTACAATGTATCAGATTACAAGAAGTTAAATATATAATTAAGCAAGTGTAGCCCGCTATAACAAAGATAGTCGTGGAAAACACTAATTGTGCTCTATGATGCAAAAATGATTGAAAAACTGGATCCTAAAAATGTGCCAAAATCTATGCAAAAAAATTAAAACCAAGTTAGACCTTAGGTTTTTTTGTAAAATACTGTTCAAATTCTCGTCGGACAACGCAGCTTTATAATTCAGAATTCGTCGAGCATTTTGTCGTGTGGACGCAGCCTTAGAAGTAAATATATTAAAGTAGGAATATGGCTTCACATGTAACTTTTGCTTTCATGAAGGGGAGCTTATTGTATACATATGACCCATCTACATGATGTGCTTTTACCGTCAAATTTTCACCGTAAATATCCAAAGGCTGCATCCACATGACACTGGTCATAATACTCGTCCAATTCAGAATACAAAAACCACATCATCCGATGAGTATTTTGACCTGTTTTTCAATGTAGATTTTGTATTTGTTTTTTCTGACAAATCTGCAGTCAGAAAATGAGTCCCGTTTATATTTATTGGGTTTTGGACATGAGTACGACAGATGTTTGGGATGCAAATCTGGCAGAAAGAAGGAACAAGTTCCAAGTTTTTTGCAATACCAACGTTTTTGCAATCTGACCTGTTGAAAAAAGTCGTATGGACTACAGTTTGGATTTTCAATTGGAGTCTATGGGGATGCTTTACAGTCAGATTTTTACAGTTTTTAAAATCTGAATCGGCATAAAAATCTGATGGTGAAAGCATGTCGTGTAGACGGGCCAATAGAGCTCAATTGAAAATCCGAGTTGTAGTCCACAACTTGGAACATGTTAATTGTTTCCACCGGATTTATATAGGATCCACATGGAGATGAATGGGACTTGTTTTCTAACTGTAAATTCGGTGGGAAAAAAAAACTACCAAAATCCCCATAGAAAAACGGGTCAAAACACTTGTCGGACAACATGCAGTTTTTGCATCCCCAATATGACAAGTATTTTGACCACTGTCATGTGGCTGCAGCCTATTTTTGGTGTGACCACACAATGTAAAAAACATGACTTTTCTTATCCGTCTCTTGAAGAATTGATATGCAAGTGTGTACGTGTGTTTTTTACTTTTTTGAAATGTTTTGCCATTGTCTGGTTTTCAAAGTTTCAACACAGTACTTATATAGTGGAAGAAATTGCACCTTCTTTGACCAACAATGTAACATCCGTTACTGTAATTTTTTTTTTTTTGCTCTTCTTGAAGTTGAGCTTCCTGTTTCAGTCTGTGTCTTTTAGGGATTATCCATTTCTTACATTTGACTATACAGTGCATTTATTGTGCCATGGATCACGGCACATCTTTAAAAGTTCCACTCTGCCATACAACGTATCACTCTTTTATAAAATGTGGTTTTTTTGGGGTTTTTTTTTGTATAAAATATTTACTACAGTAAAGCTTCAGTTGTTGTTGAACTGATTTGAGCCTTATATTGTTAGGCGTTTAAAAAAAACTTACTGTAATATGGGGGGCAACAGCTAACTGATTTTTCTTTAGGAGCTATAGTAATGCTTAGTTAATTCTCAGGAACTTCATGTAACGGACTTAATGCCACTTCCTGCAAGGAAGGTTCCGAATGTAGGTCGGGCACCTGGCCTAAGGCTCTAGTCAGTCTATTTGCAGCCTGCTTTGGTAGTTCCATTATATTTGATGGTCAGGATGGTCAGAGCATGCTTTGGACATCAGTAGTCTGTCTTCCTAGAACACTTTTCTTTTTTTGGGCTTGCTTCGTTCTTGTAGTTTTCACACAGGAACAGAGCATATGATTTTAATGTATAAAATGGACTGTCTTACATAAGGCGACCAGAAATTTTGGGAGCGAAAGAGGGATGTTTACTGCTCTAAAATTTGCATAGACCACTCCCTCTTTATACAAAGCCACACCCTTTCACAAGTCACATCCACTACACCGAACTACTATGTAACAGAAAGAAGAAAGCTAATTGAGGAGGTTTTAGCATCACCAAGCTTCCTTGGACCTTGAATAGCCTATTCACCATCAAGGAGAGCTGGGAAATGCTGCCAAACTATGCATGAACCTAAAACCAATACACTTATTCAATCCAATATTTCCACCATAGACTAGTGGACCGATATAGTGGTAAATACCAATGTACTCACAGTCTCTAGTATTACCACTCCATATATTGCTCAGACTGGGAATATTACCCACGTATAATAGTGACTGTGTATAGTGGTAGGTACCAGTGTACACCGACTCTGCAGACACATTACTGATTAGAGTGCAGTTACTCACAGATGACGTCTTTTCTGATCGGATTTGTTCACTTTCCTTATTCTTCTCTGGCCCAGACCATCATGATGTCTTCTCCCAGCCACAACTCATTCCTGCAGAATTTACCACACAAATTTTAGAATCCTTATTTCCAACTCTTACATACCTATCTTCTTACTTGGGGGAGGGGGTGTTTTATATATCCATAATGGTATGTAGAAAAACTTGGTGACCCGCTTTCCTATGTTAGGAAAGCCGGATGCCCCTCTGTTGGGGATAGGCAGTCGCCCATCTTTCCTATATAGGCCCCACTAAGGTAGATATGTATGTCCCCCCAGTAGGTTATAGGTACATAGGGTCCCCTGTCTGTAGGCAGTTATATGTCTATCCATGTTCTGTAGGCAGTTACATTTTCCACTATATTCTGGAGGCAGGTATAGGTCCTTCATAGGCAGGGTTCCAGGTCGGCGTAAAAAAAACAAAAAACAAACAGTACTTACCGCTCTCTCCCCCTGCTGCTCCGAAGAGTTACCCACTTGTCTCCATCTTCCCAGCACGGCGGTGTGATGTCATCAGACTGCACGGGCTGAGCGATGACACTCACACCGCCTGTGCTGGACACTCCGGAGGGCTGCAAGCATTTTCAGCTGTATGCACTTCCAGAAGAGGCACATACAGCTAAAAGATCACTGGTGCTCCAGGTCCATGGCAGCGGCCCGGAAGCCAGCGTTTAACTGTCCCATTGAGAGGGGGACATTTGGCGTCCCGCTGGGACATTGCCAGTTCAGTGGGACGCAGGTGACCAAATCGAGACTGTCCCAACAAAAGCGGGACGTCTGGTTACCGTAGTTTAATAATACATCTATTACCATGATGATGCATCTAAAACTACTCTGCATAAGTTGACTGTACTCCTTAGCTCTAGGTTTGGTTTCTGTTAGAATTGCTCTTATTTATGTCGGCATTTAAATTGCATATTTTAGATCCTTTTTTGTCTACATGGTCTCTATAACAATGTTGGCACAGATATGAACCCCCCACATATTTAGCATACATACGGAGATACTTGCCAATTGCTGCAAATGACATTAAAATGGTTTACAGCTGGTTTATGTTGAGGGAAGAAATCTTCCCTGTGACACTATTTCAAGGACTTGTATTACACTCAGTTCAGATGCTGTAGATTTGTGGTGAAGATTGCAGTATAAAACGTATGGATGGGGTTATCCAAACCCCATGCACATCAAATGAAAAAAAAATTGCATTATGGGAAAGGAGCTGGGAAGCTCACTGTGCCCTCTATTGGTTTTAACAAATCCTCAATTTACTTCTGATATTGGCTTGACTAATATTCCTTTTTGCTTCTCAAAGATTCAGTGAATCAGAAGTAAATTGAGGATTTGTTAAAACCAATAGAGGCGCAGTGAGCTTCCCAGCTCCTTTCCTAATGCCTTGTGATATGGGAATGCTCAGTAGTGGGCTAAAAGGCAATCAAAACACAACACACCTTAACTGGTGCTCTCCATAAGGAGAGATGTTCCCCCTTCTTTCAGCCACTCATTGCCTCCCACCCAGTCAAGCCAGTATCGCTCTGCTCTACACTGATGAGGGGCAAAACCCCGAAACGGCGTATGTAGATGAACAATATTGGCTTGACTAATATTCTTTTTTGCTTCTCAAAGATTCAGTGAATCAGAAGTAAATTGAGGATTTGTTAAAACCAATAGAGGGCGCAGATCATTTCCAATCCCTAACCTGTGGCTAAGCTGCAATACCACATACAACCAAATAGATGAGTGGTGCTGCTTCTAGAAACTGCTGTGTAAATCAAAGTCGAAGATGGTACATATACTGCCAAGAAGGATTTGTTGAGGTAGATCAGGTGTTTTTTTATTTTTTTTTTTAATTGTTTTGTTAAGCATTTTTCTTTGCAAAGAAGTTTGCAGATTTTAAAAGGGTGTTCCCACCATAGACTTTGGTATATTCTTGCAATATGCCATTAAAGTGTGAGAAGTGTGGGTCCCACCTCTGGGATCCGCATCTAAAATGGGAATGCGACTCTGAAGGTTAGGGGCGGAATAGAGAGCTGGTTGCGCTTGCGACATTATCTCTGAAGACTACACTCTATACAATGCTTAAAAGGGGGTAATGTTTCTCATTAGGCAGAAGCAACATGTAGGTATGTCAAGACTTGTAAGCTTTTGATTGCTCCACTGAAATTCAAATACATTTTAAAAGCCTCAAGGCTCAAGTAAAGTGCACCCTAAAACAGATGTCTGCAAATAAATAACTGGTATGGCATTAATGCACTTTACATTGCAAGGCTCATTGCTTTGGATGGGATTTGAGAAACACTACATTGAATAGGTGGCACTGCAGAGTCCCATCTCTTATCCCATGAGCCTTTTTAAATATCCCCATACCATGTCCTAGACCCTGCTGATCTGTGGCACATATGATTGACCTAAAAGATTCCGCCAATAATCTTGAATATTTTAATGTAAAACACCTGTATGGGTATGTTCACACACTGGTTTTGGATAAGCTTTTGATCCAAAAAACGCATTTTAAAGCGCTGCGTAAAACGTATTCAACATGCAGGTGCGTGTATGGATGCCTTTTTGCTGCAGCAGAAATGCACCCTACAGTTTTTAAATAGGGTGTCTGCTGCATCAAACGGATGAAGAATTGACCTGACAATTCTGTGAACGGATCCAAAAGACGCAAGTAAAACGCGTATCGCCTGAACGCTGATGTGTGCTTTAGATTGAAAGCAATGTAAATCACACTACACATTGTTAGATGCGTTTGGGTCCATTTACAGTGCGAAACACGGATCCAAACATGCAACTAAAAAAATAACCCAAAACGCCATGCAGTGACTGGTGGTCTAGTAGCACCTCTCTACAATACAGTGTGGTACTACATATTTTGGACTGCAGTTTACATGTGCAGATGAGCAGATTCTTTGGACAACAAATGAGGGTGGCTGATTTTTTTCTCTTATTTTTTGGTACATTAGGCCATGTCCCCACGGCACCGGTTTGCGGGCGATGTTTCAGATGGTTTTGCAAACAGTCTGATAAACCGGCCACAAACTTTTGCATGGGGCGCTATGGAAAACCAGCGCGGTGGTTTTTCAGACTGCCGGCGGCCCGAAAGACATTGAACATGTTCATATGAACAAGTGAATGTGAAGGGGGAGGGCTTTTCTCCGCTAAACGATGGAGAAAAGCCACCCCCCGCGGCCGTGTGCACGGCACAAAAAAAGGACAAATACCGGTCGGATAAACAGGCCCCCTAATATGTAATGTACAACATCCAAAGAAGCTCTCATCCTCAACATAGACAATGATTTTCAGCTTCCTTTCTGACTCTTGTATGTATTAGTTCTCTGCTTGGTTTTCTTTAATCTTTATGTTGGCTGACATTTTGGGGTTTTTGAACTAATTACCAAATTTCTATAGAGTTATGGTTTCAACATACAATGGTCATCTCAGAATCAATATTGTAAGTTGAAGAGTATGGGCCCGTTTACACGGCAATGGACAAATATCGTTGGTTTATCCAACCGGTATTTGTCCTGTTTCGTGCCGTGCACACGGCCGTGTGTGTGAGTGAGGGGGGGGGGGGTGGTGTTTCTCCGCGATGAGTAGAGAAAAGCCCTCCCCCTTTCCATTAACATGCACATATTCTGTCCGAAAACCGGTCGGAAGAATGAACATGCACAATGTTTTTCGGGGACTGCACGGGTTTTCCATAGAAGCCAGTTGTGCTCGTTTGTGGCCGGTTTTTCAGATGGTCTGCAAAACCGCAAACCATCTGAAACCGGCTGCAAACCCGTGCCGTGGGGACATGCCCTATTTCTTTTATAGGGGCTTCATTTTTGAGAGAGGTCAAACTTTAAAATGTTGGGGTTTAACTATAGTTTAACATTTTTACTACAGTGGTGACAAAAGGGGTTAAAAAAAGTTCACCATTCATACAAGCATTTCAATGTGTGACTAATAAGTGCAACTCTGTTCAGGAACCTATTTTGAATGTAGGCTTATTAAAAGAAGGCAGTGTGTGGAGCATTGCAGTCAGTCTGCTTTTGAAGTGTCCTCCAGTAAAGTTTAGTTAGTGTTGAATTGCTCTAGTGTTTTGGACAAACTACAGCTGTACTCACCAGACTGTGCATGGAGAGGCCAATGTTATCATTGAAACCATGAGTAGAAGTTTACTTTGTGTCAGTATCAAGGTATTTGAGCCTTGGCTAGAAAGAAGTTTTCCTGAGAGTTACTACACTTGTTTTTTTGCTTACTGTTACGGTTGTGAAGGTTCAGTTTTACACTTAAGACTTTTTTTGAGGGGAGGGTGGGAGTAGGTTAGAGTACCAGACATTTCTGACTTTAACGGGGTTTTCCTGTTTCATTAATTAGCTTTACACATGTAAAAAAAACAACAACAAAAACCTATTCTGATACATTGTTCTGATTTTCCTTCTTTTCATAGTTGTAAGCTATGAAAAGTCTTATCTCTTGGTTTTAAACAAGCTTTGCCATTTAGTAGCCCCCTCTCTCTGCTCTTACAGACTGCAGCAGTGGCCGGGATGGTGACGTCACTCCCTGCTATGTTTATCTTGAAAGACAGGAGCTTGTTTACATGCGCACAAGCTTTACCCCTTTAGCGCTCTATAGCCTTGTGCACTAAAATTTACAAACCCCTTGCACTCATGTCACTGTATCAGGATGAGTTGGAATAGCAGAGCTGATCAGCCAATCACTGCTACAGGAAGTGAGAGCCTGACGTTGTATATGGCTCTTTGAAACAGCATGGTAAGACAACCCCATTTTTATCTTAGAAGCAAATGTGAAAAATTAGATTCCAAAGGCTGTTCATTTCAGTGACACGAGCCACCAAGACTCCTGTCCATGTATGTCTTCTCCAGTTCCAAGAATAATTGTCCATTCCGATCTTTGAATCTTTCGTCTCGGCTTTCCTCACTTAAAAGATGATATCCTACAAACTGCAGAGTGCTAAAAACTAGAATTTTGTCTTGCCCTGAAAGAAATGGTTTTATACAGAACTTGAGTTGGTGCTTTTATGCTCTGTACTTGGACCATTATATGCAATCTGTTTACCTATGTGTTTGTGAATATGAATAAATCCCATAGTGCAATATATCCAGCCAACTGCGGGTTGTATATATGCAAGTATGAATAAATTGAGATATATTCATACTCGCAAAATCAATGCTTGTATATAGCCAGTCTACTTGTAGTCCCAATGTTATCATACAGGTGGTTTGTCATTCAATGTCATCCTTCCCTTCTGCAAAACTGAAATGTTGATACAGCGATTCCCACCAGGCATCAAGGAATTAAAACTTAATAAATTTTATTTCTTTTCTTCATAAAATGCACTTGCTTCCATAATAATGTGCGTTCCGCATAGGGTTAGCTTACGCGTTTCGGGTGATATACACCCTTATTCATAGCATATCAACACTACCAAACACTCGTTCTTATATACTAAAATAATAATAGTACACCATCTCACCTGAAAATCAGCATTGCAAATCCTACAGCACGTCATCGCCACTTCCGGAACGCCAAAACCAAGCCAGAGATGGCTAATGAACGCGCGCTATGCTGGTCAGCCACAAGCCGTTCCCATTTCCGGGACGCCGAGTGTCAAACCGGAAATTATGACTCGACATGCGCAGAAAGGAGAAACGGCGTAGTTCTGGCATTGGCAAGACTAAGCTTCATAATGACGTAACCAAAAGGCGAGATGGAAATACAAAGTATCATATAAAAACATCATCTGAACTTGGTACATTAGAACCAGTTGTCTATAATTATATATCACAGCCCAAAAAAATATCACAATATCAATAATGAAACATTAATTCACGTTTCAAATTCAAGCCCTGTGGTACAGATGTATTCAATGTGAATATCCAGAATGCCTCTCTGTCATGTAATATCTGTTTTATGTCTCCCCCACGTACTGGTTTATTTATTTTTTTCAATGCCCATAATCCGTAGACCCTTGGGGCTAGAATTGTGCATTTCTCTAAAGTGATTTGACAAATTTGATCTATTTCTAATAGATGTGCTGAATATGTCATTAAGATGTTCTAGAAAGCGTATTTTCAATTTTCTCGAGGTACTACCGATATACTGTAAACTGCAAAGTGTGCACTCCGCTAAATAGACCACATAATTAGAATTACAATTTATGTAATGTTTGATGTTATATGTTTGTTGCTTGTTAGAAAAAGTTTTGCTAGTATTTACGTAGTTACATGTTCGACAAGGCTTGGAACCACATCTAAAGAAGCCTTTCTGACCAAGCCATGAACTCAGAGATTGCCAAGTTGTCCCCAAATTAGGAGAGATCAAATCCTCAAGAGTGCAAGATTTCCTAGGTACTGTTCTACAGCCTTCTAACAAGATCTGTTCTAATATTGGATCCTCCACTAATATAGGCAAATATTTTTTAAAAAAATCCTTTTTATTTGATCAAATTGTGGGCTGTAGTCAAGTACCAAGGTACATTTGTTCCCCCCAATTTTTTTGTTTTTATTTTGAGACCTCTGTTTATTTCTATTTAATAGTTGTTCTTTTTGTTTGTTTTTCCACAATTTTGGATGCCCGTTTCAGCATCCATTCTGGATATCTCTGATGTGTTAGTCTTCTGCATATTTGTTTGTATTCTTCCTGAAAGTCCCCATCATCACTGCAATTCCTCTTGGCCCTAGTTAGTTCTCCTACCGGGATGGATTTATGTATGTGTTTTGGGTGAAAGCTCCTGGAATGAAGTATAGGGTTTCCTGCTGTGCTTTTGCGATATGTTTTAGTGATAACAGAACGGCCAGCTCTACCAATTAATGTAAAATCCAAAAATTGTATGATTTCGGAGTTTGCATTATAAGTAAAATAATAATAATTATGGGTCATGAGAAACTTTGCAACAGAAATGACAAACTCTGAAAATTCTTGTGAATAGTTAGTAAAATTGGACATATGAAATTTTAATGCTGACAATGCTACTTGGTGTGGTATACTCGTGTAGAGTGCCTCTACATCACATGTTACCCACATCATATCCTCATCCCAGACAACATGATGTAGGCTGTTCAGGACCTCTCTAGTGTCCTGAAGATGGCCTGGACATCTAGCCACCAATGGTTGAAGAATATCATCCAGCCATTGGCATGGTCTCTCCAGAAGAGGGCCTGTTCCTATCCTTCCCTTCTCCCTGTTGATGAGCTGGTTTCACTCAGTTACTGCAGTCTGCTGTCTTCTATCAGAGTGAGGATTCAGCTACAGTGTCAGGCTATGGCTACACTGCGGCCGTTTTTTTCCAATGCAGGACCACGTTTTTTGTCCGTTTTGTGCAAAAACTGCAGTCGCGTGTTGTTTTTTTTTTTTTTTTTTTTTTTTTTCTTTCTCTCTTACGTTGCCCAATTGGGAAGACGCCAAGAAAACTAAAAGCGCCAGCGTATTATACAATATTTTGTATAAAATGTCTATGTCGGCGCCAGAAGACAATAGTAGAAGAGACTACAGCTCGTCTTTTCTATTGTAGCCTATGGGGCCGCACCAATGATAGGATTTTAAAAGCACCGAAAATATGATTGTAAAACAGTTCAGTGCAGACCTAGCCTAAGTCGCTAAGAAGTATATCTATGTGCATTTTATGTACCAAAAAACACATCTGAAGCATCACCTTGTTAATGGAAGTGCATATCTATCATCGATGCATTTTCTACATGTATTTGGGAGTGTGTCCATTATCTACTCATTTTCTAGGGAGTTTGAATGCAGATTAGTCCTATTGGATGGGAGTGATACAATCCCTATAACAGAGTGATACTGTGATGTGTGAGCTGTGTGAAATACATAGCAGAAATCTTAAGCTAGGTCTGTTTTCTGAAGCTGTACTGTATGATGCCTTGTTTTTTGAGGGAAATGTTGTATTTTTTTAACATTACTATGTTACTTTAGCAAGAATTAATTGATTAGTGTGTATTAACTTATTTATTAAGAGGGGCAGCAATTCTGCAATTTTTTTTATAGCTTTTATTATTGGCTATAGATAACATTTTAACTTGTATGGGTTTTATTTTTTAACTCATTTTGAAATATTAATGCATTTTTTTTAATAGAAACATTTTATCTTTTAATGCTGCCACATTCCAAGAGGGATGAGTTAAATTTTTTCAGAGATACCATTTTGGGGTACCTAGAACTCGTTTATTGACTTTATTATTTTTTTTTTGTTATTCTTTTATAGGTTGTTACAGATATGGGTAGAAAATTTTTTTTTTTTGTTTTTACAAGGGTTTTCCAGTTAATCTAGAGGTCCGTACACACAGTGTTGGACTTTTAGACAGTTTTCGGATTTGAAAATAGTCTGTAAATAGACTGTCAACCATCCTGATACTTTAATAGAAAAATCCGTTTAGTAGTCTACACTGAACGGATTTTCTGACGGCAGATCCCGTAGTTTAGTTGTGAATCACAGTGGTGTTCACAATTAAATTCTCATTATTTATTTTTCTTTTGAAAGGAGTTTTCCTATTTCAAACACTTGTGGTAGCTCCCTGTTTGTTTAACCACCGTACCTCCTAATGAAGTGGCTATCAGCCCTCCACCCAGTTGATGAAAGGATGGAGAGGTGATGCGTGTGTGTGTGTGGGGGGGCTTTCTCCTTTGATTTCTTAGGCAGTTACTGAAACAATTCTGCTGTTTCTGTGATTAAGAACCAAAGACCTGATGCTCATACTGTAAGTTGAAGTGAATTCAGAAGAGACTGATATGGCTGCATGTTTTGCTGTTCTGTTATCAAAAAAGTTTGACACAAAATAGAACAAAGCCAAGATTTTCTTTAAAAAGTAAAAGACCCATAAATACATCAAAATAACACTGGGTTAGTGCTTTCGCCTCGGATTTACAATATCAAGTTGGTTGGTGTTGTGTTGAAGTTATTTTTTTTTACCAGTATAAGATCGCTTTATGGTGTTTCTTATATTTTTGTTGTTTAATGGTATCCTACTCTTAAATCCTTGCAAATGATTTACATGTAAGTATTAGTCCCAGAAACAAAACAGTTCATTTTTAAAAGTTGCACGTTGTATTGTTAGATGGATGAAATGTGTCCTGGAGTGTTGCCAATTATGTATTATAGATTGCTAAAAGGATGTTAAAAATCGCCTTAAGGACACTAGAAGCTAATAGTCCAAAAATAGTGTAACTTAATAGCCAAGATCAATATTCTGTTTGTACTTTTCTTCCTGTGACCTTGCTTGTGTCCTCCAAATATTTTGGAGTTTATTTTTTCCTTTTGTTTCCTGATAACTTTTAAGATGGCCTTAAAGGGAATGTCATCAAAAATGACTTATTGTTTAAATCACAATTTTATGTTCAACACATTTTTTAAAATTTTTTTTTTAATTTTCCATATCATTCAAATTTTTTTAAAAATTCTTAAGTCCTACAGTTTTCATTGCCACTACCCTAATAAAAGTCTTCATTCCCGTTCGTACAGAAAGTTTCTCATAGACTGCTCAATATCACCAAGAGGGTCAAACTGAAAGGAGACACCAAAGGGATAGGAACACGGGTCCACCAGCCAAGGGGATAGCACAATTCACCCTTTACCCCCTGCACAGTGATTTTTCCCCCGGTCACAGAGCATGACAGAAAATCTCCATAGAAGTGAATGCGACGAGCGGTCTTAATCCCTTGTGCAGAAGTCGTAAAGTATCTCTTGAATGCTGTTAAAAAAATGCAAAAAAAGGCCTAATGGTCAAAGGAAAACGCAAGATTAAAATTATTACAAAAAAATGAAATTATATAAAAATTAAAAAAAACAACCAAAATTCCTAAAAAATGGTTTAACATAAAATGGGACTTTAAACAAAGACTCTTTTTTTTTGACACATTCCCTTTAAAAATTAGATTAAACATGTAATATTAGGGGGCTTCATGACCGCTGTCGTTGGATTTTATGCCCAATTTTTTTTATTCTTAGTAGAGAAAGTAGTTGTTTAAAGGGCGTCCGGGGCTGGCATTGCACGCACGAGAAATTCCTCATCCCCAAACCCCAAAACTAAAACTATGTTTTTTTTGTTTGCTGCGTGAAATTGATTATTTTTTTTCTGTGAGTTTTTTGGGTTACAAACCTTGCTATTTTCTTATTTTTTTGGGTATTGTATAAACTAGAGATGGCGAATTTTAAAAAATTAAATTCGGTCCTTCGCCAAATTTTTTCCGAAAAAAAATTAAATTGGCCCCCGTTTTTCTTTGGAAAAAAAAAAAACCAAAATTTCGCATTAAAAAGCGGCTATTTCCAGGTTTGCACAGACCCTGCAGGGTCTATAGAACGTTGTGCCAATGCTTAAATATGAAAGGGAGCTTGGTTTGGCCCTTCATCAATGTTGTTTTTAGTATGAACGCAATGACTCCCGCCGTTCTTCAAATTTCGTTTCCTAAAAAATTGCCGGGGGCACTTAAGGGGGCAAAATGACCAAAAAATTAAAGGGGGGGAATGTACCCTTTAAAAAGTCAGGGCCCGGGAAAAAAGCGGGGAAAAAAACAAGCTGAGAGCCCCAGGGGGCAACATTAGTGACAAGTGTGGAGGTAAAACCCGGCGGCACCCACAGCAGCATGAGGTAAGAGTGGCACAATTGGGCATTCTGGAGGTGGCAAAAAAAGGGGAAAGGGCCCCAGGTGGCCCCAATCACACATGTGGAGGGCAAAACAGCAGAAAATAGCCCCAGGGAATGGCACAATGCATTTTTGGAGGGGCAAAACAGGAAAGGAAGGGCCCCGAGTGGGAAAAATCACAAAACTGTGGAGGTCACGGCAAACAAAAATGAGGTCAGGGGTGGCACAATGACAGAGGTGGGGTGGGTGGCAATACCAGTCCCCGGTAAAGATGGTGGTAGGCAGTTTGGGGAAACTGGGCAGAGTTTGTGGCATCAGGGGGTGGGGGCATCAGAAAAGTGGCCCGGGGGGGGGGGTAGTTTGAAACCCCGACTGACCCCCCTAAGGCAAATTTGGGGTGTGGAAATTTTCCCGGCCGATCCAAAGCCCCGATTTTATTTGACAAAGGGCTTTTTTCCACATTTGTGGACAAAAAGGGGTTTTCCCCTTTGGGGTTAAAAAGGGTGGCCCCCGCCGCACTGAACAAAAACCCCTCTGATGCCACATACTGGCCGGGGAGGACGCTTCTCCCCCTGCAAACTCGGGAAGTTGGCGGGGGAACACTTTCCGTTTGGGCCCAGTAGTCCCCAAACGGATTTTTCTAAAATGAGGGGGCAGGTTCTTTTCCCAAAAAGGGGTACCCAAACCCGTTGGTTCGGGCTGCTTTTAGGTCCTGCTGCCTGCCCGCCCGGCGATTTCCCTCCCCCAATTGGCGGTGGAAAGGAAAACTGCCATCAGTGACTCTAGACTTTTGGTTTCTACTGATGGGGTGGTACTGGCCCCCTAACCCCCCCCCCCTTCCCCCCGCGCCGCGGGGTAGTACGTGAGCGTGAAAGGGAAAACCCCCCCTCAGACCTGTCAGGGGAGGGACGGTGCCGCACATGGCAAACAGGGCCCAAATGAAATACGGAGGGTTTCCCTTTTAGTATTTTAGTTTTGTTCCCTCTCAAAAGCTGGGAAAAAAGGGTCCCATTTTTTGGGGGGGTAGCGAGGGTTCCCAATAGGGTGGAACCCAGAATATCCCTCTGCCGGATCTGACTATTGGCTGTCATAGCAGGCAAAAAGATGCTGGGGCACTCCCAAAAGTGACTCCGAGGGGCCCCTGCCTATTTCCACTTATCTGCCACGGTGCTTGGGGGGGTCATCTCCTCTTTTCCCCCCTCATTTCCATCCCCTCCCCAGCTCTCCTGCTCCCCCTCTTTGTCACCGGGGTAGAAAAATCCACTCATTTCACAGAAATGCTTCTGCCCCAAATGTCCTCCCTCCTCCTTTCAGTCCCCACCGGCTATGGCCCCGGATGTAGCCCCAAATTCCAGTCCCCTCCCAGACGATTTTTCGCATCTGTTCCAGGACATAAGCAGTGGAATGAGTTTTTCCCATCCCGTAGTCTGGCGACTGAAAAAATAACGTCGCCTCCTCGAAGGGGCCTCAAAAAGGGCAGGTGTCCGATGAGTGCCACTGGCTACATCAAAGTTACCCCAGGGATCTTTGCTGCTGGACATCAAAAAAAACGTTTAAAGGCCTTTCTCTGTTCATTACAGCGGTCCCCAAATGTGCAGGCTGGAATTAGCGGGTGGAAACATCGCATTCAGAGTGTGTTGGGGGGGGGCCCTTCTGCCCCTGCAAATCGAGGAGGGGGGGTTCCTCTTTGTACGAATGGTAAAGTGCATGCACAGTTTCCGGCCATTTTCAGAAAGGGTTTGAAAATTGTGGAAAACTTCAGGAAACCTTTTACAACCAGATTGACACTGCGCCATGCAGGGCGCTGGACCTCCCCCCTCGGTGCAGCGGGACACCATGTTCCTCCATTGTCCGTCACCATGGTTCCATTTGCAGTTTGGCGCGGGGAAAGCCACACATCGATTTCTTGCTGCATGACGCGGAGCAGAGTTCTCCTGCGTGACTTCGGTTCGCCAGAGGCAAGCAGGTGTCAGAACTGCGTGACACCGCTGTGCCCTACACATGTGGTATGATGGGCTGTATTGTGGAGGCTGAGGATGGTGGTGGTGGGGTGGGGGTGTGATGGAGGAGGAGAGGCGGACATTTGCGCAGTGCAGCAGTTTGACAACGTGGTGGTTTGAAGGAGAAAGCGGCGTCTCCTGTCCCAAGTTGTTGGTGTGCTGGGCTGGAGCACATCCACCAGTGGGCGTAAAGGACATGTACTGGCCCTGACGTAGTTACAGCTCCAGACATCAGCGCTGCGTGCACATTGGAACAAACCGATAAGTCAAGGACTGAACCCACCTTCTTTTCTACATATTTATGAAGTGCTGTACTGCTTTTTGGAAGAAATTAAGGCTTGGAACCTCTCCATCTCGGGCTCGGCACAAGCCATTAGTTCTCTGAAACGGTGCAGAGTCCACCATTGGAAAGGGAGGGGACTGCAGTTCCAACAACTTGCGACAGGGAGCATGGTCAAGCATGCTGCACCTTAGGATGGTTGGATGCTTTACTGTTGTCTCTTTGCAATCGCCCTTCGCTGAACGACTACTGGCGCCATGAGTAGCGAGAGCAGGAGCCATCTGGACGGGGATGATGTAAAAGAGAAACAGCGCCACCCTCCTGCAGAGGTGTGAGCCTTGACTGGCTGCAATGCATGATGCCACTGGGCGCTGCTGCTGTTGCTGCGGCGGCTGGATGGACACCACATTCTGAGCCACGTTTCTCCCAAGCCACCGGATGGTGACACTGCATGTGTGACGCAGGGCGTGGTGCCAACGTTAGCACCCTGGGCCACGCTTCACTTTCTGCCCACAGATTCTACATATACCCATTTAGCAATGAACTCCAATCTGCCACACCGCCGAGATCGGATTTTACCGCCAACGCTCGCACTGGTGACTACTGCGCCTCGATGCCTCGCTGAACCCTGTGCTGCTACTTTTTGGACCTGCGAAGCGGTTTTTTACCCGTGGGCCGCTTTGGCTCCCGACTCAAAACTGCTGCTATCCTGCTGACTCACGGCCACACGACCACGTGTGGCTGCGCTGCTGCCTGATGCGCAAGATGACGGCCTCTTTTTTAATTTCCTGACGATGATGAAAGCCCTTGCCTCACCCGGCTCCCAAGTGTCGGTCTGCTACAATCATCATCTAATTTGTGGTTTCATCATCACTGCTCTGTTAGATCATCGGTCTTGGTATGCCGAGGTGACCTCTTCAAAACATGACCTCCCATGCCACTCTCCACATTCTATACTTTGCCGCTACTGCAAGAAGCAGGGGGATATTGGCCCATTTCTTCGCTGCCAAGGTAGCTGCTGAACTGCCCTCTCAAATTGTTCATCCTCGCTTTATAAATGGCGCTGATCCCAGACCCAAATAGTGAACATAATGAACCAGTAACAAGCTTGGGTAACCCTGAATAAAATTGGTCACAAATGGCAGGAAAAATTTACTTGTATGTGTCGTTTAAAAACACTGGTGTGTTTTACTAAATGTAAAAAGCACAAACAGGCTTAATTAGCCTTCGGACATGAATTAGGCTAGGAAAAATGTATATTATTTTGGCGTTGAAAAGACGTTTTATTTTTGTGAGCACACCAGCAAAAACAACGCTTATAACCCGATGGATGTAAATTGCGCCAAGAATTGGCCAACAAACTAGTAGCATTGTAGCGTGTTACAAATTTGCTTGTTTCTTACGCCACACTACAAGAGATACAGTTGTAATTAACCTTTGGCTTGTGATATAGGCTACAGAAAAATGTATATATTTTGGCGTTGAAAAAAGAGGTTTCTTGGGTAGCACACAGCCAAACAAACGCTTAATTAACCCCTGGATTTAAAAATTGCGCCAAAGAATTGAGCGCACAAACTAGTCGCTTTGTAGGCCTGTTACCATTGCGTGTTTTTCTACGCCACACAACACAGAGATACAGTCTGTAATTAACCTTTGCTTGATGAATTAGGATACATGAAAAATTTATATTTTTTTGGCGTTGAAAAAGATGGTTTCTTGGGTTGTCAGCACACCAGCAAAAACAAAGCTTAAATTACCCCTGGATGTAAATTGCGCCAAGAATTTGAGCCCCACAATACTAGTTAGCTTTGTAGTGTGTTACAATTGCGTGTTTTCTACGCCTCACAACAAGAGATACAGTTGTAATTAAAACCTTTGCTTCGTGAATTTAGGCTACAGGAAAAATTTATATATTGAGGCATGAAAAAGATGGTTTCTTGGGGTGTCGCACCACCAGCAAAACACGCTTAATTCACCCTGGATGTAAAATTGCGCCAAAGAATTGAGCGCCACAAATCTAGTAGCTTTGTAGGTGTTACAATTGCGTGTTTTCTACGCCACACAAAACAAGAGATACAGTTGTAATTAACCTTTGCTGTGAATTAGGCTACAGGAAAAATTTATATATTTTGGCGTGAAAAAGACGGTTTCTTGGGTTCAGCCAACCAGCAAAACAGCGCTAATTAACCCTGGATGTAAATTGCGCCAAAGAATTGAGCCGCACCAAACATAGTAGCTTTGTAGCGTGTTACAATTGGTTGTTTTTACGCCACACAACAAGTATACAGTTGTAATTTACCTTTGGCATTGTGAATTAAGGCTACAGGAAAAATTTATATATTTTGGCGTGAAAAAGACGCTTTCTTGGGTAGCATCACCAGCAAAAACACGGTAATTAACCCCAGGATGTAAATGCGGCCAAATGAATTTGAGCACACAAACTAGTAGCTATGTGCGTGTTACATATTGCGTGTTTTCTACGCCACACAACAGAGATACAGTTGTAATTAATCCCTATTGCTTGTGAATTAGTCTACAGGAAAAATTTATATATTTTGGCGTTGAAAAAGACGGTTTCTTGGGGTCTGCACACCAGCAAACACAATGCCTTAATAACCCTGGATGTAAATTGCACCAAAAAATTGAGCCGCACTAAACTGAGTTTAGCTTAGTTAGCGTGTTTACAATTGCGTTCTTTTCTACGCCACACAACAGAGATACAGTTGTAATTAACCTTTGCTTGTGAATTAGGCTACAGGGAAAAAATTTATGTATTTTTGGCGTCGAAAAGACGGTTTTCTTGGGGTCAGCTCACAGCAAAACAACGCTTAATTAACCCCTGGATGTAAATTGCGCAAAGAATTGAGCCGCACAAACTAGTAGCTTTGTAGCATGTTACAATTGTGTGTTTTCTACGCCACACAACAAGAGATACAGTTGTAATTAACCTTTGACTTCTGAATTAGGCTACAGGAAAAATTTCTATCTTTTGGCGTTGAAAGACGGTTTCTTGGGATCAGCACACCAGCAAAATACAATGCCTTAATTAACCCTGATGTAAAATTGCGAAATAGATTGAGCAGCCCCAAAATGAAGTTGGTATTGTATTGATAAAAACGCTGTTTCTTTAATGAATACAAACAGGAAATGGCTTAGATCCCTCTTGGATATTGAATGTAATATGCAGCTGCAGTGGACGCACACTGGAATTCCAGATCCAATACCCCAAAAAATTAGGAAATAGAACATTAAGAGACAGTCTCTGAGACAAGCTGAGGGACCCCCACAAAAATCGCTGTATAAAAAATCAGTTCTTCGTAAAGAGCTATCAGACGCGGCAGCACCTTCCCTGATGAGCACAGTGAGAGGATGTGATGCTCCCGGCGTCGCGCCCGGACTTATATTAGTGCGCGTGAGTCACAGAATCCGCCGTCTTGATTGCTTCACCTCTGCACATGTCATGCAGGCTAAGCCCTTCTTCCTCCAGGAGTTGCTTTGCCCCATGTAGCGCATTGCTCGCAGCCATTTTATCAATAAAAGCACACTTCGTTCACCCGAAGTACCCCAAAGTTCGAACTCGTTCGAACCGAAGGTTTTCCTGAAATTATAAACGGAATTCCACTTCGTTAGAATCGATTCGCCCATCTTAGCTGTGATCCTTCCAATTAGTTAGATTAGAGATTTGGAAGTTTTATGTAGTTAGCTAGATAATTTTAACGCAGCATCTACGGCTGTAATGTCTCGGGGGGAGCGGGGGGCGGGGGCCCCGCGGGCGAACACAGACAAGCTCTTATCTATATAAGAAACACTGATATAGTTCACGAGACTTAGTGTAGCATTCCCATGCAATATTTTTATTATTAACAGTTTGCTTTTGAAATATTTTCGGATTTTGGGCAGCCTGAATCATATTGGTCACATCATTTCTAGTAACTGCAGGTCTTTTTGTTAGGTGCAAAACTCCACTTTTATTATTAGTATACCATTTCGTAGGTGTTCATTTAAATTTTTTACCATTCCCCCTGTGTTGATTATCCACCTTGCATTTAAAAATTAAAATCAGCAATTTTGTGTCAAACAGGTTGTTTTGCCAAAAAAGTGTATCCAAAACAAAAAGTACGTGTTATTTGATTTTGGCAACCGCTTTTTTCTTTGACGCACTCCACGAAAATTTTAAAAACAGAAATTCTATATTAACCAAGGTAAAATTGAAAGGTTAAAAAAATACGTGTTTATACAAAAACTAAAAAACGTTTTTTTTGACTTTTCCCCGTCCAGATTTTTTGATAACACCTTGATTTAAAAATTTGAGTATGAAATTTTGTTTTGTTTAGGGGGTTTTGGGAAAAATAGTGAGATTTGCCGTCTTTTAATAAGAGATTTTTCCAAAACTTTCCATACCTTTCAAATTTTTATATTCTGAACATGGAGCGAAAGCAGGTGGTAAAGCAAAGGGGGGTTAGCACACGGAGGTAGAGGTATGAGAGAAGGTGCTCCTTCCTTTTCTGGCGACAACACCATGCCCGGATCGTGTTGCAGGCTGTCAGGCCCTTCATCGCGGGCAGGGCCCCGTGAATTTTAAGTAAAAGAACTCGTCGCCCAAACTTTTCCCTTCAGTGTTAATGCAACCTGCATCTGCAGCTTTCCTCCTCCCTCGCAGTCCGGCCACAAATTCTCTCAGCTCACCATCCGTCCAAAAAGAACAGCCCCCAATGTCAAATCGTGTACCCCCCACTGTGAAAAATCCATTGTCTGAAACCCTTTTATGACAAAAATGCGGTTGGGGTCAGAAGGATGTTAAAAGACAAAAGGGGTGATTTAGTCTGCTCTGACGCCCGTTACTGAGCCCTGAGGGGGAAAGGGAAACCGGTCAATCGGGAAAAATCCCGGGGGGTCGGCAACGCCTTGCAGTGGGCCCCTTTCTTTAGCCCCCCAGCTTCTGGATGCAGAAAGTCAGGACGACCAAGTCCCTGTGTTGATGTGATGATGATGATGTGACATTCGGATTCCCTCGTGGTCTTTTCCACAGAATTTGCTTCGAGCGTTATCGTGGAAGAGGAGGAAGACGATGAGGTAGTGTCAATAGGGTCCCGCCACAAAAAGGGGAGGGGGGGTCGCAGAAGTCCGCTTTAATGATTTGCCGCCACGGTCGCGAAAAACCCCCCTCCCCCGTTATGCCGTCAAAAAGGGCCAGGACCTCTAAAACCTGGGCCTTTCTTTGAGCAAGCCTCTGATTCACCCAGCGATGTCTTTTTCCCCCTTTTCCCTAAAAGCATAAGTAGAGGCAAGTCCCCAGTGGTTAACACACCAACAATCTGTCACAGCAGTGAATGCATGAGTTGAAATGGAGGAACACTTGGCCAAAAAAGGCCGACCGAGCCGGCCTCCCAACCCTGTCACACCCTCTGTCTCCGCCTCCCCCTCCTCCCCCCGCCACCCCCAAGCGTTTCCCCGTGCCCATGTCTCTCAAGTCTGTCAGGGGTCACCTCCGCTTC
This sequence comes from Phyllomedusa bahiana, assembly GCA_025379985.1. NCBI lineage: Eukaryota > Metazoa > Chordata > Amphibia > Anura > Hylidae > Phyllomedusa > Phyllomedusa bahiana. The sequence continues at coordinate 83 of JAODAL010000275.1, read as the reverse complement.
AGCCTCCACCGTCCCCGGTACCACCAGCACCACCCGGGCCACCACCTTCTCCTTTCCCCCAGTTTGCGACCGCATGCGTACAT